>VZRO01003860.1:381417-398838 GCA_013397915.1 Daphoenositta chrysoptera
GAGCCCCCCGAGCCCCCCGGACCGGCCCGGCGGGGGCGGAGCGCGGCCCCGAGGCCCCCCAAAACAGGCAGCCCTGAAATACCAGCTCCAGACACCTTCCTCGTGCTGCTGCCTCGGAAATCCCGCGCGGGAATTGCCGGGAGGGGCTCTGCCCTACATTCCCGGTTATTTTTACCTCCTGCAGCCGGCAGGGAGGGAGCGGAGCTCTGCCCCAGCGCCCACCTGGCCCCGGCCCCGCCCGGCCCGGCCTGGGCAGGGAGAGCCCGAGGACACGGGGAAAGGATGGAAGTCGCGCCAGGGGAGGCTCAGGTTGGATTTCAGGGAAAATTCCTGCACTGAAGGATGTAAAAGCATTGGAAAGGGCAGTGGTGGAGTCACATCCCCGGAAAGGTTCAAAACACGAGTGGATGGGGCACTTGGGAATGTGGATGGTGGGCACTGCGGCTGGGCTGGGTGGTCTCGGGGGTCTTTCGCAACCACAACACGAACCCCGACATCCCCGCATTTACAAGAGTCTGGCCCTGGCCACGGCGGGAGGGCGAGGACACACAAAATGCCATTTTCAATCCCTGTTTTGGCTGGAAAGAAGCTCATCCAAGGGGCACGGTGGGGTCACAGCTGGGGCTCACACCATGCCCTGGGCACTCCCAGCCAGGCAGGGAACTACAGAAATTCCATGCCTCCCCTCCTTTCCGTCGGCAAACAGGGATTTATCCTGCTCCTAGGCCCAGCTGTTCACGGATTCACATGACTGAAATCCAGGAACACTTGCTCAGGGCAGCTCGGATTTGATTCCCCACACCAGATGTGCCTCTAGAAAAAAAAAAGGCCTTTGTGGGATCATCACCCTGCCCCAGCTTTCCCAGCTTCCCACCAGCACAGACAGGCTGGAGCAGCTGTGGGAGGATGGATGAAGAATCCCTGGAGTCCCTGTGCAGCTGGGGCATGGATGGAGACAACCCCCAGACCCTCCTCCCCAGTGCTCTCTCTCCCCTGCAGCAGCAGAGCTTGAAAAAAAAACCCAATAAAGATACTTCATTTAAAAAGAAAAAAATTAATATATTCTGCATAAATTTTTAAGAGAGGGTGAAGTCATCCTTGGTTTTTCCTGGCTCTGCAGAGAATCCCATTCAAGCAGACATCAAAACAAAAATTCATCAAAATAAACCAGCCCCGCTCTGCAATTTACTGCATAACCTTGGCTTTGTTTGGAGAAGGATCTGTGGCAGGCTAAAAGCAGCTCCGTGCATTACATAAACTCAAATTCCATTTATTCTGAGGAAAACTCCCCGGTTTCACCCCTCTTTCCACAGGCTGGGCTCAGAGCTCGGTGCCACCCTCCCCATTCCCAGGGCTGGGGTGGCACAGGGGGATCCCCCCAGGAATCAACAGCTTTTCCCTTTGGAAAATGATCCCAGGGAGAGCCACCTGTGCCAGGCTTCTCCCCCCAGCACACGGAGCCAGCCGTGGCGGTGGGAAAGGCCAGGAATTATCCTTGACCTCTGGATTTGCTCCTCTGCTGCGGCTCCGTTTGCATTCCCCGGCGGGAGCGAGGTGGGCAGGCAGGTAATGATTAAAGCAGAGAGGGATTACACCGAGGGAAAGGCTCCTGGCAGCTCTCCAGGTGGGTCAGCGGGAAACGATGCTCCTGGGTGAAGGATGAACACAGGCTGCTGCTTTCCATGGAGCCACAACCCAGTGGGAAGCTCCAGGAAAACCCCTGGGACCTCTAACAGCCCCTATTCAGCCAGGAAAAGAAACCCAAGGGGTTTTCTTCAAACCCAGACCCTGCCTGCTTTGCATTTCTTAACGAGGCACCTCCTAATTGAGGGTGTCTGGTACCACTTGTGAGATGATCCGGACAAGTTTTCCCACAGTTTTCTCCAAAAGCAGCTCTGGACTAGGAATGTGTGGCTCGGAAACCCCTGGAGAACACCTCCAGAGGGTCTGACACAACGCTGGAGTGAAACCCTTCCCTTCAAACCCCTCCAGGGCTCTTCCAGAGGGATTGGGAAGGCGCTGCTCCAGGCAGGACCTGTCCTGGAGGTGGGGTGGGCACCAGGAATGAGCCACCTGATTCCTGGATGTCCCTCGGGCCGCAGGACACAGGGAATTGCATCCCACGGCACAGGCAGCACGTCCCTGCCCACGGACATGCACAGACAGAAAACTCAGCTTCACCAGACACTCCAATTCTTCCGGTGAAACAATGGAATTTCCTTAATTATCCCTCTACAGAAGGAGGAAACACCTGGTACCGCAAATTCTGGGGGAAAAGATAGAATTTCTGTGCTCATACTTTTAGGTATTTTTTCCCTCTCTGAGCTCGCAGGAGCCTCCTGGCACATCCCAAGCCTTGTCCCTCTCCAGCAGCTTGAGGTGGCAAAAGCAGGCAGGGAATTCCCAAGCTTTCTGCTTTCCTTGGCTGCCCCAGCTCCAGGGAATCATTAACAGGGCGGGGGGAGGAGCACCGGGAGGTTATCGGCTCTCCCATCCTCATTCCCGCTGGGGAAAACGCTCCTTCAAAGGAATAACGCCGGGCAGGGAAGCCGCTCCCTCCCATCCCCAGCGCCTGCAGCCGAGGGCAGCCGTGGGAGGGAGGGAAGGGAAGGATCCTGGATTATTATTCACATCCAGCTCTTTTCCCGACGCCTTTGGCATTTCCCACTGTCCCACACATTTATTTTCCCACACCCGTGTCGTGCTCTGCGCCTGGTCCCCCCCAGCTGCAAGGGCTTCATTCCAAAGCTTGGGAATGGGAAGGGAAAAAAGCAGGAACAACAGCAAGGCACGGAATTCCTGCTGCAAACACCAGGAATGCTTTCCTGCCCACAGGCATTCCCAGAGGGGCCTTATCAGGTGGGAAGGTCTATTTTCCAGGCTGGTGTTGGCCAACCCACTTGGCTGAGACAAAAGCCAGGCTCAATTAATGTTGTTAGGGTTTTTTTTCTAATCCCAAAATAAATACGCAGCTGGAGCATGGAGCAGGTGAAAATCAGGGAGGAGCTGAAGACCTGGGAATGTGTTTTATCCCAGTTTTCAGAGAATTGCTGGACTGTGGAATGGTTTGGGTTGGAAGGGAGTTTAAAATCCCCCCCAGTGCCACCCCTGCCATGGCACAGTGCCACCCTTCCACTGTCCCAGGCTGCTCCCAGCCCCGTCCAACCTGGCCTTGGGCACTGCCAGGGATGGGGCATCCCTGGGAAAATCCATTCCAGCCCCTCCCCACCCTCCCAGGGAACAATTCCTTCCCAAAATCCCATCCAGCCCTGCCCTCAGGCAGTGGAAGCCATTCCCTGTGTCCTGTCCCTCCATCCCTTGTCCCCAGCCCCTCTCCAGCTCTCCTGGAGCCCCTTTAGGCCCTGCAAGGGACTCCGAGTTTTCCCTGGAGTTTTCCCTTCTCCAGATGAGCACCCCCAGCTCTCCCAGCCTGGCTCCAGCTCTGGAGCAGCTCCATGGAATCCTCTGGGATGATGGTCCTCGGGGAAAACACCCAGCAGAGGGAGAGACAGGGAACAAGCCCCAGTCCAGCCCCCCCAGCACTCCGGGATGCTCCTGCTGGGCTCCCAAAGGCTTCCCAAGCAGGAATTATATCCAGCATCCCGGGATTTCAGCTCGATTTGCTGATGATTTCCTGGGAGTGAGGGATTTAGCTCCTCTTTAAGCCCAGCTAAAGCTTTCCCTGGCTTTAAATCCAGCAAGAAAAATAAAGAAAAAAGAGATTATTTTTAATCAGTTAATACTCGACATCTGCTTGGAAAGGGGAGTATTTGTTTGGATTACATCCATGGATAATGCTCTGCACTGTTCCCTCTTTATTTAAGGAAGGTGATGCTGAGGGGTTTCCATCATTTTGGATGTGTTCCTGTGCTCCAGGAGGGGATGAACCTCTCACGGGTTAAGGACCCAACGTCCTTCCCTTTTCCATCCCCTTTTCCCTGGGATTTTCTGGAGTCCTTTCCAAGCAGCACCTTTACAACCACCCCGGAAGCACCAGAGATGGATTTGGGATAAAAATGCACGACCAAACCAGGATTTCCCCTTCCCTAAAAACCCAGAACAGAAGGATGCAGCGACTTCCCATCCCAATTCCTCCTGTGTCAAACGCTCCCCAGGGAATTGCAGGGACTCACTGAAGCCACCCAAGTATTTATAACTCTCCAGGGATATAAAAGCAATCGAACATATGGAAAACAAGCGGATTTTTCCATGGAAGCCATCCAGGAAGGCTCAGTGGTACCACACAGGCTTCATTTTCAGTTGGACAATTCATGAGCTGGATCAGAAGTGCTTAAAAGGGAACCGAGCTGATTGAAATCCAGGGGATTCATTAATTAATTAATCCTGAGCATGGGGTGTCCAATGGGCTGCACCTGCATTTATCCAGCCACAAAAACCCAGTTATTAATTATAAATAAAGCACTGAGCCAGAGGGCAAAATCTGGGAATGAGGATGGGATTATCCCACTGCTATCACCTCCAGCCCATCCATCCCTTCCTATTCCCTTTGTGCTTCCTGGTGGCAACAGCTGAGAGGCCTCATTTCTTTATGGCTTTATTGTGCAATTTTAATTGCAAAAAAAGCCCAGGACTGGGACTTGCAGGCTGAAAAAACAAACACAGCACGCTACAAAGTCGGTGTGGAATGAAAAACTGCCTTTTAAAACACCAAAAATAGGAATATCCTGAGCCAAACAGGTGACAGCAGCGGCCTTTAAATGCCTCCTCAAAAAAGGAGTGACTTTGCAGGGACAAATCTTCCTCTGAGTCACGGTCAGGACAGAAATAGAAGGGGATTTTTCCCTCAGCTCCGAAGGCTGATGCCCATAACTCCAAGATTTTGGCAGAAATCCACTCCTTTTCAGGGCCCTCCTTAAAATCTGCACCCAAACCTGAGAGGTTCCAGCCCTGCCACTGCCGGGATCAGGGAATTTGGGAGGGATGGAGCAAACACAGCTTGGTTTGTGTGGCTGGATGAGTGCAGGTGCAGCCCACTGGACACCCCACACTCAGGATTAATTAATTAATTAATTAATTAGTCCCCTGGGTTTAAATCAGCTCAGTTCCCTCTGCCTGCATGGCCAGCCTGCAATTCCAGAGATTTTGCCACAATTCAAAGGGCTTCATATTCCATCTGGGAATGGCTTTTGGCCCCAGACCAGGAACTTCATGGTTGCTGGAGGATGTGGGATTTCTGTACCTGCTCCCACCCCAGTGGAGGATGTGGGATTTCTGTACCTGCTCCCACCCCAGTGACATTTCCATACAATCCCTGCTCTCCCAGGCTGTTTATTTTTAATTTCCAGCCTTTAAAAAGTGGATGCAAAGATGATTTTTTTGAGTTTTACCCTCCCAACCCCGGGGTCACTGGAAAAAGGAAAAAAACCTAATCCTTTTGTCTGGAGCTGCCTGGGTCACAAAGGTGACTCCTCTTCGACGGCCGTCACTGCCAGCTCCAAAACAATTCCCTCAGGGGTAGGAAATCCCATTTCTGGCCACCAAGGGAGGCTGCCAGGTTGCAGACTCAGTATTTCGATTCAGACAGGGCAAGCACAGCGAGCAGGAGGCTGGAAAAAGCTAAAAATAACAGGATAAGCAAGGGTGGATCCCAGCTGAGCCTCATTAGTCATGGAGCGAGGGAGCTGCTGGTGGCACGGCAGCACCATATAAGAGCAAGAAAACAACTCTGCTCTCCTCAATCTCCTTTTTTCCCCCTCCTGTTCTACCTCGGGCATTCTTTTCCTCTCGCTCTGGCAGCCTGCAGCTTTTCCTGCTCCTTCAGTGCCTGGTTTTCCTGGAGTGCTTCCACAGGATGGAGAATCCCGGGTGGTTGGTTTTAAGGTGTCTGGTTTTTACAGACAGGCACGTGGTGGGTTATTGGAGGTTGGATTAGGGATATTTTTTTTCCATTTACACCATCGGATCGAGCCTTTGAGTTGAGCCATGGAGTTCCTGGTGGCAGGAATGCCCAGGAAAGGCAGCGCTGGCTCCCAGAGGATTCACTGGGATGAGCACTAAGGATAAGGTGCGAGGATTTATCCTGGGATGAAGCCACAGAACAACAAAGGGATTAGGAAGGAGGAAATTCCTCCCTGTGAGGCCTTGGCACAGGGTGCCCAGAGAAGCTGTGGCTGCCCCTGGATCCCTGGATCCAGGGATGGACAGGGCTTGGAGCAGCCTGGGACAGGGGAAGGTGTCCCAGCCCGTGGAATGGGATGGGATTTAAGGTTCTTTCCATCCCAAACCATTCCCTGACTGTGTCATATAAACACAGAGGAACACCAAAGCCTGGCCTGCAGCTCCCAGCACCTCAAGTGTGAAAATTCCTGGGAGTGCTGTAAATACCTGGAAGCTGGAGCACCCCAGGAGCACCCCGGGAGCATCCCATCATCCCAGGCTGCACTTGCACACAGTAACTCCTTGTTCCTGAGGGCAAAAGGCAGAGAATTCCCGATTGTTCCCATGCCAGGGGCTCTCTGCTGAGCTTCCCCAAGCATCTCATTCCTCCAGGGCAGAGATCCTCATTCCAAGCCCTGTTCCAGCAGGACCAACGCTGTGTCCCAGCACCGTGCGCTACTCCAGGATCATTTTCAAGTTTAAATCATGGGAATTAAGCAGTGAGAAAAGGCTCGGAACACTCGTGAAGGCAACTGAAAAGTCAAATATAGGGCAGAAAAGAGGGACTGCTGCCCATAAACCCCTCCTTGGCCCCACTGCAGCCCCTGCAGATGTTCCATCCCTCTGCATTTCACATCATGTTGGACTTCTCCATTTAAATCCAGGGAATTCAATCCCCCATTCCACACCTCCATCTAGGAAAAAGCCCCATTTCTGCAAACAAGCCCAGGGATGTTTTTCCAAAGCCCCAGGAGCTCCTCAGCAATCAAATGTTGGCACCAGCTCTGGCCATGCCATTAAGCAGAGGCTGTTTCTGGCCCCAGGCGACTCCTCCAGAGGAATTAGGGCTTGGATTTTTGTATTTTCCCAAATTATCAGCACAAAAGGAGCTGGGGAGAAGCTGCCCATGGAAAGAAAAGCCTCGGAGCAGGGGTTGTGTCTCTGCTCACAGCTTCTCTCTCCATCACCTCCACCAGGAGCTGCTCGGAGCAGAGGGATAATAAATGGAATTTTAACAGGGAGCTGGAGCAGCAGCCAGGCAGGAGCCCTGGTTTGGAAACCTTGGAATTGTGGTTGTTTGCTCACAGCCACTGACCATGGAATTGTTTGGGTTGGAAAAGCCCTCTCAGACCATCCAGTCCAACCATTCCCCAGCACTGCCAAGGCCACCACTGNCCCCTGATCCCCCTTTTCTCCAGGCTGAGCCCCTTTCCAGCTCCCTCGGCCCCTCCTGGTGCTCCAGCCCCTTTCCCAACCCCATTCCCTTCCCTGGACACGCTCCAGCCCCACTGGGATCCTGTTTCTCCATGTCCCACTGGGATGTAGGATATGTCTGGGGTGGCTCAGGCTGTGCTGGAGCTGAGCCTGGCTCTGGAACCACTGGCACGGCTGGATTTCCAGGAGAAAATGGAGAAAGGGAATGGAGAACACCCAATCCCTGAGGCATGGAGAGGAGAGGGCAGGAAAAGGAGAGGGCAGTGGGAAGACTGGGTGCCACAGCAGGGAATTCCAGCTCTAAGGGACAAAATAAACCTCCCTGCTGTGTTGGGGAGCACAGGAGCCTCTGCTTCCCCGAGGAATTCTCATCTCCACGCTGGAAACAGCAGCAGCATGTCCAAGGCACTGGATACTCCTGGTGGCTTTCCCTGGGGAAAGTTTATTTTCCAGGAAACTGTTATTTCCCCACCAGTTACAAGTTTACAGATTTCCCTCCATATCCATTCCTGTAACCAGCAAAAATCCTCTTCCTAAAGCTGCAGCTGCTGCCTCACTGACACCTCATCCCTGGGATTCCCTCGGGAATCAAGGCATGGAAAGCTGTGAGGTTGGATCCAGGCCTCAAACTGTTCGGTTTGTTTTGGGTTTTGTTTGGTCCCACACAAACCCCGGAGTAACAAAAAGCCATTAACAGGGCCTGAGGCAGAGGGTGGGATCCTCCAGGCAGCACTGGCTCCGAGCTCCAGAATTCCCAAAGGCCTCCAGCATTCCCAAAGGCCTCCAGAATTCCCAAAGGCCTCCAGCATTCCCAAAGGCCTCCGGAACTTCCAAAGACTTCCAGCATTCCCAAAGGCCTCCAGCATTCCCAAAGGCCTCCAGAACTCACAAGGGCCTCCAGAACTCCCAAAGACTTCCAGCATTCCCAAAGGCCTCCAGCATTCTCAAAGGCTTCCGGAGTTCCCAAAGGCCTCCACAATTCCCAAAGGCCTCTAGAATTTCCAAAGACTTCCAGAGTTCCCAAAGGCCTCCTGAACTCCCAAGGGCCTCCAGAACTCCCNATAAAAAGCCATTAACAGGGCCTGAGGCAGAGGGTGGGATCCTCCAGGCAGCACTGGCTCCGAGCTCCAGAATTCCCAAAGGCCTCCAGCATTCCCAAAGGCCTCCAGAATTCCCAAAGGCCTCCAGCATTCCCAAAGGCCTCCAGAACTTCCAAAGACTTCCAGCATTCCCAAAGACCTCCAGAATTCCCAAAGACTTCCAGCATTCCCAAAGGCCTCCAGAACTCCCCTGCCCATCTGTGGAAGCCCCTGGAATTGTTTTTGGATGCTGCAGGAGCTCTCCAGCATCTCTCCTTAGTAGCAGCAATTCCAATTCTATATCCCAGTCATTCCAGGAGTATGAAATGTATGGATAACCAGGAAGGAGGGGTTGGAAATGGAGAACCAGAGCTATCCTGAAACAGCAGCACAGTTTCCTGGGAATAACACACATTCCTGCTCCATGCCAGAGGGATGGGATGGGGAACAGCCCAGGATCAGCACTGCCAAAACTCATATCTTATATCAAGCAAAAGATATTTATTTATGTGGAATATGGCACCCAGGGAGAGGTGTAAAATGTGGGAAACCCCAATCCATGTGACTTATGGACAGCCTGGATTGGGATTTCCTGGGAACAGGTACAATTCCTGCAGCCTTTGAGCAGGCAGAAGGGCTGGCTGAACTCTGAGCACCTATTTTGAGACATTTAAATATTATTAATACATGGAAATATCAGCCAATTTGGTCACTTGAGGATGGATTTAAAGGAGTTCCAGGAGAAGGGGAGTCAAGGCTGTATCCCAGGTTTTCAGAAGCATCCCCTGCTTTTCACCTACTCTACCCTTCCCAGAAACAGGCACTTGGAAAAGGTCCTGGAGCTGTTTTTCCAGCAGGATGTTTCCCTGCTGCTCCCAAGAGCTCCTAGGTCAGCCTAGGGAAGTCACAAGCCAGGATTCCTTTTCCCAGGAAAAGGCCTCTTGGATCTTTGCAAGGCCCAGCTGAAAGTTGCCTTTGTGCTTTTAAACTAAGAAATAATAGATGAGAAAGCAGCAGAAGAAAGGAAAGGCCAGCTGGAATGTGCCAGGGAAAATGCAAATAGCCTGGATATTATGCATTAATGCAAATGCAAAACAGAGGGAATCCCATATGGAAAAATGATTCCCACAATTATTTTTTTTCTTAACCACAAAGAACAGCTGATCATCAAACACCTCCCAGGCCAAGGAGCCAGAGAAGACGATGACCCTGGTTCAGAACGCTGCTATTTCCCCAAATCCCTCTTTAATAAATCCAATCTAGGAATTACACGGAATAAAAAGTTCAGATTCAATTTTTAATAACTCACTAAAAGCATTTGGATCCCCCACGGGCCACACACACCAGCAGCTTTTGTGTGCATAAAGAATTCAGAGCTTTCATAGAGCTCTCTTTTCTTTCTGAACGTTGCCTCTACCAGGGAGAGGATTAAATCTCAGCCTGGCACTTCTCTTCCCTCGGAAATCCTATTTCCTCTCGGATTTCCAGAGGAAGAACAGGAATAAATGGCCCTGGGTGTGATTTTCCCATTAAGGGAGATCTATAGATCAGGGAGCTGCGCTCCCAGACGGGGGCTATAAATAAGATCTCCCACGGCCGTGACGCAAACGGCTCCACAGGGAAAGATGAGGTGCCCCAAAATGATCCGAGGGCTCGGAAAAGCTGGAAAACCTCCAGGGAAAGAGGGATTATGGAGCACCTCATGTGAAGGGATAATTGGAAGAGGGAAAATCATTTTCCGCCGAATCCATGGGTGCTCTGCTGGAGTGGGATTGATTTCAGAGCGAGAGCTGGAAGGGAGATTTTGAAATCTTTTTAGTTCTAACTAAAGACAAAAAAGACACAAAAGCTGAATTATTTGGGATTGAAGAGCCTAAATACACCAAACTCCACTTCTCCTCAGCCTCCTCAGCAGTGTCACTGTGCCCAGCATCCCACAGGAATTCCTGGATCACGGTGTCCAACCTTGGAAAACACCGAACTGAGCAGATGAGGGGATTATTTTAAACAGCTTCACTTTTATAAAATAAAATTAACACCTACAGTGAGACACTGGGAGAAGCTGGGAAATCCCATTTCCTCCCATTAGGGATTTCACCCAACTTTGGGAAATTAACAATGGGATTTTAAATATCCTTACAAGAGGTTTTCCCCTCAAAAATTTCCATTTTTCCCACTAAATCTGATGCTCCCTTAAAGCTCCTTTGGGCTGCAGCACATCCTGAGGAGATGGGGACACAAATTTATGTCACTGGTATTCATCTTCCTGATTTTTTGCTTTTAGGAGTAGAAGAAATGATGTTTTGAGAAACTTCCTCCCAGTTTCTCCACAAACTTTATAAAATACTCAAGTGCTGCACCCGATTTTCCAACCAGTTAAATCCAAACCACCTTAAATCCAGGCAGAGAGGAAGAAGGAAATAAATCACAATTCCTGCTGTTCTTATCACTGCTAAGGCAATCCTGCTGCTCACAGAAACACAATCTGTGAGGGTTTGGGGGTATTTGGAGCATTATTTCCAATATTTAAACAAATCTTTGAATATTTAAGCAATATTTAAATAATTTAGAATATTTAGAACATCCCTGATGTCCCTGGTATTTTGGAGTCAGGACAATCCTGGTTTTCCAGTGTTCCTCAGCAGATATTCAATGTGGTTTGGGTTGAAAAACCCCTTTTCCTCTGGTTTTTAAATATTCTCTGCCCAATAATTCTCTCTCCACATGCACCTGGATTTTCCACACTCCAGGTGTTCCAGATACCCCATCCCACAGGCAGAGCACCTCCATCCTCTCCATCCCTAGGAAAAATCACAGCTTTTGCACAGCACGGGGCAGTTGTGAGAATTAACCCCCCCCTGCCTCGCATTTATCCCACTTAATAAGCGAGGAATATTTGCCTAAGTACATAATTGTTATCCTGGGAAATCAAAATTCCTGCTGCCTGCTGCTATTCCAACCTGAGACACTTTGGTTCAAGTGGGAATTTGGAGGATTATGGGAGGGGGGCAAGGCTCCAGAAACTCCCTATTTCAAAAAAGGAACCAATGTTCTGAGACATTCCAAACTTTGCCTGGCAAAAAGGCTCACTCCTCTCCTTGGAAATCCTTTGGATTTCCTACTTGTGATTCCCAAACACCAACAATACTCATTTATAGTAAACTTACTGGTTTTATAGAGCCCGATCATGGAGGTGATCCCTCAGCAGCACATTAAAGGGAGATTTGCTGCTGCCTGCACCACAATTAGTGCTAGAAAAATCCAACATTTCCAGCTTTTCCACATCCCACGGGAAGCACTCACTCACCAACCGACTGGGATCCATCACTGGGAGGAATTCACATCACAGCAGCACTGGGATAAAGGAGAATCATCCATCCTGACAGAATCCAGAGGCTGTTCCCTCTCATGTTTGGCACTTCCTTTAGGGAAAGGCTCAGCAGCAGCCATGAGAATCAGGTTTTCCCTCAGGATCATTAATCCTGGGAGTTTTGCCTGGCCCGGTTTGGGAAGCAGCAAAGGCACATCCCTCCAATCTCTGGAATTACCACCAGCTTGAGAATTCCTCTGGATGTTTTCCCAGGGGAATGGCCCGGCTCACTGGGGCAGGATCAGGAATCTCCCGGCCAACCTTTGAGCTGGGTGGGAAGTGGCCGAAGTCCAGGGCTCTCCTGCTCCTCCAGCAGCAGGGATGGATCATTCCTGCAGCTCACCCCCCTCCCAGGACACCAGAACAAAGCCGTGTTTTGACTGGAATCGCAGCTTTTCCCACACTTTTCCACGGCAAAGCCTCACAACAAATTGAGTGTCCTGGAGAACCTCCCTGATCCCGAGTTTCGCTTTTCCAGGTGCCCGGTGAGGAGCTCAGAGCTCAGACCCAGCAGGGACAGGAGCAGGCGGGGCTCAGGGAAGGTCTGCCTGAGCAGTGACAGAAATGCCACTTCCTGCAAGCCCCAAGGCGGATTCTGGAAAGCAGAAGTTCCCACACTGACAGCTCCTGTCTGGAAAAATTCCTCCCAGGCGTTAATCCCCGGCTGCTCCCAGCGCTCCCATCCCAGACACCGCCACGTCCCTGGGGAGGGAGGAACTCGCGCTTCAGGCGGCTCGATCAAGCAGTTGTTGCTTAGTTTGAGTGAGAACCAACTCACTGACAAGCTCCAAGCCAACATTTGCTCCCAAATGTTTGGGACAGCGCTCCAAGGTGGATCAAGGCTTTACACCAAAGGTCTGGGCTTGATCCCGGCCCACATTCCCGAAAATCCTGCTGCACCAATGCTCCCACGGGGCTTGAACGAGCACCTGCTGGCTCCACTCCTCTCCTCCCTCTTGCCAAGGTGTTCCATACATTTCTCCTTCCATTCTGGCTGCTCTGATCCATGAAAATCAGACCCCTGCCCATGGCCAATTATTCAATTATTTCAAGATTTTAGCCCATGCTTTGAATTAAGTTTTAAATATCCAGAGAGACACAGGCAGAAGAAAGAGGTATTCACATGGTCCACGCCAAATTCCATCCTACATCTTCTGGAATATCCTGGGTTAGCCCTCACAGTCTTTTCATGGAATCATTAAGGCTGGAAAAACCCTCTAAGACCATCAAATCCAAAAATTAATCCACCACCACCACGTTCACCGTTAAACCGTGTCCCCAAGTGCCACTTCCACACTTTTTGAACACTCCCAGGAGGTTTCCAGCTGCTCTCAAAGGAGGAGCTGAAACTTTTCCAACCTCCCCGGGGTGAGCTGAGGACTCTGGATGCTCTTTGCTGCCTTCCAGGGTCGCTCCCAAGGTGCTCCGTGGGCAGCCGGGCACCGATGGAGCAGCTCTGAGGGAAGCAGGAGCACCGTGCCACCTCCAGAGGCTCAGGACAGCCTGCAGGGCCAAAGCAGCCAGAAGGACACAAATTTAACTCCCTGGCACACTGGGAATGCAGGAGTCCAAGCGTCTGGAGAGATCCCTTGGATTCACTGCCACAGGGATGGGATAACCAGCACCGATCTGTCTCACAGCACGGGCAGGAACATTCCCGGGATAAAAAGGTAAAACAGAGACTCCAGCACATCCTTCCCCATCCAAAAGGCTCCTGCAGAAGTCCTGGAAGCTGCAGGGATGAGCTTTTAGCAGCACTAAGCCTTGTGGGCAGCAAAATTCCTTCGGCGATTCCCTCCCTGCCCATCCTGTCACAGCCAAGTCTCTGCCCAAGCCACTTCCCCTCCTGCCAGTGTTGCTTTAATTGACTCCAGGATTTGCAGATATTCCTTCCAGCCAATCCATCCCATTGATTGTAATTCCCATCCTCGGAGAGGCGATGGGAGGAATATTAAAGCCATTAAGGCTGATTTGGATTTGATTCGAGCCATTAGAGGCACGGCGAGCGGAGCCTCGCCGCTTCCCCGGCACCTCCGCGGCTCCTGAGGGCCATAAATCATCCCATGGCACACTTGGTGCCTCTCTGGATGCAGCCAGGAGTTGAGGAAAGGAGGAAAAATGAAAAAAATGGGAGGGGGTGGCTTCCTGCAGCTGGGGGAGGAGATTGAGCCGAACATCTTTGTATGAACCTTCCGAGCACCAGGTGCCTCCAGGAAAGAGGTTTCTCCTCTTAGGTGGAGTCCAGAAAACTCAGGAGCCATCTGACACAGCCCACCAGGCCTGGAGGGACGTCATCCACTCAATCCAGCTCCGAACCCATCCTTATTTGGGGCAAAGAAGGGAATATTCTCCATTCCTAGACATCCTCTGCCCATCTGGCCCACGGGACCCTCCCCGAGGGCAGCAGGGAGCTGGGGGCATTCCAGCCACCCCACACCCTGGGAACAACCTGCCCATGGACATGGAACATCCAGGATGGACACGTCTGTGGCCATCCCACCCCGCTGGGCCTGGGGTTCTCCCCGTGCCAAGCAGAAGTTGCCAAATCCTTCCCAAATTTCCAGGCAGGAGTTTCTCAGGCACTGTCCCCCTGTCTGCACCCTGAGGGAGCAGCCCTGGCCCTCACATCCCATCTGTGCCCTGTAATCCCACCTGGAAGCTGAACAGCAGCCCTTCCCACTGCATTAATATTCCCTTTTCCAGCCTTCCCAGCAGCTCGGGGCAGATCTCTGCACCTACGGATGGGAATGGAGGTCCCTCATCACTTAAACCTTTTATTTACTCCAGCTGCAGCATTCCCAACCCCTTCTTGCATTCCAGCCCAGACCCTTCTGGCTGGGAAAACCTCCTAAAACCATGGCAGAGCTTCCTTAGGAGTGGGAATTTCCTTCTCCCGAGACTCCAGCACGACCCATGTCCCTCAGCAAGGCCTCAGCACAGTCAGGGCTCAGCAGAGGCCTGGGATCAGCAGAAACTCCTGGATCTGGGTCGGGATGCTCAGCCAGGGCCAGGGAGGGGGATGGAAGCTATGGAAAGGAGCACCGCCCCAGGGAGCAGCCCAGATGGGGCCAGACCGAGCCCTGCTGGGTCACTCCTGTCCCCGTGGTGGCTCCTGTAAAGAACCTCAATAAAACACCGGTCCTGCCTGCAGAAAGAGCTCGATTTGAATCCCCTTCATCAATCACCTGAACAAAACCATCTCAATAAAACATCCCCCTGGATTCCTGGGAACAGCAACCAGCCTAGGAAACGCCTCCAAGCTGCTTTCACCTCCCATCCCGAATCCCTGCCCCAGCCAAGGCCTTTCTGACTGGAATTTCCCTTTTCCTGAGGTATCCTGCTAGCATTCAGAGCAATCCAGTCCATCTTGCCTGTGGTTTTTTTTCTGGCTGCCTTCTCTCCATGATTCCCATGTTTACAAACACTTGGGCTCCCAGCAGGGCAAGGCAGGGGTTTGTTATAAACACTGAACCGCAGGGAAATGTCAAGGGCAGGGAAAACAAAAATAAAAAGAGGGATTTTCACTTCAGTCTGGTTCAACCTTGAAGGTTTTGGGTCCACGCAGCTCGTGGGACACGCTGGGTGCTGCAGACACGGCCAGGGAGGGACAGGAGGTGACATGGGGACATCAAACCCTCCTCCCCAGCCAGCCAGGAGGGGAAATGTCCCTTCCCAGCAGGGGCTGGGCTGCTGCCAGCAGCCCTTTCCCTTTGATCCAGGTGGGAAGTGGAAGGAGCAGAGCTGGAACACCTCCTCCTCCTCCCTGGGAGCCCAGGGAAGGGGAATCCTGGAGCAAAGGTGCCTCCAGGACAGCCGGGGAGTTGAGGAAAGTCTCTCCAGGGCCACAAACACTGGAAAAGTCACATCTGCAGAGGGGAAAGCTGCAGCTGCTGGGAGTGAAGAGACCTGGAGCTCACCCACCCACGGGAGATGCTCTCCGTGCCCTGGCTCCTCCATGCCCACATGGAGTGTCCATCCAGGCTCATTCCAGCCCGGGATCTGCACAGCACAAGGCTCTCCACAGGACAAGTCAGGGCGTGAGGCAGCCTGAATTCCTTCCAGGGCCTCTGTGCCTGTAGGAGGGAACGGGAGCACGGAGGAGGAAAGTCCTGACAGGGGTAGAATTCCTTCGGTGACAGCTCACCTGGTTAAACTCATGCCTGGAGGCAAAGAGTTTCCAGCAGTGCCAGCAGAGCTGAGCCGATAGTGCTGGAGAAATCAGCTCCCAAACCACAAAAATCGGGGGGGGGGGGGGGGGTTTGGTATTTTTTTTCCTTTTTTTTCAGGCTGAGTTCCTGCACAAATAACTGTAATTAAAGCTGTTACCTGTCAGTTCCTCAAGGCACCGAGGCTCCAGCGTTCAGGCTTTGGAAAAAAGCATCCCTGCATGGCAGCAGTCCCACTCATCCCTCAGCTTACTCATCCTGCCCAGCACCCACCCAGATTTGTCACCAATTAGTTGTAATTCAAGGATTCAGGGGGAAATCCCCACCTCCCTGAGCGAGGTGACTTCACAGGAAGTTAGGGCATGGAAAACCTTTTAAATAACAAAATAATCATGGAAAAAAATCCTGTGTGCCAGAGGCAAGGCCACGGGGTAGGGCTGGTGAGGCACACGGCGTTTATCAGCCATCCAAAGGCTCCTGCAGAGCTTCCAGGAGAGGTTTGGTGGATTCCTTTGGAATTCATACATTATGGAAGAGCCTCAGCCCTGCCGTGTCACCGGCGTGTCTGCAGTGCTTGTTCCTCTCACATCACTGCGGCTCCGAAGTTCTGTGCGGTTCCCAAACCACCCGAAATAATGGGATCACGCCACGATTTCCAGGGGTTTGTGTAAAACAGCGCTGGGGGGTTCATCCTGACTGACACCGGCTCCTTGGGAGAGGTTCTTTCCCTCAGGGAAGGGCAGCACAGCGCCAGCCTGGCACCGCTCCCAGCCTGGAAAAGCTGATATTGCCTGGCCTCGCCAAGGGGAGCCGGCTCTGACACAGCCTGGTGGTGGCACCTCGCTCCTGCCGGGAACAGGCACCAGCCCCTGCCACATCCCTGGAGCTGCAGGGAACCGGCCCCAGCAGCGCCCGAGGATGCTCCGGGAAAGTTGAGAATCATGGAATGCTTTGGGATGGAAGGGAAATTAAAGCTCATCTCATTCCCTGCCATGGCAGGGACCCCTCCCCCTGTCCCAGGCTGCTCCCAGCCCCAGTGTCCAGCCTGGCCTGGGACACTGCCAGGGATCCAGGGACAGCCACAGCTGCTCTGGGCACCTGTGCCAGGGCCTGCTCACCCTCCCAGGGAACAATTCCTTCCCAAAATCCCATCTACATCTACCATCCTGCAGCTTACAGCCATTCCCTGTGTCCTGTCCCTCCAGCCCTTGTCCCAAGTCCCTCTCCAGCTCTCCTGGAGCCCCTCCAGACGCTGCAAGGGTCTCTGAGCTCTCTCTGGAGCCTTCCCTTCTCCAGGTGAACATTCCCAGCTCTCCCAGCCTGGCTCCAGAGCAGAGGGGCTCCAGCCCTGGCAGCATCTCCGTGGCCTCCTCTGGCCTCTCTCCAGCAGCTCCACATCCTCCCGCCGGAGCCGCCAGCCCCGGCAGCCTCCCCCCGGGTGGGCTCCCAGCAGCGCAGACCCAGCCCCGCTCCA
>VZRO01003860.1:399278-423674 GCA_013397915.1 Daphoenositta chrysoptera
CTCGGGAGCTGCGGGAAACGCCGGCTGCCGGCGAGAGAACACCTCTCCGAAGGGCAGAAAATCCCATATTCCTGGTATTTTTTTAATTATTATTTTTTTTGTTTTTAATTATTATTATAACTATGGTATTAGCTAATGTTGTTGTTGTAGCTATTGTAACTAATTGTTTTTTGTTATATAAAATACTGTTATTCTTTATCTCCACAGTTCTTGGGTCGGGACAATCCCAAGCGATCCCAAGCACAAATAGAGGCTGGTTAGAAATGGATCCAAAGCAGCCCCGAGGGAAAGGATTTGGGGGTGTTGGTGGAAGAGAACTCAGCCTGACCCGGCCACAGGCACTGACAGCCCCAAAATCCCCCTGTGCTGATCCCAGAGCGTGCGCAGCAGGGGAGGGGGAACTCTGCCCCTTTGACCCACTCAGAGCTGGCTCCAGCCCTGGGATCCAACATCAGCAGGACCTGGAGCTGCTGGAGAGAGCCCAGAGGAGGCCCCGGAGCTGCTCCAGGGCTGGAGCCCCTCTGGAGCCGGGCTGGGAGAGCTGGGGGTGCTCACCTGGAGAAGAGAAGGCTCCAGGGAGAGCTCAGAGCCCCTTCCAGGGCCTAAAGGGGCTCCAGGAGAGCTGGAGAGGGACTGGGGACAAGGGATGGAGGGACAGGACACAGGGAATGGCTTCCACTGCCCGAGGGCAGGGCTGGATGGGATTTTGGGAAGGAATTGTTCCCTGTGAGGGGGGGCAGGCCCTGGCACAGGTGCCCAGAGCAGCTGTGGCTGCCCCTGGATCCCTGGCAGTGCCCAAGGCCAGGCTGGACATTGGGGCTGGGAGCAGCCTGGGACAGTGGGAGTGTCCCTGCCATGGCAGGGTGGCACTGGGTGGGATTTAGGGTCCCTTCCAACCCAAACCATTCCATGATTTTGTGACTGGGTTTGGCGTCGTCTCTGCGTGGGGCTGTGGGTGACTGCAGGGAGTCACAACGAGTGACATCGTCCCTCCCACGGCCCCAGGGACCACAGGACACCCGCCACAAATCCCTGCTTCCACCCTCTCCCTTTCTTTCCTTCTTTAAAAGTAATTTAAAGTAACTCGTTAAGAGTCGCCTATAAATATCTCCGCTAAAAAAAACCCAATCTAGTTTCTGTATTCTGGGTCACTGGAGCCAAGTTTAACACGCAAATGTTCCCATTCCCAAATCCATGGCAAGGAGACCTTTTAAGGCGGTGTGGCTGAAATGGGGAGCATCAATCACACGGATCAGGAGCTTCCACACAGGGTTTGGGAGATGTGGCAGCACCCAGCTGCCCTCTGATCCCTGCAATCCCAACCCTCTGGGTATGGAGGGGGAGAGTTCAGGGGCAGGGGGAGAACCAGCAACTCTTAATTAGAATGAAATTGAAACACCCAGTTGGGTTAGGAGCAGGTTTTGTGGCAGGATTTTGTGTGAGAAACATCCTTGGGGGTGCCCAGCGAGAATCAAAACATCTCTGTGTTACCAGCTCTGATTTCAACCCAAATCCAAAACGCGATTCCAGCCTGTCCCAGCCACTGGGAGGGAATTCTCTCTGCCCCAGAGGCAGCACAGGGGGTTCCGAAAGCCCTGTTGCTGTGCAGGGTGGGCACGGCGCGGACGCCCCGGCAGCGGGCACAGCCCCGGGGAATCGCCCGCGGTGCCGCCCGCAGCCCAGCCCGGCTTGGTCACAGATTCCAGAGGGATGGCAGGGAGAAGGGACACATCCGCAGCCGGGCAGCTCCTGGGATCTCGGAACTCATCTGTGCAGCTCTTCCCGAGGGGACCTGCCCGGGGAGAGGGCAGGAGGCACCTCTGTGCCCAGGCTGACCCCACATCCTGGCAGGCCTGGGGACCCCGTGCCAAAACCCACCCTCGTCAGGGGGAAAAACATCGGGAACGGGGCACGGATTGGCCCTGAAAGCTTTCAGTGTCCTGGAGAATCCCCTCTTCTCCCTGCGGGGTGGGAATCACAGACTCACGGAAAGGTTTGGGCTGGAGGGGATCCCAAAGCTCACCCAGTGCCACCCCTGCCGTGGCAGGGACACTTCCACTGTCCCAGGGCACTCCCAGCCCTGTCCAGCCTGGCCTGGGACACTGCCAGGGATCCAGGGGCAGCCACAGCTGCTCTGGGAATTCCTTCCCAACATCCCCCTGGCAGTGGGAAGCCATTCCCCCTTGCTCCAGCACTACATGCCCTGGTCAAAAATCCCTCTCCAGCTTTTCTGTAGGAGACTCTGACTCCCAGGCACGGCTCCAGAGGGATAAAGGGGCCGGGATCCACAGGGAATATCACATGGTTTATTTGGGATTAACCTTTCCCCTGAGGTGTCTCCTCCATGTGCTCTCCAGGTGCTCAGCCCGGATTATCCCAATTTACCCTCCTGACCCCCAGGAGCAGGGGAATCCCTCCCTCTTCCCCGCTGATCCCTGCTTCCCTCCCAGGCTGCCTGGTGGTTGAAGCTCCATAAAATCAGGAACTGCAAAGTGTAGTTTTAAAAATAATCCCAGCAAATGGCAGGAAGGAGGAAAATCCTGGAGATGAATTCTGTCGGGAAAAGGCTTCACCACCAGGTGAGGAGGGGGTGTCACTCTTTATTTGGGGCTGGTTTGATGTCGCCACCAGCCCAAGAGGGATTTTCTGCTGAGCAAAGGAGGAGCTGCCTGGCTGCTCCCAGGCTGGGAGCCACGGGCTGGGGGAAGTTGGATTTACAGGATCCTCATTAGGGAAGTCTCTCCTTCAACGCCACGAGTGCATTAATAATTCTATGGAAGACAAGAGCGCTTCCCTCTCCCTGAATTTCCCACTGTGGACACCTGGAATGGCATGAAACAGTGGCAAGCACTTCCCATTCCAAATTTTCCAGTTTTAGTGGGATAAAGCTGTTTCAGCCTTCATTCAATTAATGCTTTAAGGCTCCAGCCCCTGAAAATCTTTCCCTGCTGCCCTGTCCCCAAGCAAATTTGTTTTCTCTTGAGATTTAACACATCATCCATGGGATTTTTCCAAGTTTCCCCCCCTTTCCCCCACTGCAGACAGATCCAATCCTTCTTAACCTCGTAGTAAACCCTCCCCACTTCTAATTACACCTGGGGAACAGATTCCTGCTCGACCCTGCACAGCAAGGACCCAGCTCTTGCTATTCCAAACACAAATGGCATTTATTTCTCTCACAAGCCCTTCTCCAACGCCATGGAAAACTCGGGATTTGTAGGAATTTTCAAGGGTGTGAACACAAACCCCTGCAGATGAAAGAATCTGCTTTAACAGCTCTTTCATTCAGTGCAAAGGAGGTTTCCTACAAACCTTGTGGGGTTGGTTCTGAGGCAGGAATATATCTCAAAAATCAGATTCCTGTTCTTTTCCCGGTGCTGGTTTCAAGGCAGTTTGCTGATTATCACGAGCCACTAAATTGATTTGATTTTTTCTATTTCGGCACTGCTGTAACCCCATTCTAAAATGGGTTTCGTGTGCTGCCTCCTGCTAAATTGCAGAAGTTTTTGGGTCAGAGAAGGAGGAAAGCAGGGAAGTCACAAGCACCCTTAAAACACCATAAATCCCCGAATACGGGAACATTTCTGCAGCTGGGGCTTCATCCCATCACCCTCACGTCCACCCAGAGCTCCCAAACTGTGTTTTCACCTTAAAAACTGGGGTTTGGGGTTTTTTTCTTGACCTGACTCCCACACAGAGCTGAGCATTGTCCCCACCCAGGTGGGACTGGCCAGGGAAATGATGCTGGGATAAAGAAATCCCTGGGATGAAGCAGGAAAGGGAAGTTTCCTCTGAACACACAGAATTCCCCTTTCCTGACAGGAGAAGGACTGCACTGAGATCAGGGCATGTTTCCTTTTCCTGCTGCAACCCCTCCGTGAGTATTCCCAGGTTTTTTCACCCCATGGGCAGGAAAAAGGCCGTGAGAGTTCACCTGGAATCTGCACTGGACCCCAAAACCCCACAAAATGAGCTCAGACCTCCAAAAATCAGATTCCCTCTGTACCAGATTCCTTCTATACCAGATTCCCTCTATGTCAGACTCTCTCCACATCCCCTGGGCATTTTTATTCTGGAATTGGGGTTTTTTTTCCCATTTCTCCTCTTCTGTAGAAGTTTTCTGCCACACATCCTGTGGAGGGATGTGGATCCTTCATCCCAAATAATCCACCCCAGCCTCGCAGGGAGCACCAGCCGAGTGCTGGAGCTGTGGTTTCCTCTTCTGTAGCCTCCAGAGCCAGAGGATTCCCTGGACTCCCTCACATCTCTGAAATATTCCCTGTCCCAGGACCCAATATCCTGTGGACCAGCCCTGGGAAGGAGGAGGAGGAGGAGGGCGAGGGGAAGAGCCCACGGCTGCCTCCATCCCTTGGCAGCACCATCCCATTCCCACTCCCAGCTCTCCCCACAGCTCAGAACGGGCATCCCACCTTTCCCAAGGAAAAAATAAACGGCTTTTCCTGGCTCCGGGGAAAAGCCTGGCTCTGTCCTGCAGGTGCCATGGTGACAGACACATTCCAGGATCGGGAAAGCAAACAGGGGCTCGGGAACTTGCGTTTTAAGGGGAATTATATTTGGAACAACACAGGCTTGACATCTGTCACTGTTTCCCTCCCCTCATCCAGCCCAGCCCAGCTCCTGCTGGGAATGCTGCTCCCACTTTCCAGGCTCTCCTGGAGGGATTTAGCACATTCCTGCTCCTTCCCAAGCCAGGCCAGCCTCCCACACCTTGCAGCCCGTGGGAGAAGCGGCCGAGCCCCAGGGTCCCACAGCAGCTCCCAGGAGGAGTGCAGGAGGGTGCATCCGTGACCTGGGGAGCAGAGCATCCCGTGTTTTCCCTCTTCTCCCAGCTGATGCCGGCCCCAGATTCCCTGAGCTGGCAGATTGGTGCCTCTCAAATGGTTTCCGCAGGGGAGGGAAAAAAGGTCCCATTTCAGCTGGAATGGTGCTGGGAACAGGAATGTCACTCACACAGGAGTGACAACTGTGATAAATGTAAATATTGGGAATAAATCCCTCCCTGGGCGGGTGGGCAGGCCCTGGCACAGGGTGCCCAGAGCAGCTGTGGCTGCCCCTGGATCCCTGGCAGTGCCCAAGGCCAGGCTGGACATTGGGGCTGGAGCAGCCTGGGACAGTGGGAGGTGTCCCCAATGGCAGGGGTGGCACTGAATGGGCTTTAAGGTCCCTTCCAACCTAAACCATTCTGGAATTCTGGGATTTGATGATCCTGAGATAAATATTCTGGCAGAGTGCAATATTCTACAGCTTATTCACACAGAAAAGTTGTCTCCTCTTTCAAGACCCCAATAACGTCCTGCAGTCCCTGGGCACTCCGATTGTCCCAGTCCCTGCCTTTGGGATTAGGAGCACAGGGATGCTGCATTGCTCCAGGTTTCCCAGCCCTACATCCCTGAGACTCCAGCAACAAACCAAACACCACCCCCAAAACGCACAAAAATGGCCATTTCACTTAAAAACAGACCCGGTGGGGACTCACCTGCAGCTCTGTGGGGGGCAGGGACAGGATCCATGCAGCTGCATCCCCCTCTGGAATGCTGCATCCTCCCTCGGGGAGCTGGGGGGCCCAGGGCAGCCAGGGCACAGCGTTCCCGGCCGCGGGCAAAACCCTTCTGGGCATTGGTTTTGTACCGCTTGGATTTGCAGCTTTAACTCTTTAAATTTAGCCAATTAAATTTAGCAAATTAATCCTTCGCCTAATTTAGAGGGGGAGGGAAATGCCAGCAGGGCTCTGAGCGGTGGCACTGCCACCAAAGCTCTTCTGGGGGCACAGGAGGGGACAGAGGTGCGGGAGGGGGACAAGGGCAGCATCCCAAAATCATCCCTCTTAGGCCACACTCAGCATTTTGGGCTCTGGCAGCTCCCAGTTCCCCAAACTGGGATTGATGTTTGCTGGGATGGCTCCACCTCTGCCAGGGCTTCCCTCACTCCCAGAAGTTTTTCCCATGTCCTAAAAACACCCACAAAGTCCCCGTTGTCTCCTTTCCTTTGTAACAACTGGAGGATGAAAGAGCTGCTCCTGCCCAGACTGGTTTTCCTCTGAATTATTTGTTCTGGGATGAATCCCAGAACCATGGAATTGTTTGGGTTGGAAAGGACCTTAAAGCTCAGCCAGTTCCAATCCCCTGGGCAGGGGCACCTTCCCCTATCCCAGGTTGCTCCCAGCCCCATCCAACCTGGCCTGGAACACTTCCAGGGACGGAGCTGCTTTCCCTGAGCCTGTCCCACTCTGGAAGCACAGGAGGGGCAGTGAAATCCTTGGAGTAAACAAAAGGAATCTCCTTATCTGTCCAGCAGCCTCTGGAATTTCGTGTAATCATCAAGGCCAAGGGGAAAAAAAATGCCCTTCAATGAAGTGCTGAGGAAGGCACGTGGGTCAGGAATGCGAGCAGGGAAATAGCTGGAATATTTCAAACGCAGGAATCCACAGAGCCCGGCTCAATCTCAATATTTATGTTGCTTCCTCTCAATGCATTAACCCCAAAATTCCAGCGTGTGCGGAGAAGCTTTCGCAGCGTTTCTCCCCCAAAATTCCTCCGGATCCTTTGGGCAGAGAGGAACCAGCCCCTTAAGGAAGTTTCAGGTTAATTAAGGAGTGTGTTAATCACCTCGGGGGCCTCTGGTTATCTCTGGGAGGGGCTGAAGTCCCCCAGAGCGGGGAGGAGCGCGCTCAGCTCCAGCGGGATCCAGGGAGCGCCATCCCACCTGCCTGAGCTGCACCGGGAATGTTTGGAGCGAAAACCAACATTCGGGAATTTCTCCCAAGTTTCTGTTGCCTCCTGGATGATCCGGCTCCTCGCCTGATTTAGGGCTGAGCATTGTAAATGTGCTGGGACTGCAGATATTTCACAGTCGGCCGTTTTTAGTCCGAATCAGTTAAAGGAGAGGCCCAGGAAACGGTTTGGAAAATAAAGTCTGGATATTCCTTCCATAATCCGCAGTCCCACGTTGCCCAAGACGCCCTTCCCTGGCAGCGCTGTCTGAGCTCGGCTCGGGGGTTGAGTCGGGTTAAAGATGATTAATCCCAGCCCAAGGCAGCCACAGCCGGGACACGGAGCCAAGCAGGAGAGGGGAAGGTGCAATTCCGGCTGGAAAAGGAATTCCTGCAGGCGCCCTTCGAAGGGTGGGATCCAATCCCAGCGATCTGCTCCGTTCCCGGTGAACCCTGAGCTGCTTCCCCGTTCCCGTCAAGGACAGTTCCCCTTTGCTGTCGCTGTTCCTCCGGGATCCCGATCCCGTTCCCGTCGGGATGCGGTCCGGGTCTGCACGAGGCTTTGCTTTTCCCGGGTGATTTCTGGGATCCTCAGTCCAGCCCTTCCCAGGAGTCTGACCAGCACGGCTCCATAGCCAGAGCAAACCGTTCTGAGTTTAACTTTTGGTTTTCCCTCTCGGGGCCAGGCCCCAGCTGCCCGCGCTGCCTTCTCCTTCCCAGTTTTCCTCTCATTTCGCTGCCAGAGGCGGAGCTGGGTGTGTGGGATGGGCCCCGGGGTGCCCGCAGCCTTCCCGGGCGGGTGTGAGTGATTCCTTGGCTCCCCTCCTGCTCTGGGGCATGGAAAAGTTGGATCCGACGGGCTGGGAGGGCTTTTCCAGCCTTGATGGTTCTGGGATTCCTTTCCTTAATGATTCTGGGATTCCTTTCCTTAATGATTCTGGGATTCCTTTTCCTTAATGATTTTGGGATTCCTTCCCTTAATGATTTTGGGATTCCTTTTCCTTAATGATTCTGGGATTCCTTCCCTTAATGATTCTGGGATTCCTTTTCCTTAATGATTTTGGGATTCTTTTTCCTTAATGATTTTGGGATCCCTTTCCTTAATGATTCTGGGATTCCTTTCCTTAACGATTCTGGGATCCCTTTCCTTAATGATTCCGGGATTCCAAGAGCTGGTTTTGGGAAGGTATCACTGAGACCCCTGGCCCGTTTCTGGTGGCCTCCCTGAGCATCTCCCCTCAGTGATCCCTCAAATCTGGCTTGGGCTGTTGCACCCACGGAACAGCCCCAAAGTCACAGAATTCCAGGATCATTGAGATTGGAAAAGATCTCCAGGACCATCGAGTCCCGGCTGTGCCCCATCCCCACCTTGTCCCCAGCCCAGAGNCTCCCAGGATTTGCTCCCCGAGCAGCCCCAGGAGCAGCAGAGGGTGCAGAAGTGCAGCTGCACGGGCACAGATCCCGCTCAGGCACTCCAGAATCGCTCTCCAAAATGAACGAGTGTGGAGCAGCCACCCGGGAAGGGGGAATTGCAGTGGGAGAGTTTCCCTCTCCCATCCTTGGGATGCAGACTGCACACAGGGAAGGCCGGGAAAGCCATCCCTGTTATCCCCCCGAACTCTCTGCCCTATCCAAAGGCTCTTTCCTGCCTTTCCCCTGCTTGGTTTTCCCAAAGACATGGAGGAGCTTTAGGAACGTGGTCACCCAGCCCAGGGAGGTATTTTTATACTGATTTATATTCCAAGAAAGAAACCCAACTTCAAAAAAACCCCGAACTCCTTCATGAGACGCAAATCCAGGGAAAATAAAATCTGTGACTGCAGCAAATGGAGCAGGGAGGAAGGAGCTCTGCTCCCTGATGAGGAATTGTGCTAAGCCCGCAACAGATGCAGCTCTTGATGTTTGTTTTCTGCATAAATCTACATTTTCGCTGGAAGCAACTGCTCAGCCTTTGTCTCGCTCCGTTCCCTCCCTCCCTGCTCTTTTCAGCTCCAAGCCTCACGCAAAACTGCTCCGGTCTGGGCTTTTCCAGCCCCAAAATCCCAACCAGGGAGACTCTGGCCACGGGATAACTTTGCTGCAGGCCTGGTGGAGCTCGGGATGTTCCTTTTTGTGTGGTTAGCAATTCCTGCCAGCAGGGATAAGGCCCAGGAGCAGCTTTCCAGGAAATAAAACCTGGTTTTATAAACCAGGTTTATAAAATCTGTGGGATCAGGTAATGATCCCACATGATATGGAAGGAAAAACCCAAAGCCAGCTCCCCAAACCAACACAGATATATGATATATATATAAATAATACGAGATATAAAGTCCCTTCCAACCCCAGCCATTCCATGGTTCTTCCCATGACTCCATGACCTACAGCTCACATTGCAGCCAGGGCTTTGGGAATGGCCTCGTGCTGCCGGATTTCCCCCTGGAATGGGAAGCCAGGGAAACAGAACGTGGATAATCCTCTTAGCGGGGCTGGCACGGCCGTGCCGGGCTCCAATTAACACCGAGGGTTCGGTGTTAATTACGGGAATTGAGGATGTCAGTGCTGGGGGAAAGGAGAGCGCCCAAAATAAGTCCCAGGGAGGGAAAGGGAAAGCCTGGAAAGCAGCTCTGGATCAGGGATGGAGGACGGAGCCCTCCGGCCACCCCGGTGCTGCCACCAAATTCCCAGACTCCTCCCAGCCCTGGGACACCCCTGAAATCCCAAAGCTGCTTTTCCCCGGAGCCCGCAGGTCTGGGAATATCCAAGGTGTTGCCTTTTCCCTGAGGGGCTGATGGAGTTTAACTTTTGCTCTGCCCCCAAACCAAATCCCAAATCCCAAAACCCAAATCCCAAATCCCTCCCCAACCCTCCACAAAACCCGGCCCAAGCAGAGTTTTAAATCCAGCCACGATGGGTCTGAAATCCAGGGAATTTCAGGGAAACGAGCCAAACACTCTTGGTCCAAACCTGTGAGAAACAGATCCCAAACAGATCCCGAGCACCGGGGCGTTCCTGGGGTGGACACCTCTTCCCCCCAGCCCCACAAAATCCCTTCAGGTCACTCCAAGGAATTTGCCCCCTGCCCTCAGCGCCCTCTTTGAGAAACAAAAATGTAAAATTCATCCAATAAATCCAATTAAGGTTAAAAATAATGATCTAAGATCCATAAGGATCCCTCCCAAGGATCCAAGATTTGCTGGTGGAGCTGCTTCTCCTCCAGAGGAATAAAATCCAAGGATATTTTGGACTGCTGAGCTCAGACTGCAGCCTGGGATGCATTCGGGGGTGTGGAGAACAATCCAAGTATTTATTATTATTATTACTATTACTATTACTATTATTACTATTATTACTACTATTATTATTATTGAATACTGTTTATCCCCTAATAATAATAAATGCCTTAATAAATAAACAAACAAATAAATTAATTTATAAATAAATGTCTAAATAAAGAAATAAATGTCTTAATATATAAATAAATATCTCAGTAAATAGATAAATGCCTAAATGAACAAACAAATAAATATATAAATAAATAAATGTCTTAATAAACGAATATCTCAATAAATAAATTTAAAAATGTCTTAATAAAGAAATATCTTAATAAATAAATTAATTAATGTCCTAAATGAATAAACGTCTTAATAAATAAATAAATGGCTTAATAAATAAATGTATTAATAAATTAATTAATGTCTTAATAAATTAATTAATGTCTTAATAATCCATGTGTTTGTGAGCTGCTGAGGTGGCTCCAGGCTGAGCTGGGCTCCGGAATCAGAACCCCTGGAGTTCTTCAGCTCCTTCCCCAGTGCCTGTACAGTCCTGCTCACTCCAACAAGGAGCAGGAGGGGTTTTTTGGGAAGTTTTTAGAGGGTCTGTCCCCGGACTGTGCCTGGCAGAGGGGCCGAGGTAGCGGCGAGCGGGGAGCGGAGCTCGGCCGGGAGGGGCGCGGGTTTGGGGCGCTCCCGTTCCCGCTCCCGCTCCCCTTCCAGGCCATTTCGGGAGCAGTCCCGGGCATTGGGGGCGGGATGGGGCCGCCTACGGCTCCGCTCCCTGCCTGCCCTTCCCGCGGCCCATTCCTCCGGGAACCGCCCGTGCAGCTGGAAAATCCGCTTGGAATTCCCTTGGCATCCGAGATTCCCGCCGAGCCCTGCGTCCCGCCGGCCGAGCCGCTCCCAAAACAACCTCCCAAAATCCAGACGGTTCCTGGAGTCTCCCGAACGCTCGGCACGGCCGGAGCTCTCTTCCCAAGGAAAGCAGGATGCTGCTCTCTCCCAAAAATCCTCACCTTCACAAGCCCCGACCTTGCCAGGGAAATCCCGTCTCCCCTGAATTATTCATCCCTCTTCCCGTGCTGCTCCAGCGGACAATTCCAAGCATTAATGCGCCGTGACCTTTTATCCTTTTGGGGTTTTTTCCCCCTCTTTCCAAACTCACGCCATCCTGGAGGTGCTCCTCAGCATTCCTGGGATTTCCCGAACCAAATCCGCGTCCCCAGCCTCTCGCAGGCCCTTCCTGGTGGGAAGTGGCTCTGGAACAGCTCCGGGAGCAGGGACAGCAGGGCTGGATCCGGCTGCGGCTCCTGCTTTTGGCAGCATGGAATGGGCATGGAACGCAGGGAAAGCCTCCAGCTCCGCCAGGAAAAACCCGGAGCGAGGTAACCGTGCTGGGAATCCCAGGAAAAACCTCGGGATTGTGTGTGTGGGGAATGCTGGTGGCGAATCCCGGCGGTGTTGGGGCCGGAGGCCAGGCCGGGCTCTGCTCCCGCGGCGCTGCCTGCTGGGCACATCCCTGCGGCTCCCACCGGGATCTGCCCCGGGAATTCCGCTCTCTGTGGAATCCCAGACCTGCTCCCCGCTCTGGAAACGGATTAAAGCATCCAGAGGATCCTCCCTCCTTCCCTATGGGGATCATGGGGTGCCTGAAGCTCCTCCACAGAGGCCAAACCCCAAATTCCCTCAGGTCCGCTCTTTCCCATGGAAAACCCCTTCCCACTGGAAGTGGGATGAGCAATCAGCTCAGCACTAAGGCTTCCCTCGGCTCCCGCTGCTCACATCGGGGCTGGAAAAGCTGGAATTCCTGCCCTGTTATCCGAGCTGAATGACATTCCAGCGGCAGGGAACTCCAGCCAATGAATTCCCAGCCTCAATTCCTTGCGTTTCTTATCCCTTGGATTCTTTCCCATGTTTAAGGTGGGCTTGTTGCTGCTCTGGGCTGTGTCTGACAGGAGAAGGGTGAGGGGTATCCAGAGCCATCCAGGGATCCCAGTATGGAATTCCCAGGCTCCTGCAGCTCCAGTTTATCCAAAACAGGAACAGAACAATTCCAACAAAATCCGCTCGTTCGTGGATTTTGGGAAGAGGGAATATTGGGAGTTTTTCCACTACGGATGTGCTGTCCTTGGCTGGAGCAGGAGCCAGCTCTGGGACTGGGAACTCTGGGGATCTCAGAGTTCAGTGGGATTGGAAAATCCCTGATTTCACCTGGGAAAAATTCCCAATCCGGCATTGCTGGGAGCTGCATCCTGATTCAGCCGGGGGGATTGAAGTGGAACTGAGAGCAGGAGCTTGTGCTTTGTCCATAAAATCTGTTTCTCT
The DNA here is from genome assembly GCA_013397915.1 of Daphoenositta chrysoptera. Classification (NCBI taxonomy): domain Eukaryota; kingdom Metazoa; phylum Chordata; class Aves; order Passeriformes; genus Daphoenositta; species Daphoenositta chrysoptera. The sequence goes on from VZRO01003860.1 coordinate 411,591, forward strand.
TCCCTCAGATCTTCCCCCCCTTTAGCCAGGAGCAGTCTGTCCCCACCTCCCCGGTGCTAATTAATGAATGAATTAATTAATTAATGAGCTGTCCACGATGTGCTGCAACTCCAGGCACGGACAATTCCCTTAATCCCCCCTTTCCAATCCGGGATCAGGGATCTCTCTAATGGGTTTCTGCTGATTCCTTGTGGGATTGGAGCACAAACAAACACATCCCTGATCCCACCATCCCCTTCCCATTCCCATCCCTCGGACACATCCCTGGGAATGGGAGCGACAGGAAAAGGGGGAATGGCTGCACGAGGACAGAGGGATGGATGGGATGTTGGGAAGGAGCTGTTCCCGGGGAGGGGCTGGGATGGAATTCCCAGAGAAGCTGTGGCTGCCCCGGATCCCTGGGAGTGTCCAAGGCCAGCCTGGAGCACCCTGGGACAGTGGAAAGAGTCACAGAAACACAAAAATCATCCAGGAAAAAACTGGGAATATTTCCAGCAGCCAGCACACTGCAGGAAGCTCAAAAATGGGGATTCTTTTCCAAGCACTAATCCTTGAAATCTCTCCATCAGCCTCTCCTCATTTCCACAGGCGCTGTGGATGGTGGGAAAAGGCAGGAAAAATTCCCCGATTTTCCAGGTCAAACCACAAATAAAGCAATCCCAGATGAATATTCCAACCCTTCCAGCCCTTAATTCCATTCTGTCTGATGCCTTTTCAATTCCAATTTGTCCTAATCCATTTTTCCATAATAAAGCTTGGAAATCTCACCTCCACCAGGGGTGATTCCCTTGAATAACCTGTCCTGGCTTTCCAAATTCCCTTTCTTGATGGATTAAAAAGGAGCTGGGGACGTTCCAGCAGCAGCTGTTGGGATGTTCTGCATCCTGACGGGAAATCCAGGCTGACATTTGGAGCGGGAGAATCCCGGGAGAGGCGTCCTCAGCGCCCTCCTCGAGTCTTTCTTTAGGTAAATTTGGAATTTTTTCATGGATCAGCAGCTGAAAAATGGACACAGAGCACTCCCTGCAAGTCTCCTCCGGAAAAAAAATGATTATAATAGAAATATATTTATTTTCCATCTTTTTTTTTTCCCATTACAGATCCTTAGGGATGTGCTAATCCTCAGGGGATTCCTCCCAGGAAGAGCCACAAGGCAAAAAATTCCTTTGAGGTTTAAAGAAAAGGAGGTGGGGAATGTTCGGGAGGGAATTTCGCATTTTCAAGGATTAAATTCTGCCCGGCTCAAACAAAACCAAGGAAAATAAATCCCAGAAAAAGGGAAATAAATCCCAGAATTTGGCATTCTAGGTCCATCTGCTGTTGGGAATATGGAAAGATCATTGGGATATTTTGGCTGTAAAGTCCCTCCAGCAGGGGCAGAGAGTGGGGAACGCTCCTGAGCAAAGCTGGAGTGAAAATCACATGGAGAGAACAGAGGAAAAGTGTAAAAAATGGGGTGAAAATTAATAAAAAATAAGAAAAAAGGAAAAAAAAAAAAAAAACAAAAAAGTCAGTGGGGGTGGTGGCACAGGAGGCAAAAATCAGAGGGAAAAATGCAAAAAAATGAGATTAAAGGGAAGAAATTGAGCAAAGAGGAAGAAAGCACTGGGAAAGGGTCCACGATGGGACAGAGTGACAGGGAAAAATACAGCAAAAAGTGGAAAAAATACAGCAAAAAGGAGAAAAAAATACAACAGTCAGTTAAAAACGGAAGTTATTTCCCACCTGGGCACTGGTGGAGCCTGAGCAGGGGCAGGATCAGCCGCGTTCCCTGTCCCTGAATCCCTGCTTGGGAAAAAAACCGGATTCCAGAGCCAGCGAGGCCATTAATTATTAATTAGCAGGGGGGAATTAAAATGGAAGGAAACCTTGGATAATTTAAAATAAACCTGAAGCAGAGCTGAGCTGCAGAGGGGGAGGGAGGGCTCTGGAAAAGCTGGGAAGAGCCGCTCCGGAGGGATAAATAATTCACAGGGCTTTTCATTTATTCAGCTTTCTTTACTTTCCTAATGTTCCAGGGAGGGAGGGGCAGGGAAGGTGGGGATGAGGGCTCGGGCGGGAGCAGAGGGAATGTGGCGAGCCCAGCAATCCCGCTCCTGCAATTCCCGCATTTCAGGACACGTTTCAATCCCTATTTTACATTAAAAGTGGGATTTGGGCTCTGTTTAGAGCCATTAATTAAGTTTTTCCTGGAGCCACAGGGATTTTCCTTTCCTGGTGCCTCTGGAATGAGCACTGGGTATTCCCAACCTCCTGCTCCGAGTTCCTGGGTCTGGAATATCGTGGAATGAGGGGTTAGGAAGAGCTCCAGGCTCTCCCTGTTCTGGAGGGGATGTGGGACACAGGAGCAGAGGGAATGTGGAGAGCCCAGCAATTCCTCTCCTGCAATTCCAACGTTTCAGGCCGCGTTTCAATCCCTATTTCACATTAAATTTGGGATTTGATCTCCATTTACAGCCGTGAAATCAGCCCTCATTAATTAAGTTATTCCTGGAGCCACGGGGATTTTCCTTTCCTGGTGTCTCCGGAATGAACCCGGGATATTCCCAACCTCCTGCTCCTAATTTATTCCCCACCCCATCCCGTATTTATCGCTCAGGCTCCCTAATCAGGAGGAAACAAGTGATTAGTGCTGATGGGAGGCTAATGAGGAGATTATCAACCGGGACAATCAAATCAGCACCGGGAGACAAAAGAAATTTTGACAAAATTCCCTCCTGGAAAAGCAAATTCCGGCTGGGACAACAACAACAACAACCTGTTTTCAGACCCTGGCAAAGGGATAAATTCGGGACGGGGGAACTCAGGTGAGCTCAGCTCAGCCCGGAAAAGCGGAGTCAGCCTTAATTCCACGAGTTAATTTGCATTTTGAAGGTGACATCAGCCGGCAGCAGTGACACAGCAAAACCAGGGATTTATTCTTGGATTTGGGACAGCTCTTCACTCGCTGTAGGGTGGTTTTATGGACGAGAGTGGGATGGGAATGGTGCAGCCGAGCCCTGGAGCGAAGGGAAGGCTTGGAACCCACCCCAGCTGGGATTTTCCCGGAGGCAGGAAGCAAAGCAGCCCCGGGAATTGCTCAGGTACCTCGGGTGCCTTCCATTTCCCTCAGGAAAATCTGTTTTCCTTCCACTTCTCCAAGCAGCCGCTCTCCAGAAATAGCCCGAGTCTGGGATAATTCCCCCCAAACTTCGGGACCACCTTTGAGCAAAGCACGAAGGGATCCAAGGTTCACAAATTCCTCCTCCGAGAGCTCCTGCTGCCAGGCAGGAGGGAAAACCAGCCTGGAAATGGGGTTGCAGCCGGGAATTGTCTGGGTGCACACTAAGGAGCATTCCCATAATTGCTGGGCCCCAAAGGCTCACGGACTGGGGCTGCTCCCCTTGGAATCTGCTCCCTCAGGGTGGGAATACTCCCGTTTATTTCATTAAATATTGTAAAAGTCTTGGTGGCTGATACAGCACCAAGTCCTTCACGTGCTCTGAGTGTTTAAAAGACTCCAAAATTTCCATGAAAACTGAGATAAAAGGAATTATTGAGGAGATTCCACTATCCCAGGTGGCTCCAACCTGGCCTTGGGGACTTCCAGGGATCCAGGGGCAGCCACAGCTTCTGTGCCAGGACTGTGGAGTTTTGGAGAGGCATTTCCCTGGTATTCCTATTTTTAAGGATATTTTTAATATTCCAACCTAAATTCTCCCAATCCTTTAGAAATAAAGCAGAGCTGAGTGTTACAGGCATTAATTAACATTTCTATTTTAGCTTTTATTGTTAATTATGGACAAAAGCCACTGCAGGAAATCGTTGTGTCCCCACCTCTGGTTTTTGACTGTCTCTTTGGGATTCCTGTTGTCTGGCAAGGAGCAGGGAATGGAGGAATTGAAAAGGAATCCAGGAATCTGGATCCATGCAGGGCCTGATCAGGTGTTTATGAACTCATTTACCGAGTAAATCTGTGCTAAGAGATAAGAACATCACCCAGCAATCACAGCAAATAAAGATCTGCACACAAAGGTTAAACTTCAGGCTGCCTCGTTTGGGGAAAATCACTGTTTTCCTAAAATAAGCAACCCATTAAACTGGGAAAGAGCAGGAACAATCCCTGGAAGAGCCTCCACAGCTCTCCTGAGCCTGATATTTATGGACAGCCAGGGGAGCGTGGCCCCTCTAAAGGGACAATTTAAATGCATAACAGATCCCATAAACTCCTCAAAAGGTGTCCCCACATTCCTTGTGCTGTCCTGGCTCTCCCAGAAAATCCTGGATAACTCACAGGCCTTTAAAGCAGGGAAGAATATTGTCCAGCCTGTCTCAGGCCAGGCCTGTTCTGCTCCTCAAGGTGTGATGGGTCGTGTGGAAGGCAAAACAAAAATTCACCCTTCCTTCCACAGGGAGGGCCCTGTTTTAAACAAACCTAGAAAACCCCAAAACTGTTTCTGGGACCAGCAACCTGCAGTGATGGGGAAAATGCAAAGTGTTGGAGAGCATCTGTGAGAGGAAAAGGCATGGATTTCATATTTTGGGAGAAAATTCCTTGGGAGCAGCTCCTACGTGTCTGACTGTTTGAAGGCCACCCAAAATGGAACAATTTGGGTGTCCAGGCTCTCCTGAACACCAGGAGATTTCAATTTCCCCAATCACATTGTCCAAAACCAGTCCAGTTTTTCATGATCCGATTGTCCAAATTTCCTTGAGGGTTTAATTAATCTGTCAGGTTAATTAGGCAGTTCAGGGCCCTGTTTTAATTTGTTTTTTTCCCCAGTTTTTGTGTTGAGGTAACAATTATCTGAGATTTAACAGCACCTCCAAGTATTTGATCACTCCCAATCTTTCCCCACTGGGATTTTGCTCCTCACAAATGTGAGATCTTGGAAAGTCACGGCTGAAATGCCCAATTTTCTCCTGGAAAATTAAAAAGTAGGCCCTGGCTTTGCTCAGCAGCAAGACTTGAGGTAAATTAACTTTCACTTCGGGTTTTGATGGATGTATAATGAACCCGGCATTGTTCAGCTGGAAATCTTGGAGCAATTTTTCATCCCAAACCTCTCCTGAGCAGCGCCTTTGACAGGTTATTAAGATTTTAGTGTCACTGTGGAAACATTTTTCCAGGCGTCCTGGCTGTGATCAGGAGAGGTTCACTGCTCCTCCCCAGCTGCTGAGCTCCCAAACCAGCCACACTTAAAAATCCAGCTTTTTTAGGAGTGCACAGGAAACATTTAATCAGGAAATGCTTCATTTTAGAGGTGCACAGGAAGCATTTAATCCTGGATTTCCAGTCCTGGATTCTTCCTCCTAAGGGCCAAGCCAGGCTTTCCCAACTTTTAATCAAAGGGGAGGAAGTTGAGTTATCAGTCCCTGGGAAAGGTCAGGCTCTGGGATAAATCCCCAAATTGTGGGGCAGGGAGGGGCTCATTCAGGGACTGATCCCACAGCATCCCTCTGCCGAGGGCTGCAGGATCTGGGATAAATCCCCAAATTGTGGGGCAGGGAGGGGCTCATTCAGGGACTGATCCCACAGCATCCCTCTGCCGAGGGCTGCAGGATCTGGGATAAATCCCCAAATTGTGGGGCAGGGAGGGGCTCATTCAGGGACTGATCCCACAGCATCCCTCTGCCGAGGGCTGCAGCAGCTGGGATGCAGACGGGTGCTGGATATTTGTGTTTTGCACGGGTCCATCCAGGTTTTACGGAAAGGGAAAACACCTGGATCATGCAATTATAACTTACTTCATCTATGGAAATATTTGTATTAGGACACAGCTACATTTCCCAATCATTTGCATCACAGTGAATTCCCAAAAACTCAAATGATTTCCATGTTTTTAGTGAAATTCCACAGGAATTACATTTATCTCCGGCACTGATTTAGCCAAGGAAATAAAAACACCCTGGGACACCGTTCCCATCCCTGGCAGTGTCCAAGGCCAGGGGTCTGGAGCAGCCTGGGATAGAGGGAGGAGTCCCTGCCCATGGGATGGGATTTAAGGTCCCTTCCCACCCAAACCATCCTGGGGTTCTAGGAAAACACGGGAGGAGAAGAAGATCCAAGGCACTGAGGGTTCACTTTTAGACATCCAAGTTTCTGACATGGATCAATCCAGAATATCCAGCCCTGCAGCCAAACCAGTGCTGGAATTACAAGCACAGCTCATTCCCACTGTTTTGGCTGCTCCATGACTGGAGCAGACACTGAAATAAACCTTTCACAGGGAAAAATACCAGTTATAAAAATCCTATACCCAAGGTCATGTTTAGCCCTATTCAAGTGGAAAAAAGAACATCAGGTGATGCTAACAATGAATTTTAACTCAATTTTTAAAAACATTGATTTAATTAGAGTTTAGACTTGCACAAGACTGAACTTTGACTTGAACATTTTTTTTTAAATCCCTCTTGGAAGAGCCAAACCTTGAGAGTTTGGGACTAAACCCAGATTCACCCAAATTAAACCTGCCCCGACCTGATTTGTTCTGTCACACTCTAAGCAAGACCCTTCTCCAACCTTGCCTCTCTTTATGCTCCTGTTGCTGTAATGAAACATTATTTACTGAGGCTCATGTATCCCAAAAGAAATTCCATGGGTTTTTAGGACCTTTCCCACTGCTGGCATCAACCCTTCCAGCACACAAAGTCCCGCTGTGTGGCCAGGGCTGGGAACAAAGGACAGTGGTGCTGGAAAAACCCAAATAAAGCCCTTCAGTGCTGCTGGAAAAGGCATCCATTGACAGCCAGGAGCTCTGACATTCCTTTTTCATGGAGAGAGGAGTCGGTGACAGCCTCTCATTCCTTTTCCATCATTATCTCATGGTGGGCACGGCCTTTAATAACTGAAATAATACTTTTCTTGTGTCCAAGAGCTGGGTTTAAAATAAGAGCGTGGAAAAAATAAATCCCAAAGACAAGGACAGCTGAAAGGACATTGCCACAGAAGGTCTGAGTTTATGCTCGAGGAGAATTAAGTAGGAACGTCTGCAATAAAAATATCTCCTCGCTGGGAAAAAAAAAAAAAGTGAATATTCTCAATTTTCTGGCTCATTAAACTCCTCCCGGAAGCGAGTGAAGAACTCTGGGATGGTGTCGGAGCACGGAGTCGGGTGTGGGGGCTTCTGGTGATGTGATGAGCCAGGCCCACACTGGCAGGGAATCAGTGCCCTCCCACGGATTTATCCCAGAGGGAGCACGAATCCTTAGGGAAAGGTCACAATCCGTGCACAGAATCATCCAGCTCCCTTTCTTTTGGGATGAGGAGCAGCAGGGGATCTGTTCCATCAGAAGGGAACGAAGGAGTTGCTGCAGACGGACTTAACAAAGAAGTGTATCAGGATTAAAGGCATGGAATGGGAACTGGGACATGGAAGAGCCAGACTGGGATTTGCACGGGCACATTCCGAGCTCCCCTGGGCCCCACTGCTGTCCTAGAGGAGTTTCAGGGCTCAGTCAAAGGTTTGGGGTTATTTTTTTCCCAGAAATGGGAAGGGGCAGACAAATGTCCAGCCCTGCCCTACAGCCACCCACAGAACTCCACCCCACAGAGCAAATTTGGAATTATTTTGGAAGAAAATCCAGGAAATATTTGAAGGTTGGGAAGAGAAACATCAAAACAGGCCCCAGGTGGGCAGGAAGCCACACCAGCATTCCCAGTCTGGGGAAGAGACGCCAGGGCCACCATTTCATGGAATCACGGAGTCCTTCAGGTCGGAAGAGACCTCCAGGATCTTTTGGAACACTTCCCCACGTTCCCCACTAAATAACGCCCTCAAGTGCCACGTCCACACATTTTTGGAACACTTCCAGGGATGGTGAATCCAGGAATCCACCACTTCCCAGGCAGCCTGTTTTGATTTCTCTACATCCCAACAAATACAGCTCTGGACTAAAAATACTGAATTCCCACGGCACCTCCATATTCCCTTTCCATTTCCTTCGAGGTAGGAAATCTATCCCTGAAATTTGGCTTCAAGATTTCGTATTTAAGTTTGCGTCCCAGTTTTGCAAAATTAAACACGGGAGACAAAATAAATCCCCGGCACTCTGGGAAGCACAGCGGGTTTTTCCGGGAGAGGGGGAAACAGCACTGCAATGTTCATAAATACCACGAATTCAGCATGGGAAATATTATGACATCTTCATCTAATTTACATAATTTACATAAAAATAAAATTACTGGGGAATATTCTATTCCTGCATGCAAAACCTTCTCTTCCTTTCCCTCCCTGAATGAGATTCTGCTTTTGCTTCTCAGCGGATTTTATCCAATATCTGGGATTTCTGGACACTGCCGTAATCAAATCTAACAATAATTTGATTTTCTTCCCAGCTCCTCAGAGCACCAAAGCCATTTTATTATTCCGAAGATGGTTTGAAAGCATCTTTATTGAAGGCCTATAAATGTCTTTAAAGCTATCTCAGTGCCAATGGATCAAGAATACTCCTGAAATTCCTTGTTATGCCTTGTACCTGAAAAATCCATTTGGAGCAGCTTCTCCTGTATTGAATTCCTGTCTGGAGCAGCTGATTTAAGCAGCTGATCGAGGACGGCAGGTGGCCCATTCATTGTGTTATCGTTTTATGCACTCTGTCCATAAAACTCCCAGGAGAAGGGTGGACTGTCTGTCCATGAAAAATAATCCACTGGCTGAGGTTTGTGGGAACAGCAATGGAATTTTAAATACCTTGGGAAAGCCAAAGCCTGGCTGGCGCGGTGGGAGCGGCGTTTCCCGGGCTCCACGGCCACGCTCAGGCTCGGAACGAGAAGGGTTAATGCAATTAGAGCAGATCCCTAATTAGGAACTGGAGACGAGGGTGTAGTTGGGAAAACGAAAGCTCCCACATTTCCAAATCGTGAGGGACTGGTGCGCACACGATGTGGGGAATGCGTTACCAGAACAGCAGGAAAAGGCCAAACGTGATAAACCACGGGAATATTCCACAGTTCACCTCTGGCTCCGGTGTTTCCAGGTGGGAACGGCTCAGCTCCCAGCGTTTCCCTGCCCTGTCCAACGGGAGGAGAAATATTTAATTCAATGGTGGCAAAGAAGGGCAAAATAAGGCCAAAATTTGGGAAGTCACCAGTGCAGGGCAGTTTAAAGCACAGTGTGGGGGATAAGGGCAGAGCTGGGCTGGGAGGTGATCCTGGATGGATAAACCAAATCCTGCTGGAGAGAGGAACCTGAGGAATGGGAAACCCCTCCACAATTCACTGGCACATGGGAAGGACAGGAATTTTGGGGGAATTTCTTGGTTCATAGAGGCTGATATTTTAGAGGAAAGGGAGAAAGAGCTCAGAAGTTAAAAAAAAAGGACAACCAAATGATGCAATCAAACAAATCATGGAAGTAATTAATAATTAACCCCAAAATAAAACCCAGAGTTCACTGCTGGATTTGGATCTCTTAAAGACCTTTGTTAAAGGGTGGCTTTGCCAAAAATTAATGGTATGAGAGATGGGGTTTGGAGAAAATCTGAAGGTCTGAATAACTCCAATGTGGGAATCTCCATTTAAAAATTATTTAATCAGATTTTGTTGAAGATCAGAAAAATTCCAGCGTGGGAATCTCCATTAGAATGGGATTTAAGGAGATGTTCTTGAGGAGCAAAGCTTCCCAACCTTCCTCCCAAAAGCATCCCCTGTGGTGGGACTCAGGCCCAGGATGGGCAGAGCCGGTGGGACATGAACCACCAGGGCACTTCTCTGCCGCTCACTTTGGACTCTTCGTTAAAATTAAAATGGCTTTTTTAACCCCCAACGTGAAATTTTCACTCCCTTGAAGAAATTCCTGAAGAAAATACGGCCTTTTCCTTAAACGTATCCTGTTGGCAGAAGTGTTCAGCCCATTCTCCCCCTAAAATGTCATTTACGGCTTCCTAATGAACTTTAGCTGACCCTAGGAAGTCATTTCACAGGTGCAAAATTGTCTCCAGAAACAGAGTTATCGAAACAGAGTCAGAATCTCCCCAAAACCAGAATAATGATTATTATTTGCTTAAATTCCAAGCAGTGAAATAGCTCAAATCATATTTATTCCCACAAAAATGTACTTTTCCGGTGTATTTACTCTGAAAATTCATTTTGTGAGCAGGAATCAATACCCTGCCCTTTGGGAGGAGATGATCTGGATATATTTGGGAAGATCCACTGTTCTGTAATAGACCCCATTAAAGTGCTGCTGCCACATTTCGGCAGTGATAGAGCCACTAAAATAATTTAATGGCTCAGGATGGGGCAATTTCCATCGGATTTTCCCTCCATCCCAGTAAGTTTCTATTAAATGTATTTTATACATCTAATTCCTCCTGGTCTAATCATGACTTTATTGTTCATTACTTCAATTTCTTACATTTTCCCCTCTTTTTTGGTCCCATCAAAATAGAATTCATTCCAGCCAGTGAAGATAATTCCTTGCGGGAAACCTGTGGTGGGAAATCTCCCAGTCTCAAATAATTCCGTGTTGGAGACACACCACCATTCCCGCTCTTCCCTTCCCATTCCAAATCCATTCCCAATTCCTGCACTGCTCCAATATTTGACTCTGTCTGATCTCTGTCATTGGCAGTGCTGGGGAAGGGTGAGGACAAAAGGCCTGGGAATTTTGGATTGCCAAATCCTGATATTCCCAACACATCCCAGGAATCAAGACAGGATCAAGAAAGGATCAAGAGGCCCCTTTTGCATCCCAGCAGTGAAAATCCCATGGGATAATATTTGTCAGAGAGTTAAACTTGGATAATCATTCTGGGTGATTATGCACACAAATAAACACAAACTCAACAACTCTTTCTCCATAAAAAACCCATTTAAAAGACAAATTCCATGTTAGGCCACAGTGCTGTGAATTCCCTGCTCACATTTAGAGCTGGGATTATCCAAAGCCAGTGGAAGGGGTTGAAAACAACATTTGTTTCCATGTTCCCTTCATTCCAAGTGTTATCTGACAACCACATCAGCGCTAATGTTTCTCCCCAAACCATCAAATATTTGATTTCTAATTAAGGCCTTTTCATCTCAGCCTCGGATTTGTCTCCCTCATCTTTAATTATGTTTCCATCCACGCTGCTCAAGAGCAAGATTTGCATTTTTGCATTATATAGAAATCACATTGTAAATATTTATCAGATGGACCCTGCTCTGCTGCCTGTGGATTTGGGAATTCGGGCTCCCAGGGAAGAGGGAATGTTCCCCATATTAACACCCCACTGCTTGTTAGGATTTCACTGCCTCCCATACGTTGATATTCCCTCTCCCCCAACTTCCCATCGCTCCTGCAGGTGCAAAACACGCCTGGAATGTCACAAACAGCAGTGGAAAAATGGGATTCTCCTGCAGGTGGGAGACCGAGGAACACACAGAGGCTGCAGAGAGATTTGGTTCTGTTTTAGAACCAAACCTGAACAAATCTGAGCAAAGTCACGGCTGCGAAGGCACCGCACGGGGCAGGAAGGACAAACGGGGTTTAGGGGTGGAGGAGTTCAGTCCTGGCTCTTTTCCCCACTGGATGTTTCTGTGGCATCAGCCCGTGGAGAAAGGGTGGGAAAAGAACCATTCCCGTTTGGAACAGCAGGTTTTGTGTGGTTCCACCTCTAAAAAGAGCATTTCTTGGCAGAAAGTCACCTACTGGAGCACTTGGCTCAAGCGGAAAAATGGGAATTTTCCCGAATCAGTTCGTGCCATTCTCATGAGCATCGCAGTGATTTTTAGGAGAGGAAAAGGGGTGCTTTGCCAGGATGGGAGATCGGGAATGACGGGGCTGGGGACAGATCCATCCCCATGGAAGGGCAGCGAGCCCCGAGGCCCGGCGGGGAGCGGGAGAACCGCGCCTCTGTCCGCGGTGCTGAACGGGCGGGGAGCGGGATAACACATCCCGGGAGGAGCGGGATAACACATCCCGGGAGCGGGATAACACATCGGGAGTGGGATAACACATCCCGGGAGGAGCGGGATAACGCATCCCGGGAGCGGGATAACACATCCCGGGAGGAGCGGGATAACACATCCCGGGAGGAGCGGGATAACACATCCCGGGAGAGGGATAACACATCCCGGGAGCGGGATAACACATCCCGGGAGGAGCGGGATAACGCATCGGG
>VZRO01003860.1:424649-435438 GCA_013397915.1 Daphoenositta chrysoptera
GATCTGTCCCCTCTGTGAGAAGGACACGGAGCCCAGATCTGTCCCCGCTGTGAGAAGGACACGGAGCCCGGATCTGTGCCCTCTGCGAGAAGGACACGGAGCCCAGATCTGTCCCCTCTGTGAGAAGGACACGGAGCCCAGATCTGTCCCCTCTGTGAGAAGGACACGGAGCCCAGATCTGTCCCCGCTGTGAGAAGGACACGGAGCCCTCGGAGAAAGCCCAGAACGGGCCCTGGAGTTGATCAGGGGATGGAGAATTCCCCTGTGGAGACAGGATGGGAAAGCTGGAGTTGTCCAGCCTGGAGACAGGAAATTTGTGTGGACCCAGTGACGAATATTCAAATCAAGTGTGTTTTATTAAGCATCAAAGCATTCCTAAAGCCCAGAAAACTTTGGGGAGAGGCGAGGAAGATTCCCTGCTTTTCCAAGGGCTGTTAACAGGCTGAACACCAGAGAAGTGTAAGGAAATATTCCCCTTTTCCTTTGCATTAAGTAAAAAGCAGAAGGGGGAGGAGTGGGCATTGCTTACCACAAATCCCAGTCCCAGTATCCTTAATTTTCCCACAAATACAGAACTCCCAGATGCCCTTGCTGAACTCCCAAACGTCCCAAAAGCAGCATTTTCCGAAGGAGATCGGTGCTGGAGAGCTCTGGATCCGCCGGGAGTGTCCCTGCGCAGGGCACGAGGGACCTCTGGTGGAAGCTGATTCCAGCGGCAGATAAACGTTTAAATCCCATTTATTCCTCTCATTACAGGCACCAAACCCCTTTAATCCACGAAACTTCAGTGTCCAACCCCATATTCCAGCCCACTTCATCCTCCTGCTCTCCAGCTCCCGGCTACAAATAACCGCTGCCCTCAGGAATATTTTATTAAATTCTGTCAGGCATCGCATCCCAAAATAAACCTGCTGGGAACAGCTTCACTTTGGGCCGGATCAACACTTGGATCAACACGGAAAAGAGTCAAGTTATCCCCAAAATTCCAAGAACAGAGTTTTTAGCACGGAAAAGCTCTGTTGGATCAGAGCCTTGGGCTTTACAAGATTAAAATCGTTCCAGCTTTCCAACTCAAAGCAGAATTAAATTTAATCAGCTTGAAGAACACCACTAACAACGATTCCTGAATTTTTGTAGGGATTCAGAAGTCGCCAAATGCTGTCCTGTGAGTGACAACAATGACCCGTTCCCCTCTCAAGAGCAGGGAGACACCTCCTACACCACCACACACCGCGGCAATTCCTGCTCCTGGAATTCCTGAATTACTCCGTGCACTCCGGTCTGTAATTCCCTCAAATCTCGTCTTCTGTCACAAAGTTGAAATCAACTTTTCCAGGCTCTGTGTTTGTTTATTGACCTAAAAACCCCAATTCAGAGACAGTCGCAGAGTTGTTTGTGTTCTGAAAGTGGGATCTGCATTTGGGGTTTATTTAGGGTCACTTTAAAAAGAGAAATGCAGCCTCCAGCCACTGGTTAAGGTGGGATATTGATTCCAAAATCAAATTTAATTTTGAACCCCGAAATCAACTTCTAGCAAATATAAAAAACCAACCAACAAAACCCCCAACAAAACAAAAGCAAAAGTCAACCAAGAAACCTCATTTCTTTGCTGAAAAAGCACCTCAGTTTGGGGTTTTTTGGGAACACAATATCCCAAACACACAGAACACAAGACCGCTTGGAAGCACCTTTTATCCAGCAAGAACACCCCTAAAATCTGCTGAAATCCAGGTCCAGTACCCACAGTCACACATCCTGATGTGCCCGGAGGGCATTTGCGACACTAAAAATCCCCTTTTTAACCCATTATCAACCCATCGAACCCCCAATTAACCCACAACCGAGCTTCCCCTTATCCCAGATCCCAGGGAGGGAAGCCGAGAAGGGCGAGGGGAGGGTTCCGGCGGGACTCACGGGGGTGCTGCTGTCGGAGAAGGTGTTCAAGCTGACGGACCTGCTCGTCCTGCCCGAGGCCGGCGGCGTCGGGGACCCTGGGGACCCTGGGGACGCGCTGTCCTTGTCCCGCGGCTCCTGGCGCTGCAGGTGCTCCCGCCACGCTCGCTGGATGCTGCGGGAACAGAGGTTTCAGTCCAGGCTTTCCCCGGCTCGGAACGCTGGGATTGGGGTTCCTGGTTTGGGGTTTCCCGTCGGGGTAGGGACCCCCGGAACCCCTCTGTGGGGTTTGGGTGAGGCACCCCTGGGGCGATCCGGGGTTTGTGAAGGAGGATCGGGGATCCTGCAGTGGTTTGGGTCGGGAAGGACCTTAAGGGTCACCTGGTTCCAAACTCCTTCCACATCACTCAGAGTCCAACCCTATCCCAAAACCTACGGAAGGGATTTTGGTTTGAGAACGATTTTACATCCTGCAATCAAAGTAAAAATATCCATTTGTGCATTTAAAGGAGCTCACCGCCTTCAATGTTTAATATCTATAAATCTATAATGTTTTATTTATATCACGTTCCAGATAAGGATCAGGTGCAGCTGGAAGTGAAGAACCAGAGCAGTGTCATGGAATTATGGAATCCCGGAATGGTTTGGGTTGGAAAGGACTTTAAGGATCATCTGGTGCCATGGGCAGGGACAGCTCCCCCAGACTCCATGGCAGGGACACTTCCACTGTCCCAGGCTGCTCCAGCCCCAGTGTCCAGCCTGGCCTTGGGCACTGCCAGGGATCCAGGGGCAGCCACAGCTGCTCTGGGAATTCCAGCCCAGCCCCTCCAGGGAACAATTCCTTCCCAAAATCCCATCCAGCCCTGCCCTCTGGCAGTGGAAGCCATTCCCTGTGTCCTGTCCCTCCCTCCCTTGTCCCCAGTCCCTCTCCAGCTCTCCTGGAGCCCCTTTAGGCCCTGGAAGGTCACAATTTGGTCACCTTGGAGCCTTCTCCTCTTCCGGTCTGAACAATCCCTGTTTCCTCAGCTCCATGTGCTTAAACATTGAGAACTCAATTAATTTGCTAATTGGAAGCTCTTTTATCCAGTTACACAGAAATCCGGGATGGATCCAGTGAGGATCCTGCAGCTCGGGAATTGGACTCCCTCAGCTGCATTCCAAGGCAGCCCCAACACTTCTCCTTACTCACATTTTCACTTTGGATTCCAAGGGCTGCAGGTTGATGGGATATTCCTGGATATTATTTTCTTCATCCATGGTGAGCTGATGGCTACGGGAAAGCAAAGGAAATGAGTTGGACGAGTCCCAGCCTGACATTCCTGCAATCCTGTGAATTAATTCCATGACTGGGACAAGACCAAACAAGAGCTGCTGATCAGAAGGTGTTGCTGTCTTTGGAGGATGTTGTCTGGACCGCTGTGTCCAACTCCCAACAAAAAATGGGAATTCGGGTCCAGTTTTCCAATGGGCTCCTGCCTGAATCCCTTTTAACCCTCCCGGCTGCCACAGCTCCAGGGGCAGCCACAGCCAGCAGAAAACCTGCTGTAAATAAAATAAAACAAAACCCCACTGGCAAATCTAACAGATATTCCTGCCAAATTAACTTCCATCCCTGCGGCCACGCTGGGAAAGCTGGAGAGGGAAACGGGAAGGAACAATGGGAATGCTGGCAGCAAATGAGTTACAGCAGCAAAAGCCAGGTGGGGGGCAAAGAGTGAATTCTTTGTGATCAGTGATGGCCCAGGAGCTGCTGCTGGGAACTGATCGCTTGGAGACAGCAGAGGGAAGGTGCTGGAATATCCAAATCCAACGTCTGGGAGCACTGCCCGGGATGGGAGCAGTGGGGATTGAACAGCAGCTCTCGGCAGGGAAATTTGGGAGATCTGATCCCAGCCTGTGGAGTTATTTTGAGACTTTACTGGGCACTCAAAGACATCATTGTCAGAATTATCTTCCTGTAACTAAAAATAGGAATTATTTGTGGGAGAAAGGCAAAATTGGGAATATTGTCCGTGACAAAGCAAAGGTTTCACTCCTTAGAAAATCCATTTCACTTTATCGTGGGTGAGGTACTTTGGGAAAGGCACATTTACCTTTGGAGCGAGCCTTTGCCATCGTTGACCTGTTCCAGGGTGTCCTGGAGCCTCCTGAGCTCTTCCTGCAAGGAGAGAGAAGAAAAATTCGGTATTTTTATGGGAAGCCCTTGGATGACACTGGAGATTCCCTCTCAGCCTCCAGACAAAACAAGTTTTGCATCAACCCCGAAACAAAATGATCCATCAGGTGCCACCTGATGGATTAAACTTAGAAATCCAAACAATGACAGAGAAACCAATATTTTACTGATAATCCAGAACAAGCTTGAAAGGAAAGGTCAGAGCTACAAAAATAATGCACAGAGTAAAAGAGGGAAGTTCCCTTTCCCATCTCGGGTGTCTTTGATTCCAGAGAGGGTTTTGGGAGGAGCACCAGCCCTTCCAGACACTTTTTTCTGCAATCAGAACCAGTTCTGGCTCTCAATTAAGAGATTTCCAGCCTGGCCCAGCTCCTGTTTGAGCAGCAGAGGTGGCACCAGTTTAACCTGGCAGATGTGGAGCTGGGAATCCTCACATCCGTGGCAATTCCCAGGAAAAATCCTCCCCGACGTTCAGCACAGGGATTTGGCTTTAAAAAAATGGGATTTTGTGAGGGTGGCAGGGGTTCATCATTCCAAAGGGTGGGATTGAGGAGAACCTGGCTGTGGGGAGTGCAGCTCCAGGCTGAGCTCTCCATCCCCCCCAGATCCCACGGGGATTGCTGGGACCCCCCCTCCACAAAAACGGGAGAACCCGAGGCTGAACCCCCAAAACCATCCCTGCGCTGGGAGGGAGGGACATCACCCCAAACCCGGGCTGTGCCTCCAGGCTGGGCCTCAGCCAGCAGCTGCTCCATAACCAAGGACCAGGAGAAGATGGGAAACTGTGGAAAACAAGGATGCTGTTCCTGGCTTTTAGCTCATGGGGCTGGGATCAAATGGAGGTTGGGATCAAATGGAAAAGCGTTTCCTCACTGAGAGAGAGAAACAAGGAGAATTTAATTGGCATCCCATCTACCTTGCAAACAGCATTCCCGGGAAAGTAAGAACATTCCAAAGGCAAAACAAAGACATTCCCATCTTGTGTTTTTTACCCGATGTGAGGGTGAACAAAGTTTTTGTTTCCAGTGAGCGCTGCAAATTCCAGGAGCAAAACACTCCAGCTCCACCTCCTGCTTCCCAGCTAAAAAAAATTCCCAAATTTTGTGAAGCAAAGACGTTTTAGGCAGCACTTTTTAAATCCTGTCTGAGATTCTGCCCTGTTTGACCCTCCAGGATCCCGGCTGGTGCCTGAGGCACCTCTAACCCAGCTTTTGTTTCCTCCTGGCCTCCAAAGGACAATCACTGTAAAATACATAATTTATGTATGAAATAGTGACAATTTAGACGTTTCCCTGCCTCTCTGGTCTCCTTTCAGCCCCATTTTGGGGTCACACGGAGCTGCTCCAGCCCTGGCTGGCATTTTGGGGCCGGGTTGTTTGGGGCCATTGGAAATGATCCAGTCGGGAAATCTCGCTGTATTTTCACCTTTTTTCATTGTCCGCCTTAGGAACATCCTCTCCCGGCACATTAAACCCGAGCCGCTCCCAGAGTTGTTCTCTTTGAGGCAGCTCGGTTCAGAGATAACCACACAGCCTCTCCTTCCCCTCCTTCTCCCTCTGGCCGTTTTCCAGCCTCCTCCAGAGCCGTGCACCGTAACTCAGAATGCGAAAACAATTGGCAATTGACTTTATCCACAGCTCGGGGTGCCAAAAGCCGCCTGACTCCCACAAATCGCGGCTGGTGTTTGACATCAGTTTCTATTAACCCCGGGGTGAGGACTGAGCAGAGAACAAAAAAGCAGAAGGCGAAATCGGTTGTGAGGTTTTTGACTATTCCGAATTAAACATCGCTGGGCAGTCCCTCGGAAAGCCGGGATAAAAGGGACAAGAGGCAGCTCTGGGAGGGGCACGGCAAAGTTTGCATCCGTGGGACGAGGAGGAGGCAGGAAATCGATCCTAATTTCAGCCGGGCGTCATCACCCGCGGGGTACGGATCGGTGCTGCCGGCAGCGGGATTTATGGAGCTGCGATCACCGATTTTTGGAGCTGGGATCACCGATTTATGGAGCTGGGATCACCCATTTATGGAGCTGGGATCACCGATTTATGGAACTGCGATCACCGATTTATGGAGCTGGGATCACCGATTTATGGAGCTGCGATCACGGATTTATGGGGCTGGGATCACCGATTTATGGAGCTGCGATCACCGATTTATGGAGCTGCGATCACGGATTTATGGAGCTGCGATCACCCATTTATGGAGCTGCGATCACCGATTTATGGAGCTGGGATCACCGATTTATGGAACTGGGATCACCGATTTATGGAGCTGCGATCACCCATTTATGGAGCTGCGATCACCGGTTTCTGGAGCTGCGATCACCGATTTTTGGAGCTGGGATCACCGATTTACGGACCTGAGATCTCCGATTTATGGAGCTGCGCCCCCGGAGCGGGGCCTGGGGTGGGGTCACTGCGGGGGACAGGGACAGCCCGGGGGGGCTGTGCCACCCCCAGCTCCGCACCCCGCCCGCCGCCACCCCGGGAACCCCGGGAATGGAACGGGAAGGGATCCAGGCTCCCGCTGGAATTCAGGGGGAGTTCGGTGCCTCTGAGCCCGGAGAGAACAAAGAGTGGAAACTCCCTGGGCTCTTCTCTTCCCTCCTCCGGCTGGACACAGGCTCGGACAGGGATCGGGCAGCTCCGGATGCAGAAACCGAGGGGGAAAAGGCCGGGAAAGCTTCCGGAGCACACTCAGAGCAAACCAAAGTGCCTTTTTCAGGCTCATTCCGTTCATCCATTAATTATTTTTCAGCCTGAGCGCACCCAGCATCCTGGGCTTTGTTAATTTTATATTTCGTCATTTTTATTGCGTTAATTGCACGACGCACTGGAGTCTGTGTTACTTTGGAGAGGAACACGGGGAGGCTGTAACTCAGGCAGGGTGAACTCCAGCACGGCAGGGAGGGGAAATCTCACATGACAGATCCAATTCTGAATTCCCAGAGAAGGGGTTTTCCCCAGAAAAAGCAGGACGCTCTTTTTTTAGCTCCTGAGCCTGTTAATTCCAGTGACAACAACAGAGGAGTGTTGGAAAACGGAGAGGAAATCCATTAATCCAATTTTCAGCTTTCCAGCACGGGGCACAGTCTGTAATTTTCACAAAAGAGGGATGAACTGGTTTGGGAATCAGAAGGTTCCTGTAAAAAATAACAATCCCATCCACGAGGAAATATTATTTCTCTATTATTTCCTACACTCTTCAAAGTCCCGTTTAGACCAAGGGGTGTGGGTTTGGAATATAAACAAAGGAATTGCTTTTGGGAAAGGGTGTGGGAATATCTGCCCCACTGCTCGGTCCCCAAAGCCACCAACGTCACCACAAGGCCTTTCCTTGGATGAACCTCCGGGGTTTGATGGCAGCGCTGCTGGGAGTGCCCATCCCGGCAGGACGGGCGTTCCGTGCCAGGGGGGGCAGGCAGGGGCATCCAGCGGCTCCAGGCGAGGAGCCAGGATGGGGACGTGTGGATTGGGCTGCCAGGGAGGATGGACCGGCCCGGCCCGGCCTTTCCACCCCGGTTTGTCCCTGGCCACAGGGACACAGGGGCTGGACGGGGCCGGGAGCAGCCTGGGACGGTGGGAGGTGTCCCCGCCATGGAACTGGGCGGGCTTTGAGCTCCTTCCGACCCAAATTCTGCACGCGTCCCTCAGTGACAAGGTGGGGATCGTCACCGGTGGGACTCGGTGGTCCTGGAGGGCTTTTCCGGCCTCAGGGATCCCGGGATTCTGGGCAGGTGCACAAACCACGGCGCTGGACAGGAAAAAATCCCTGCCGAGCTTTCCAGGTGAAGCGAGCGCAGATGGAGAGGAGGCGGCTCCGGAGCTCCCGGGGAGCGAAATCTCCGCTCCCAGGCGCTGCCGTGGCTCCGGGGATGTTTTTAATTGTGGGCGTTGCTTGGCAACCGCATCCGTGTGGGCAGCGTGCTTCCACCTGGAGCAGGGAAACACCGGGATGGCTCCCCAAAAACACCGGGATGGCTCCTCAGAAACGCCGGGATGGCTCCTCAGAAACAGCGGGATGGCTCCTCAGAAACACCGGGATGGCTCCCCCAAAACACCGGGATGGCTCCTCAAAAACAGCGGGATGGCTCCCCAAAAACATGAGGACAGCTCTTCCCAAATAAACACCAGGATGGCTCCTCATGAACATCGGGATGGCTGCTCCCAAACGCCGGGATGGCTCCTCAGAAACAAACATCAGGATGGCTCCTCTCCAACGTCGGGATGGCTCCTGCTCCAGCTGCCACCCAAAACCTGCTTGGGTTCAGTTGTGTTAAATAGGATTGGGAAAACAAATCCAGGATTGAAAAACAGATCCAGGACTGGGAAAACAGGTCCAGGACTGGGAAACAGGTCCAGGATTGGGATGAACTTCGGTGTGTGCTCCAAGGCTTCCATGCCCCACCAGCCTCCAACATGAGCGGCATCTCCACATCCCACGGACACCGGGGGCAGCCTCGTGCCGCGGAATTCCAGACTGGTTTGGTGGGAAGGACCTTGAATCCCACCTCATTCCATCGCCTGCCACGGACAGGGACCCTTCCCCGGACTGGGGTGCTCCTGTTAACCTCACGCAGGCGTTGGGATGCACAAGACCCTCAAATCAGCTCCGAGCTAAAACAACAAACACTTTTCCCTTGGAGGTCACAGCCCAAAGCCAAAGCAGAGCCACGGCAGCATTCCCAAGCTTTCTCGGCTCAGTTCTCCCATCCCCATTCCCGCAGTGCTGTGGGAAGCGCTGGGCACTGAGCACAGGGCAGGTTCTGAGGGTTTGGCTGAGAGAATCCCCCAGCAGAGCCCTGGGAAAACCCCAAATGCAAACAGGAAGAGCAGCACGGGAAACGCTGAGATGGAACCTGGTCACATTGAGGCTGCGAGAGCAAAGAGCTGCGCTTGCTATGAATAATTCAAAACCAGCCTCAGACAAATGATCTCGGGTCTAGGAGGAAATGGGAAAACCTCTGGAAGCTGCAGCTCTTTTTATTCCTGCCTGGCTCCTGCTGAATGCTGTTTTCTCTTGGGTTATTTCTTACTCTTTTAAACAAAAATAATATATATATGGATATCTAAACAGTCAGCTGGGATGTTCAGAGAACACGGCAGACCCCAGAGAAATCCTTTCGTTTCATATTCATCTCTGGCTGGTAAATTATTCATTAACAGGGATCATGCAGTGGGGGGAAAATTAAAAATTGGCAAATTAGTTTTCATTTGTTGACGTTAATTATTTAGTGTCGTTCCCTTTTATTAGAGAAAACACAGAGGGGAACTGGTCTTGTTCTGACACTCTGAGTTCTCTCCCCAGCCAACTCCCAGATTAGCATTGCTGGGGCTACTTCTGTGGAAAATCCATGGAATTGTGACTCCAGCACTGGGACGTTGGGGCAGAGCTGGACTCCTGAATTACAGATAAATTTATGGATATTTTTCAACAGCACTTTGGGAAAAAAAACAGGCTGGTGGGGCTTTATTTCCAGGTATCACCCCAGCCATGGCACTAATGGAGATGCGATTAATTAATCTCCCTGAGCTCAGCCACAAACACCCAACATTCCCGTCAGCCTCCTTAGGGTTCAGCTAATAAATTTAGTAATTTAATGAAATTTAATAATTTGCTCTCCAGCCCCTTCTCCAGCTTTGTAGCCCTTCCAGGACCTGTCTCCAAAATGCTGCATTATTATTCCGAGTCAAAGAGCCCCCAAATGTGACGAGAGCCCCCCTTCCCTCACTGCCCTCCTGCAGTCTCTGCCGTGAAGGAGCCTCTGCTTTGGGTTCCCAAGACCAAAACTGAATTCAAAAGTCAGAAAGAGCAACAGCAAACCCCTTCCTCTGGAGTGCCTGGATCCTCCCTCCACCCGAGGGGCAGAAAGGACGGATCTCAGTTCACCGGAGCTTTGAACTTTCCTGTCACCCAAAAGCGAGGCAGAGCCCGTGGGCTCCCCCGTGGCAGAGTCTCGTTGATTAAATCTGGTTTTTTCCAGCTGCTCCCAGAACACCTTTAATTTTCCAAGCCCACCGTGACACCACAGACCTTTCCCGGCCGAGCCTGAGAGTGAAACATCCCATTTTGCCGGGATTGAGGCTGCGGGAACGCCAGGAACACCACTGAAACAACACAAAACAGCTGCCGAGGCCACGGCAGAGAACTTCATCCTCTGAAAAGCTGCAGAAAAGGTCAAGCGGGCACAAGGAGTCGCATCCCTGTGGATTGTGTGTGAGCTGGAAGGGAATGTTCTGGGAACGCTGCGTTGGAGATGCTGCTGTAACGCTGGGCTGGGGCCTCCGGCAGCTGCAGCGCTCTCGGGGGGGATCTGTCACCGTGGGGAGCTCGGGCTTTCCGAAACGCAAATCTTGGTGCTGGGCGTTCCCTGCTCCCGCGGCTCCTTGCTGAGCCGGGAAAGGTCAGAGCACGGCTCCCGCAGCAGAGGCTGCCCGGGGAGTTCGCTCCGGCCGCGGGAAGGAAAGGGCAGGGGGTGGTGGCAGGTCAGGGGCGCTGCTCTGCGACCCCGGAGAGCCGCGGAGTGCTCAGCCCTGGGAATGACGCAGAGACGCCTCGGCTGCGGGGTGGTGTGGGTGTGTTCCTGTCCCGGGGGGAATTCCATCCCTTCCATCCCTTCCATCCCTTCCATCCCTTCCATCCCTTCCATCCCTTCCACCCCTTCCATCCCTTCCATCCTTTCCATCCCTTCCCCCCCTTCCTTCCCTTCCCTCCCTCCAA
>VZRO01003860.1:452611-465806 GCA_013397915.1 Daphoenositta chrysoptera
AAAACCCCAAGGGAAAAAAAAAAACAAAACCCCCCCAAAAAATCACGAAAGGAAAAACCAAAAAAACCAAAAATAAAATAAGAACCAGTGAAAAATTTTTACTTTGCTATTTCTATCCTTTACCCATGTTATTTTATATTAATGGTATGTATTAATTAAATCTATTACGTTACACATGTTAATTATAACGATAATCCATACGATGATTCTGTATTTCGCACCCCCTATTTATAATTACTCGCAGCTTTACCGGGCTCTAAACCCGTCGGGAGCGGAGCTGTGAACTCACACCTGCTTGCTGAAGCGGCCTTGGGAAAACGCAATTCCCAGGAAATTAAAAATGCATTCCCCAAATAAAACCCCCTCTCTCATAAAGGCGCTGAGTCCCCATCCCAGGCTGGTTTGGGCCGGGAGGGACCCCAAGGCTGCGTCCCGGGCGCTCCCGGGGATCCAGGGAGAGGATCCAGGAGCCGCAGCTCCCCGGGAATTCCCTCCCGGATCCCGTCCGACCCCGCAGGGCCCCCGCAATGACCTCACGCCCCGATTTCCCTTTCCCGGGCAGAATTCAGCCTTTCCCACCCACGAGCAGCGCGTTGAGCAGGGAATGTCCTTTTCCCTCGCAAACACGGGATCAGCGCGCTCCCGACATTCCCGGAGCATCCCGGGCTCCTCCCGCCCGTCCCAGCCGGATCCGCACCCGGGAGAGGCCGCAGTCCCCGGAGCCAAAGGGACGAGCTCCTGGTGCTCCAGAGGGCAGAAATGAGGGCAAATCCCGGCGAATTCCCGGTGTCCGCACGCGGGACAGAAAGGGAGCGCAGCGCTGCCCCCTCCGCTGCCGGGAGCTCCCGCCGGGGGGAGCGGCCCGGCCGAGCCCGGGGGCGAACCCGAGCTCCCGACAGCTCCTGCTCTGCCCCTTCCCAGTTCCGGGCGCAGGGAATCCCGATCCACAGGCAAGGACACAGCAGAGGGAGCAGCAGGGCTCACCCCGAGCGGGCCGAGGTCAAACACATCCCACAAACCGCCCCGGAGAGCCCTTCGGGAATTGCCATTGCTCTGTCAGCCCGCGGAATTCCAGGTTCGGGCTGTGCTTCCCAGCTTTCTCCCAGGAAACAGCCCAAGAGCTCAGCCCATGGCACCTAAAATTTAAGTCCAATTCCTTCTCTGCTTATTCCAGTGAGTCTCAATTCTCCATTTCGGATCCATTTCTGATGCAAAGGGTCCCTGGAAATCTCCAAGTATTCGGGAAAGATGCACAACTATAAATGGATAAAATACCCCTGGATTTGTCCATCCACCTCTCACATCCCAGGCAGCAGGGAAAGCTGCTGGATAGCGCTTCCCAAAGGTTGCTGCAATCAGGGAAGACATTTCTCTGGGATTGGAGCTATGGGGTAAAGCAGGATAAGGCAGCACACACCGCTGCTGATTGCTGTTTTCCTGGGAAATGGGAACTGTTGGGATCTGGGGGCTGAGGGGGTTTTAATTAACTCCAAACATTTCCCACACGCAGGAGACAGCGACGACCTTTCTACCTAAGGAAGTGACAGCACAGGAAAGGATTCCCGGGATTCCTGGGCAATTCCCAGCCCACAGGTTTTTATCCTGCACGGGAGCACACTGCAAAATCATGGAAAATGCATGGACAAACCCCAGGGAGACAAGAGACCACCATCCCTTCCCTGTCCACAGGCCCCCCTCATTCCAGATCCCATTCCATGAGCCCGGGAGGCCGCGGGGATGTGCTCCCCCTGCTCCTCCCTTTCCCACTTATCTGAAAGCTCCAGGGATTCCAGCAGCCTCCAAACGCTGCTGAGAGCAGGATCTGCTGCTCTCAGGTGTGGTGCAGCAGCAGGGAATTGCTTCCCTGGGAAGAGATCGAGGCAGCTTCCCATGGAACCCCTCTGCGAGCTTTTCCTGGGCTGCAGTTTCTTTCCTGGTACGTCCCACCCCATCCCTGGCACCTTTCCCCGGTGCCCTCCAGGAATTCTGCCACCTTTGTGATTTAAAGCAGGATGCAGAATCCCTGGGAATGCTCTGGCGCCCGAGCCCAGCTGCACCCGGTGATTCCCAGAGGGAAATGTCCCTCCTGCCGTGCCGAGCTCCCCGCCTCATCCCCAGCGGGGCGTTCCACCTCCAAACATCCCAAATTCCCCTTCCCAGCTCCTTTCACCCTCTGGCTCGGGCTCACCGCACCACGGCCCTGCGGTCTGCACCGGCAAAACGTCTTTGCCCAAGCCCTGCACGGAAAAAGGGAGCAGGGAGAATTCCATGAGGAGCCTCTGGTGCCGCTTCCTGCTGATCCAAGCGTTTCGCTGGAGAGAGCGCCGGGAGCGGGGCAGGAAAGGCGGGGAATGATGGATCTCACCCAGCCGAGAGCAGCCCTGGGAGCGGAGGGTGCAGGGAGAGCCCCGGGGCAGCAGCTCTGCAGGAGCTCCCTCCGTCCATCCATCCATCCATCCATCCATCCATCCATCCATCCTTCCATCCATCCATCCATCCATCCATCCATCCATCCATCCATCCGTCCGTCCTCCACGGGCTCCTGCCCAGCTGAAACTCCTTCTCCAGCTGAAACTCCTTTTCCAGCTGAAACTCCTGCCCAGCTGAAATTCGGAGGAGGCACCAGGCACCGCTCACCCTCCCCACCCCCGCGGCTCCAGGGGCTGGTTTTCCAGGAGAGGAAGTTTTCCTCTGGGATTTATCCCCACATTTCTCCGGAGAAGACTCCTGGGTCTCAGCTCCACGGATTTGCTCTCCAGCAGGATGAGGATGTGCCACCCACCCACCCCCCAGGAGCCCAGCACCACCTGGGGCTCCGTCCTTTTCCATGGACCCTCTGGAGAATCCCTGCTCCGGCCCTGCCCTCCAGGAAATGAGGGATGGGAAATCCAGCCCGAGCCCCAGAGCCCGGCCCCGTTCCAAAGCTGCTGCCCGTCCCAGGCACCCGGGGGTGGAAGCAGCACATTCCCACTTCCATTTTGGGAATATTCATCTGGCTGTGTCCCGTTCCTCATGGATGATTCCTTGTGCCTCCTCCTCCCTGCCGGATGTTTGCAGCGGCTCTGAGCAGTAATGAATATCCGGGCGGGGTGAAGGAGAGCAGGATTCCCGCTCCAGGGAGATGTTTATTATTTATTCCTCCTTGAGGCTCGTTAGATTAATCTGTTCTAAATTACCACATGCTGCCAGGCACAATTATCGGAATTTATTGGGATCATTCCGGTGCTTTATTTCCCTCGGATGTGAGGTGGGGGTTGCTTTTCCAGCGCTCCCAGGAAGCTGCTGGTGCTGCTGCTGGAGCAGCAGTCCCTTCTCCAGAGGGAACAACCCTCAGCTCGGCCTTCAGCCCACACTAATTCCTTTTTTTTTCAGCAGAGAGGAATCTCAGAGTCATGGAATGGTTTGGGATCTGAAATCCCATCCCATTCCATCCCCTGGGCAGGGACACCTTCCCCAATCCCAGGCTGCTCCGAGCTCCGTCCAGCCTGGCCTTGGACACTTCCAGGGACAAGGACAGAATTCCTGTCCCCCTGAGCATCTTCCTGCCTCTGATTCCTGGGTGGGAATGGCTCCTCCTCAGACATTCCTCAGGCTTTCCAGGAGTGGCACTTACACAGAAACACGGGGGGAAAGCCTCCAGCTCCGCGCTGTGTGAAAGACTTCACCTCGTTCCTTCAGGAAAACCCCACGTTTTTGTTAAAAGCTGCAGTTACTGTTATTAGATTTAATTGCTGCCCTCGGGGGCTCAAACCGAGCCAGGCTGGGCTGAAATTTAATTATTTTCCACCAGGGCTCGTGAGGGAAAGGTGCAATTAGAGCTGGAGGGGCTGGTGCTGACTCCCACCAAAGGGACCTGGAGGGGCTGGAGCAGGGAAGGGACGGAGCTGGGAAGGGTCTGGAGCACCTGGAGAGGCTGAGGGAGCTGGGAGGGGCTCAGGGTGGAGAAAAGGGGGATCAGGGGGGCCCTTGTGGCTCTGCACAACTCCCTGACAGGAGGGGAGGGCTCTGCTCCCAGGGAACAGGAACAGAGGGAACGGCCTCAGGTGGCACCGGAGGAAGTTTAGGTTTGGATATTGGGAACAATTTCCTCGTGGAAAGGGGTGTCCAGCCCTGGCACAGCTGCCCGGGGGGATTTAACAGCCCTGGGGATGTGGCACTCGGGGACAGGGGCAGAGGTGGCCTTGGCAGAGCTGGGGGTGGTTGCCCTCGGTGACCTTGGGGGGTTTTTCCAACCCGAACCATTCCATGACCCTGTTACCCAGCAAAGCCACAGCCAGGGGCAGGATTGGGGCTCTCCCTCTCCCCAGGGGGGCTCTGGGCAGCTCCTTCCCACCCCAATAAAGGGAGAGCAACAACACGAGGGGCTGGGAGCCCATCGGCTGCTGCTTTAAACAACACCACCTTGAGTAATATCACTTTAATTAATACCACTTTAAATAATATCACTTTAAATAATATCACTTTAAATAACATTTTCTCCCCTGTGAAAGGGCCCCTCACTCATCCCAGAGCCAGGGAAGAGCATCCAAAGTGCTGGCACAGGAGGAAGGAGGCAGAGCCTGCTTTGAACCCCCGGCACCCCCACGGATCCCCCTCCCCAAACGCCTGCACTCTGCAAACGCTTTGGAGCTGAGGTGTTTAATCAGGATCTCCCGAGAGGAAACGCAGCCAGGAGGAAGAAAAGAGCAACTTTTTGATAGAGGAAGAAAAAAGAGGCTCTTTGGAGTAAAACAAATGATTCTCTGGCAAAGAACGGCCCGGGGACAGGGAGACAATGGGGAGCTTCTGATGCCACAATCCTGTGCTGAGATTAATTCAGAGCTCAGCTTTTACCCCAATTATAAATCTCCCTCAGCAAGTCAGGAAACAGAATTTATTCTCCTCTAAGAGCAGCCTGAATTCCAGCCTTTCTCTGTGAGTTTTCAGCTATGGAGCTTAGGAACCATCTAACAAAATTATCTCAGCGCTGCTTTCATCAAATCTCTATTATGTGAATGATTTGCTTTTGATTTTTAGCCTGTACCCTATCAGCTATGAGCAAATAACATCAGGATATTCCCAGTTTCCTGCCATTTAGAGAAACCTCCATTTCCTCCCCTTTCAGGGACAGTGGGGAAATGCAGGGGTCACCAGGGGCAGTCTCCCACCAGGGACAAAACCTCCATTAAACTTTAATCCAAGCAGCTCCACACAACTCCGTGACCTTCCCCAAGCTCTGATGGTACTGCTGAGGTCTCTCCATGACCCTTGGGAGTGGGAACATTCCATTTCCATGGATAACCAGGCCATCCAGCAAACCCCAGCACTGCAGGGACATCCCCAAACATCTGCGCATGCCGCACGCTGCGTCCCTGGGTTTGGGGTGAAATAACCAAAAACCAGGAGAAACCAAAATCCCACCAGTGCAGAAGCAGAGCACAGAACCCCTCACACTCCTCGAGCCCTCAGACTCCCTTGGAAATCCAAATCTTTGTTTTTAACTCCTGCTGTTTCCCTCTGGGCTGTTTGACCACAACCCCATCCTTTATTTTTGACACCTGGCAGATTCATGTTTACACTGAAATAACCAAATACCAGGAGAAACCAAAATTCCAGTGGTGCAGAACCACAGGATGGAATCCCTCACACTCCCCGAGACCTCAGACTCCCTTGGAAATCCAAATCTCTGCTTTCAGCTCCTGCTTTTCCCTCTGGGCTCTTTGACCCAGCCAGCACAAGCCTGTCCCATATTTCTGGCAGCCGGCACGTTGTTATTTTAAACACAGTTCCAATAAACTCCCGGAGCTGATGCAGTCGGGGCTCTGCACATAAACGAGCTCATTAAACACCACGGGCACTTAGCAGCACCTCTGGTGGCCAATCCCAGCTCGGCCAGGGCTGTCATTTATAACTTTGATCCCCCCAGCTAAAGCATTTAATCTGCTCATAAACATCAATCTCTGCTTTTTATTGCCCCCTTCTGCAGCCCGAGCACAAAACCTGCTCCAATTAGGCCCCCCCAAAGCGGCTCTGGCAAATAAATACCGGCTTTAATATTCCACAACAGAATTCCCTGGGATCCATTTCTTATTTAAGCGCCCCTGGAGCTCGGGAAGAGCTTTGGAATGACAGAAGCATCCCCAAAGGGCTGGGGAACAGCAGCTGGGGAGCTGGAGCTGCCCTGGGCCAGCACGGGTGTCACCAGGAGGTCACGGAGGGTGGCCCAGCATCCCGTGTGACATTCCATAACTCACCCTAGAAATGATGGGACATCCCAATCAGCTCCAGTTGGCTCCAGGTCCTGGTCCAGCACTCGACAGGGAAATGGAGTGGTTGGGAATGATGCATGGAGCAGGGGAGGGCTGCCAGGAAAAATAAATCAGAGGGAGCCCATTAACGCCTAATGATGCCAGGCTGCCGTTAATTCATTCCCAATCCAAGGAGCTGTTAAAGAAGTAACTGGAATAATGATTCTCCTCGGGATATCAGCACGGCTCAGAGCTGGAATCTGCACCCTCTGGAGCACCAGATCCCTTTCTGCAAGGTGCTCCTGGGAAACAACGTTTTCCACCGAGGATGGATCATAATTAAGGGCAATTATCCCGGTCCGAGGTGGAGAACTCAGAGACTGCCCCACATTCCCCCCACATTCCTGCAAGAGCCAAGGTGGGGGCAGCAGCCAGGACATGGAAATCTGCTGGTCCCAGTTTTTAACAGGATCTGCTGGGTTTCTGCTGCACAGGAGGAAACCCAAAGCCACCCAATTGTCCAAGAATTCCCGTCATAGAAAAATGATCTGCAGGGGAAAAAACTCATTTTGTCTTCACTTACCCCTTCTGCTTCCCCAAAAAGACAACACAAATGAATCATGGAATATCCTGAGCGGGAAGGAACCCACAGGGATCATCACAGTCCAGCTCCAGGCCCTGCACAGGAATCCCAACATTCCCACCCTGTGCATCCCTGAGAGCATTGTCCAAACACTCCTGGGGCTCCAGCAGCCTCGGGGCTCTGACCATTCCCTGGGGAACCGGGGAAAGAGTGGAGCAAGGAACATTTCCCTATCAGGAAAGGCTGAAACGAGCATTTCTGTTGTGTTTTTACACCAACATTCACATGAATTCCAGAGAAGTCAGAACAAATGGGAAGTTTAGTGGAGTCCCCATCCCTGGAACTGCACAAAAACCATGGATGTGACCCTTGAGGGTGTGGTTTAGTGGGGAGATGGAGGTGCTGACCTGAGAGTTGGACTTGATGACTTTAAAGATCTTTTCCAACCTGAAGGATTCTGTGATTCCATGATCCTACAAAAATATTCCGAGCCCTGGGATCCTGGGAGGTGCCTGAGGGACTGACCCCAGAGCCCAAGGCTTGGCCATCCCCGGGTGTGTCCAAAGCTCCCTCCCTGTCCGTGATCTGTCACCGATCCCCCGGAGCCCTCAGCCCTGGGAGTTTGGCTTCCCTCAAAAGTGCAGCAGCTTTGTTCCGAGCCAGGAAAATAGATGGAGGCATCCAAATTCCTGCCTTTTAGCCCTGCAGCTCCAGGAATGGATCTGAGTTCCTGATTCCAGGTGCTGCAGCTGCTCAAAGGGAACTTCTCCGGCGTGTCCATGAACCAGCTCGGGCAGGGGTCACAGCAGCAGTTCTGGGATGCTGCTTTACATCCAGGCACTGTTTTCCACCTCAAGACAGGAAAATGCAGATGAATCCCCCAGCACAGCCTTGCCCTGAGAATGTGAAACATTCCTGGCAGTGCTGGGGAATCCGGAATGTTTTCCTGGCTGGAATGAGCTCCTGAATGCTCTGGTTCACGGGGAGGCCAGCTGCTAACTCTGTTAGGAGAGATTCCGGTGATGGATACCCAGAGGATGTTCAGGGTAATCAGGCTCTGTTCCCGAGGGCAGTAATTGGGTTAAGCTCGTGGATAAACCCTTCAGAGCAGCAGCCTGGGCAAAGGGAGGGCAGGAAATGCGGGACGAAAGGAGAAGGAAAAAAATTATTCCATGCAAAGGGGAAAAAATTTGAGTCTGTGGATTGTGCTCTTCATCTGATAACTTTAAAGTGACTAATGGGAATAGAAATGTCACAAAAATGTATGGATATGGCATTATGGAAGTGACCGTGATGCCAGAATCAAGAATCATGGAATGGTTTGGGTTGGGAGGACCTTAAATCCCACCCAGCCCCACCCCTGCCATGGCAGGGACACCTCCCACTGTCCCAGGCTGCTCCAGCCCCAATGTCCAGCCTGGCCTGGGACACTTTCAGGGCTGGGCCATCCTTGGAAAAATCCATTCCAGCACCTGCCCACCCTCCCAGGGAAGAATCCCTTCCAACATCCCATCTAACCCTGCCCTCGGGGGCCATTCCCCAGCCCAAGGGCTGCGAGTTCAGGCTGCTCCAAGCACAGGACGTGCTCCCTCTTCAGCCTCCTGCTGCCCTGGAAACCCCCAGGACAGGTCCAGGACATGGAATGCCCTGAGCCAGGTCCCCTCTGCTCCCATTCCCTCATTTTAATTTAATTCCCTCATCACAAAAGGAAAGGGCCTTGGATTTGCTTCCCCTCCAGCAGGACAAAGCCCGGAATCCCAGATTCCAGCACTACCAGTGAGAGATTTTTCCTGGAGTCAGCTCTAAACTAATATTGACATTACAGCCAATCCATTATAGATCCCCGTGTTTGTGCCAGGATCCACTGGCAGGGAAATCAATCCATGCAAACGTGGAGCTGTTGGATTTCAGTGGAGCTTGGGAATGCCAGCTCTCCCCTCCAGCTTTCCCTGTGTGTATCCATCATTCCTGACACCTTCCACAAGCTGGGATGTCACCTCCAGTCTCACCACAAACTGCTCAGAGGGATTGTTTTAACCTAAAAGCCTGGGAAATTTGCTTTAGGCAGCTCTTCTAAGCAATGCATGTTCTCATGGATGAGAAAGTCAAGGGTTGCTCTGAATTTCACCTTCACAGGGGTCTGAGATGCGGGATGGGCAAGGAGGGACATCCCAAAAACTTCCTCTGGTCCAACAAATCAGAGCTGATTTGTTCCTGCTGCTCTATAAAACAAACTCCAAAATACATATCTAAAAATATCAAATTATACTAAAAATCCATGTAATGCTCACCTGCAGACCTTCCCTGGTTGTGGGAATAAAGCAGGATTTTTAACAAAGTCCTGAAATCTGGAGTTGAAGGGAATTCCCAGCAGGATTTAAGGGACACCCGAGATGTCCCCGTGGGTTTGCCCCAGCCCTAAATGAACATTTTCCCCCCTCGCCCTCCCTGATGTTCCACCCCCGTTCCAGCTGCCAGCAGAAATGTGGGATGTGCCAGCTCCTGCCACTCCCAGCTGCTCTGTGCCCACACACTGAGCTTTGCAAACACGGAAACAACTCCATTAATTAAGGGCTAACGTTGATTGGGGTCATTTGAGGAGCGGCCCCGTGTGTACAGATCCACCGCTGCAAATCAGAATCCCAGGAAGAGCAGCTTGGTCAGGGGAAACGGAGCAGGAATTCTTTCCTTCCTGCTGTTTCCTGGGAGGCCCCACCCTTGGCTTGAAGAACGAGGGGATTCCAGCCCCACATCCCAGAGGGATAAGGAGCTTTTCCTCCAAAGGTCAGGTCCGGCTGGATCAGACAAAGCTCATCCACAAAAACCTCCCCAAACCCACTCAGGAACACATGGAGTAACCACAGACTCCCAGGATCCTTGTGGCTGGAAAAGCCCTCCAAGATTGGGTCCAAGCTGTCCCCACCTCGTCCCCAGCCCAGCGCACTGGGGACACGTCCAGGAATTCCTTGAGCAGCTCCAGGGATGGGCACTCCAAACCTCCCTGGGCAGCCCCTGCCAATGGAGGAAATCTCCTTTCCATGGGGAGATTCCTGCTGGTGCCCACCCTGAGCCTGCCCTGGTAAATCCTGATGGAGAGCACCAAGCCCTTACCCACCTTGGAGGTAAATTCCGTCGAAGAGAAGCGAGGGGCTGGGGTGCTTTTCCCGAAGATTGGGCTCTGCTCCGTGGAATCCCAGGCTGGTTGGGCTGGAAGGAGCTGAAGGCTCCCCCGGAGCTCCCCGGGAGCTCCGGCGGGCACTGCCAGGGGCGGGCACCCCGAGCCAGCCCCGCGCCGCGGGAGCCACGCACCAAAACCAACCCGGCCGCTGCAGCCCCGCAGGTTCTGAGCCCAAACACCCCAAATTCCCGAGCCAGCAGCGCGGCAGTGCTGACCTCTAGTGAGGGATCCCTGGAAAAGGGAGGATTTCTTGGGATAAAGCTCCTTTCCCACCTGTTCCCACCTCCCCAGGGGCTCCTCAGCCACTCCGGGCAGCGGCATAAAGCAGATCCGGAGGAAATTGGTCCAACAAATTCCTGATTTAGAGATATTCTCCATAAATGCTTCCATCACTACCCAGTGAGGGTTAAACCCTTTCCCACACTCAGGTCTGCCTGGAGGGGTTGCAGCTCCCAGGGGAAGTTGCTCCATTTGCAGAAGTCCCCCCCAGCACTGGAGCAGGATTCTCAAGGGTTCAGAGAATTCAGGAACTGAAAGCAAAGCTCAGGAAAACAGGAACTTCAGGGCCGGATCACGCATGAAATGCCAACCTCGAGGGAACAGCAGAGGAGTTTCTCCAACCAAAACGTGTCAGAGTTCAAGAGAAGCAGAAGGTGAAAAGCAAAATTCAATTTAATTCTCTCCCTCCCCGAGAAAAATTCATTATCCATCAGCGGTGGGAGCTTTGCCTTTGGATCCTCTAAGAGAAAATTCCCCCAAACCCTCCACCCCTTTTGGGGAAACAAAACTTTGCTTTAAAAATGCCCCAACAACCCCCAAAGGCAACACCAGAACCCTCGACAGCCAAAAACTACAGGTGCCAGTGTCCATTGAGAGGTTTTATTGAAAAACACCCAAAATTCACAGTCTGCAAGGAAACCAAGCACCCCCAGTGTCGGTGAGGAGCCCAGACAGGAGCAGTGAAAAGCAGCACAGGGCACCACTCCCCGTGGGCAGGGAGTTCCCAGGCTGCTGCTTTGTTTTCCCAATTGTCCTTCAGAATCCACAATTTCCACCCACAACAGTCCTTCGGGAAGAGGAGAGTTTTCCAGGAATATCAAAGAAATCTCCACTGCAAAGTCTCTTTTAAAACCAACTCTTAAGACCGTGAGTTCTGCTTAAATTACTGTAGGCAAAAATAAAATATTCTACGTAAAATGTAACATTTGTATCCTAACAAACTCCTCCATCTGCAGCCAAACGCTTCCAAGGGCTCCTGAGCGTTTTGTGGCACCCGAGGATTCCCTGGAGTCATCCCAGGAACATCCCCCTGCTCCTGGGGCTCCACAAACCCCCTGCTCCTGCTCTTTAAAGCAAGATCGGCTCCCTTTGGATAAATTATCCCTGATTACCTTGAGGAACAATTAAAGCACAGCAAAATGGACTCTGCAGGAGCTCTGGGAGCTCCCTGTTCAGCAAGGAGCCTCCCACTGAAAGGATGGGAAAATGCTGGGTTTCACCAGGGAATTCAAGGCTTTTCCCTCTGGAAGCAAAATTCAGTTCTTGCTTTAACTCTTTTTATAGTTTTTAGTCACAAACTCTTAAAAATGCATCAGTTTTCACATTTTTCAGGGCTTGCAGAGGTTATTGCTGCTCCTGAGCTGGGATAAATTCCAGGGTTAGCACTTTTGTACTTCTGGAGGCGGAGTTCCCTCTGAAACACTCACGTGGGGGTTTTTCCTCCCCCTTTTCTCCCAGAAACATGAAACAGCGACCCAGGCGTCCAAGGGGAGAGGCTGGAAAAGCCCCACCTCCATCCAGGCTCATCCCAACAAGTTAATGATGGAATTTTCCCATTTCACACCCGGAGATCCAGTCCTGGCCCCTGACTCAGCTACTCACGGAGTACTTGAGGCAGGAGGCTGGAGCAGGGACTCAGAGGTTCCACCAGAGCCAGAATTTCCCATCGGGATCTCTGAACTGCCCAGGAAGGAGGAGTTTGAGCCAATATTTGAAATCTAGGATCTAGGCTTGCAGCAAAGCACGGAGCACCTGCTTGTGCTGGGCTCTGTGTCCCAGGAAATTCAGTGTATTCCTGCTTTTCCAGAGGCCAAGCTGCTATTTCAACACACTCCTGTGGGCCAGGCTTGACAAACAGGAGGAGTAATGAGCTGGGAGCTGCAAAACAATAAAATTAAGACATTCCTCAACTTCTGGAGTGGGCCAGCCATTGATTGCTTTCCTTCATTAGATTTTTAATTACTGGGAGATTTATTTCTGAGAGCAAACCCCAGGAATTTCACTCCGAGGTAGAGCTGCTGTTAAAACCAGCCAGATTCTTTAAATAAACCCCTCATTATTCTAGTTTTTAATCGTCCTGTGAGCCCCCTGTTAGTGATACCTGAGCTCCAAGTTTGGACAGGTATTTATTCCTTAAACTAAAGGCATCAGCTTTTGGCAGCAATTTGGCCAAATCATCTTCGTTCTGCCGTCTGAGCCTCTCCTGCTCCTGTGCTCTGCAAAAGAAAAGTGGCTTCAGAGGTTTGCCTGAGCAGTGCCAAGCCAAGCAGGGAATTCTGGTCATTTTAATACCTGGGAAATGTTCTGGGCTATCAGATTAACGACCCTGACTGGTGCAGGGATCAACAGCTCAGTGGAAAGAAGGAGAGAGGCTGTTTTCTGCACGTTCCTTTTATTTCATTCCAAGATTTCAGTAGAAAGAGAAACCTTTTTGTGTTTCACAGATTACAACGTGCTCAGGGAGCTTCTGGAACAACTTTTATATCTGTTAAACAAACTTTCATCCCTTACAATAAACATTGCAATACAAAGAGAATCAAGAAGGCAATAAAAGACCGCTCAGCAGCCTCAGAATTCAGAAATCTCCTACAAAAAAAAAAGTCCATTTGAGCATTTGTGGCTCTTTTTTCCCATCCAAGTGTTGAAAGGAAACAAACCCAAAGCTGGAAATACATTTCAAAAGCGGATTTTGCAAGAGGACAGTGCCACGAGCAGCAGCGAGCTGTGGTGAGCTCGGGGTGAGCTCTCAGGGAACCAAAGCTGCCTTTGATCAGGAGGCTGCAGGCAGCGAGGGGAGGGCAGGGGGGCTGAGCTCCGGGGGTCCCTGTGGGGTGGCAGAGCCCTGGGGGTCCCCGAGGGGTGGCCTGGGGGTCCCTGTGGGGTGGCAGAGCCCTGGGGAGTCCCTGTGGGGTGGTCTGGGGGTCCCTG
>VZRO01003860.1:475778-493868 GCA_013397915.1 Daphoenositta chrysoptera
GCCGCCCTCGCCGCCCTCGCCGCCCCCGCCGCCATGGCCGCCCAGCAGCGCGCGCTGCTCCTCCGCCATCGCCCGGCCGCGCCCGCGTGACCCGCGCTGCCACGTGACCGCGCGCGCCGGTGACGTGACCCGCACGTGCGCTCCCCGCCGGTCACGTGACGAACACGCGCCGTTGCCATGGCAGCGCCGGGCCGAGGCCTGGGGTGGGCGAGGGGGAACCCGCCCGGGGAAATGGGAAATAAAAATCTAAATAACTGATGCAGGGAAGTTAGAAGTTACAGGGTAACTTGTTAGAAACTGCTTGCTAGACAGTGTATATTGCTTACTTAACATTGATTGTNGTGAGTGTGAGTGTAAATTCAGTTTGAGAGCCAGGCTGCAACCAGCTCACAAAAAGCATCCAGGGAAACGCTGCGGTTGTGAAATTGCTCCATCGTCCTCCTGAGTATCGCAGTCATGGAATCACAGCAGGGTTTGGGTGGGAAGAGACCTTACAGGCACTTCCACTGTCCCAGGCTGCTCCAGCCCCAGTGTCCAGCCTGGCCTTGGCACTGCCAGGGATCCAGGGGCAGCCACAGCTGCTCTGGGAATCCCATCCCAGCCCCTGCCCACCCTCCCAGGGAACAATTCCTGCCCAAAATCCCACCCAGCCCTGCCCGCTGGCACTGGGAGCCATTCCCTGTGTCCTGTCCCTCCAGCTCCTCTCCAGCTTCCCTGTAATTCCCATCAGACACTGGAAGGTTTTTCTTCTCCAAAGTCATTTCTCTTGAGCTGTTGCTCCAAAAGGTTCTTCCCACATTAGACCAACCCTTGAAAAAGGTCTTTTTTTACTGTAAAAAGCTCCAACCTTCCACCCAATTTCATCTTCTTGCACCAAAAATGACCTGAATCCTGCGTGCTCATCATCAATTGCTTTCTGATTAAAAGATGCTCTTTTTGAATAAAATATGCTCTTAATGAGGCAAAACCACTTGTGATTTAATCCAAGGGATTTATTTCCCTTTTCACGGTGTAGAAGGGAAAGACCTGAGTTTTATCTGAGATGCTGAACAAGACTTTCACTTTCCAGCTACTTTGTCATGAATTTGATAGGGAACCATAGAAGAAAGTCAAAATAACTTCTCAAAACACGCAGGTATCACATTGTGGATCAGCTGCAAACTCCTCTTGAATATAAAACGCTTCATTTCACTTGATACATGTCTTTTCAAGAGGCCTGTCAAAAGAGAACTATGTTATTAAATGAATCATTTTCAACTGCTCTAAACTGGTTTCGATTCCTTGAAATCCGAGTGTCTCACTTTACTACAGCTGCTGTGAAATACATGGTCTTAAATTACAAGGCTTCGCTGGAAAAGCAGTTGTGCAACAAATTTGAGAGTTTCTGTGACAGACTCAAGGATTTCAGTGACAAACTCCAGGGGTTTTGTAAAAAACTCGAGGGTTTCAGTGACAAACTTGAGAGTTTCTGTAAAAAGCTTGAGGCTTTCAGTGACAAACTCGAGGGTTTCAGTGACAAACTCCAAGGTTTCATTGCCACTTGAGGGAGCTCAAAGATAATTGACCTTGCAGAGCACCTCGAATTTCCTAATTCCAGGGACACAATTTATATCCACAGATAAAAGGGATAACTTTGGAAAGCAAAGCTGTGTCTGGTAGTGAAATTTTAACACCAACACCTTGGTTTTGTTATTTGAACTATTCTCCTGTGGATTCAAACCAAGCTAATGAGTAACTCAGATGGGCAGTGACAAGATGCCAGCATTTTGGCAAAAGGATCCCACAGAAACTCTCCCCTGTAACTTGGGATCAATTTTATCATTACTTAAAGGAAGATCCAGAAAAGCAGATTTTTTCTCCTTAAGTCTCACAAAGACTTTTTCACCCTATAAGCAAAGCAATAGGCAAACCCACATAGTGAATAAACATATTAAACACAATAAACTGCAACTTCTGGCGTAGGATGAGAATATTTTGGCCTGGATTCAGCCGTGTATTCCAAGGGAAAGCATGGAAGTGAACAGCTGGCAGAGGCTTTAGGGATTTCCTCACCAAAACTCTTGTTAAGTTGACTTCACCTAATCAATTAACCAAAACCCCACAATCTCTGGACAAGGATTTCATCCTGCAAACTTTTGTCACAGAGTTTTGTACACTGAAGACCCAAAAATTCACTCTGCAAAAATACTTTTGAGAGCTGCACCAGCCCTGGGGGATTGGCTGTGCTGAGCGCAGTGACGAAGGATTCCTGGAAAAATAAACCCCGGGCCCAGAACGGCAGCCCGGGTCCCGGCAGCGTTGGCAGGAGGGTTTGAGGGCGGGTTTGTGACCTCCTTGTCCCGTTTCGGTCCATGGCATCCCCCAGCGCTGCAGGCAAGGCTTCCTGAGCGGGAGAAACTCTCGGTGTCACTCCTGTATCCATGTGTAACAAACGGACAGAAACAGAATCCCCTTCCTTTTCCTGTGCAAACAGTGGGATGAGGCCATGAGATCTCAAAGGGTGAGTGTTGTTCAGATCTCTCTCATTTTATTATTTAAACTCAAGAAGCCTGGATTTTATTTCAGGTTTTTTTATTTCAGTCGCTGCCCGAGTGAGTTGTGCTGCCCTGAAAACTTCAAGCTCATGGTTTCTTTATGTCGTGGCTTTCCTTGTCCTCTCTTCTGACTTCCCTTGGGAGACCAGAGATTCATCTGAATTTGCTATTCTAAGTGACTTTCTTATTTTTCAGAAATAAATGGAGGAGTGTCAATGTCCCTCTCTGTCATTCATAGATAATAATTTCAATTTCATCCATGCCCTGCTCCCACACTATTACTGTCATACAAAGACATGCAAAGGTGGAAGGATTAAACTATTTAAACTGTTTAAAAAGCTACTTAAATCAGTTAAAAATTATTACCTTTGTTGTTCCTAATCACCCACTGAGCACCATCAGTTCAGTACCAGAACTGCCAATGGTCCCTCATGTGGAGCAGAGCTGAGCAGCTTCCAGAGCCACAAAGGGTTCCCGTGCTTTCACTCATCCAGGAGGGAGTTTTCATGAACCTGAAACACATGCAATTCTATTATATTTCTTTTCAAAGCTCTCAGTGGGTTTTTCATGCTGTTTTCATGGCTGTGTGCTTAAATATTTCCTATTAAACGAGCCCAGGGCTGTACTTTATCTTGTTCTGTGTAACATCA
The DNA here is from genome assembly GCA_013397915.1 of Daphoenositta chrysoptera. Lineage (NCBI taxonomy): Eukaryota > Metazoa > Chordata > Aves > Passeriformes > Daphoenositta > Daphoenositta chrysoptera. The sequence goes on from VZRO01003860.1 coordinate 478,963, forward strand.
GGCTCTTTATAGCAGAGTAAGAAATGGCACCCATGCATCCAGAATATTCAATGGGAACATAAGGCTGTTTTCCAATATTTGCCAATATTTGCCTTTCTCCCCAGTCACTTCCACCTTCACCTTGGCTCTGACCTTGCTGTGCCTGAAGCCTGGGCTGATTCCCACACACACTGCAGGTGAGCGTTGATGGCCCAAATAAATACAGTGCATTGCTCTTAAACTCAGGCTTTAGAAGGTTTATTACAGATGCAATTGCTGCCTCCCCATAAATCAGAGCACTTAAAATGCCATATGACCCCAAATGCTCCATTTAACAGCAGCAAATGGAGGAAAACCTGTGTACAGGACTTTATAGGGGCCATAAACTCCTTGTGCCTGTGGCCTCCCCCCTTGCACTGCCCGGATCAATCCGGTGCAGGGAGTGCTCAGGGCAGGAAATACTCCCAGGAAACAAGGATGAGCCTGCAGGGCTCAGCCCCTCTGAGTTATTGCTGTCTTTGGGGAGATGCTGCAAAACTGCAACGAGGCAGGAGCTGCATTTCACATGATTAAATTGATTCCATCATCATTACCCCATTATCCATTTCCTGAAGGAAAACGTCTCATGCTTTTCCCTCCAAAGGGTGAAGGATCTGTCACACACAGGAGTGCAAACCGTTTTTAATCACTCCATGTGCTGAGGAATGGGTTATTACAAACCTCTGTGTCTCACTCGAGTATTATTGGGCTTTTATGCACCATCCCAAGTCTGATTTCTGCAAAGTGCTGGGGGAAGGCTGAGGAAGCCTCCCTGCCCATAAATCTCTCTGAGAGCAAAGATCCTGGCCTGAGGAAGCTCCTGTGGTTGGAAGGGATCCCGTGCCAAAGCAAACAGCCCCTGCCCTCTGCCGAGCCACACGGGCACCGCGCGGGGTGGGGCTGTGGCTCCTCCTGTTAAACACTGTTCTGCATCCTTCCCAAAATCCCACAGCCCCTCGAGGGCAGCTGCTGCCAGGCTCCTTCTGCAACAGCCAGGTCAGGTAAGGGAGGGAGGAACACCCCAGTGAGAGTGTGGGAGCATCACTGACCATGTGCAGCTTCTCAGCCAAGGCAGGGCTTTCAGGAGAGTTTTTGGTGTCCCAGGCCAGGCTGGGCAGGGCCTGGAGCAGCCCGGGACAGTGGAAGGTGTCCCTGCCCATGGCAGGGGGTGGCAGGAGAGGATTTTAAGGTCCCTTCCCACCCAAACCAGTCTGGGATTCTGTGATTCTGGGAATTCAGAGCTTTGGGCTTTGGGGACTATAGTTGAATTACCAGATAACACTTCACTAGGCTCTGTGCACAACTTTCCCTTTGTGCCTGTTTTCCTCAGGATACACAAATTCCTGGTGGATGTTAACAGCACTAAGTTTTAAAAATCTCCAGGTTATTTGGTGGAAATACTGAACAACTACAGCTGCCTGAGAGGCACTGAAGCAAAGCATTTACTGGAGAGCTCATCTCTGAAAAGATGCATTCTCTTAACATTTAAACTTCTTAAAACCCACCTGTTTCTCCCAGTGGGATGGACACAAAGGATGTCATAGCTAAGCCCTGGAATTCCGGGAGGAAGCTTTGATTCTGAATCAGATGCTGAAGGTCGGTGCCACCCAGCCCCAGTGCCCTGGGAATGAAGGAAGTTCCCACCCTGGATACAAGTTCCCTCCTCTGGCTGAAGGCCAAGGGAGAGCTCTTTGTCCCCAGGGCTCCTCATTCCCTGGGAAGGGGAGTGGATGGAAACACAGAAGTGGACGGGAGAGGGGAGCTGCTTCCCACTGACTCGGTGGCAGGGCTGCAGTATCCCCTCGGCATTCAGGAAATCATCCTGGTCCCAAATCCAGGGCTGCTCCCACTGCCAGGCTGCCGGACATCCCAAGGATGCAGCAGGACCTCCTCCCTCCAGCCTCCTGCTGTCCCCTCTCAGCTCTGTCCTCTCCCTCAGTATTTTATTCCAAAGGCAGATCTCCTCTCAGACTCCTGCTTTTGCCCTGCCCGAGGCTGAGCATTTCTGCACATCCAGCACTTCCTCCTCAGGCATTTCCTCTGCCCTCGAGTGACTGAACTTTGCTGGAGACTTTCCGAGACCTGGGGAAGGTGGGGTGGATTTCTTTCCTCCTCTCTGCTGCAGCCTGAAGAGCTTTCCAAGCAAACAACTTGATCCAGTGGTCCCGTTGTTCCCTGAACTTTAATTCCTTTGCTGATACTCCCAATCCCTCACTTTCAAGTTAATTCCTTTCTTCTGTGCAATTCCTTCTCGCCAGCTCTCCTAGGTCTTGGATCTGAGGAAATTAAATTCAATTCTATCCCTGTAGATGACATGGTTATGTTAAATATCGTCACTGGGTTGAGATGGTTTAAAATAAAACCAAAAATGAAAAATCACTACTATTCCAATGATCCTGAGTCACCTCCACATATCTCAGGGCATGAGGCTTTGCTTCATAACCCAAGAAAGTGATACCATGGGGGAAAATTACAAAAAGCTCTAATTTAGAGGAAAAGAGAAAAGGGTCGGAAAGGGGGAGCACAATCATTTCCTTATAGGCAAAGAATTGGAAACAAGCTGGAGAGGGGAGGAAAAAACCACTTCACAAACTGACAATTCAAATTAGAGGACAAGACATGACTGTCTAACTATTTGTTAAAGGGGCTGGAGAGGAAGATGAAATGAAATGCAATGTTCTTTTTTATTTCCCTCAAAGTGAATGAAAAATTATTCTACACAGCAAAGAAAAAAATCACTTGTGATCTAATTCTGAAAATATATTGTTTCCTTTAGAAGCATCTTGCTCAACACTTGATTTCACAGTTTCACTCACGGATTACAATTCTTTGCATTTTTATATCCCTGAGCTCCCCACCTTGTGGTTTCCAAGTGCAAACAATTTCATCAATATTATTCATGGCCTGAGAGAAGGAAACGAGTGGGTTCATGTTGCTCCCCATAAATGACAAGTGAATAAATACAAGTCCTGCAGGTGAGTAACCAAAATATTCCCCTCACCTTTCCTGGCACCACAGCCAGCTCATCCCCACTGAGGAAATGTGAAGGGAATTATTCCTAGCCCAGAGTTTCAAGGAAAGGTCATTCCAGTTTTGTTGGCTTGGAAAATTTTGTCATTTCTTAGGGGATATCCAGGACTCACCTTCTTCCCACGAGGCAGGAAAATGGTGCTGTGCATTCACCACCTGGGTCAGAGCTGTTCCCGGGCTCCACATGTTCCTTGAAAAGGAGGAAAAGAACAGAATTCTTTGGCAACAACCTGGTTTGAGCATAAAGAAATGAGTAAAGCAAGGTTCTGAGATGGTGTAGTGGAAATTAGGCTGTGCTTGGAGAACCTTTTCCTCACAACTTGGTTTATTTCTATATTTACCTCTTCCATTAAGGCAAATCCTAAATACCATCCACCTCTTACCACCAGCACAAGGAATGGATCCCAGAGATGTGGGAAAGCCACTTGGGATTTTACCTCTCCCTGCTTCCATTGGGAACAACATTCTCAATGATGTGAATATTTAAATAACTTTAATTGGACGTATAAACCATGATCTCCTTGGATGGGGGAGGAAATCCCACCACGCTGACCTGGCCATGGACATCTCCTGTGGGATCTGCTTTGGGTGCACTCAGAGAGCTGAAACCCTTCCGAGCTACAAGTTCTTTGTCCTTTTAGAATCATCCCAGAACCCCAAAAGTTGGAAAAGACCTCCAAGACAATCATTTCAGCTGTTAACCCACCATTAAATCATGTCCTCAAGTGCCACATCCACAGGATTTTTAAACAGGGGTGGGGACTCCACCACTGCCCTGCATGAGAACCAGGAGATGAAGTCAGATTAGAAGAAACTGAAGAGAAAATAAATGAAGTTTGCTTTTTTTCTCTTATCTGGAAAGCAAATGCAGGCTTTTTTTACTGGAAATTGGAGATCAACAACCACAAAGCATTCATAGAAAATACAACTCCAAGTTCAAGTATCTGACATCTAGCAACAAGTGCCAAGTGCATGGCTCTGGAAAGCGATAGGGAATGGAAAATGGGAAGAGAAAACTGAACTCAGGAAAGGGAACAGATAAAAGTCCTGCTTGTGAGAGCCACGCCAAGTAAGAACATCCCATCCTGGATCTGGAGTGTTTGCTTCCTTGTTTTCGTTTGTTGGCAAACTGTGTGGAATCACACTTCTTGTGTTCCCCTCCAACAATGAGTGCTTTGGGGCAGGCCGTGGCTCCAAGATCTCCAGTTGCATTCCCTGTATCCAATTTACATCGAGCCTGCAGGGGAACCGACTCCTCATTTCTTTGGGAATGCACCCCTCGGGCTCTGTCCCAGCACTGGGAACCACTGGGCTGTTTTGCTTGGCTGCTCTGTGTTTACCTCCCCACCAAAAGAGGAGAAACAACTGATGAGGGCTTTCATAACTTCTTAAAATCTGATTGTTCCCGGGAGTTAGAGCCAGCAGATGCACTGGAGATAAGGGGTGGGACGAGGCACATCTGAGCCCTGCTCTGGCGGTGCTGGGGAGGAGGGATGGCACCACCACAAAACCCAAATCACAGCTCTGATAGTCAGGGCTTCCAAATCTGCAAACCCTTCTTTTCCAAAGTCAATTCACCAAAGTCACACTGCAAATTTATCATAATTCATCATCTTTGTGAAATTTTTTTGTCTAGAATTTACATGTTGAAGTTTTCTCTTCCTTTTAAGGCTGCCTGTCCCTTCCCTGCTGAGCATTCCTGCCTCCAGCCCAAGCTCTCCCAACATCATTTCAGCTTCTACTCACTTACTCCCAGCCCATTTTCCTGCACTTTCTGCTCACCAAGCAGGAATGAAGCTTTTTATAAGCTTCTTATACCAGCACCTGAAAGAGCAGTGCTGCTGTCAGCACATTCCCAGCCTCTCCTCCCTGGGAATATTTCCCACAGCCAGCCTTGCACCCTGCGTGCCCCACAGGAAAAGTGCTTTTCCTACAAAACCGAAGGGCTGGGATTTTCAGGGAGTTACACCCAGGAGATAATGTCTGATAGTGGCTGTGGATGGTGTCCAGCAGCTCCTCCCAGCCCAGCAACCTCCCCCAAACACCGAGTGCTTCCAGGAAATGGAAAAGAAACACACATCCCACGGGACTGGGAAGAGTGGCTGGATGAATCACTGCTCCCCACACACATCTTTAAGGAAATCGGGGAAAATAAACGGGTTCCAAACAGCATCATTGGCTCTGTGGGGCCTTGGCTGGGGGTTTATCCTACAGCCACAGCATCCCGATCCCAATGGATGCAGTGCCTGGCTCAGTCTCAGTTTGGGGCTGGGAGAAAAGCGCCACTAAACAGCTTTGCTGAGGCAGCACCCTGTGGTGGATCTGTAAGAAAGTCTTTGTGCTGTTGCAATGTTTTCCTTGCTGCTTTGTGCACTCTGCAAACAGATTTGGCAAGCGGGCATTGTTACCCTGGGATCCTCCTCCAGGATTTATTCTGGGTGTTCACCACTAAAACCTGCCACAGCCTCCTGGGTTTCTCTGAGCTGGCACCAAACTCTGGCCCTGAAGTGACAATTTATTGTTGGTTCTGCTGTCTCAGGATAAGCCACAGAGACAATAAAGGTTATCAAAAGTCCCACTCTCAGGGCTTGGGGATGGTCCTGCTGCTTGTTCCCATCACCTTTCAGCTAAGGGATAAGCAAGAAAAAACAGGGATAAAATCAGGGAGCTGATGTCTGAAATTCCTGTTCTGATCAGCAGCTGTAAAGGTGCTTTACACCCAGACACTGCTGGCTCCATAGAGAGGTTGTCTTTGGGTTAGGATCATGGCATGGTTTGGGATGGAAGGGACCTTAAATCCCACCCAGTGCCACCCCTGCCATGGCAGGGACACCTTCCACTGTCCCAGGCTGCTCCAGCCCCAGTGTCCAGCCTGGCCTTGGGCACTGCCAGGGATCCAGGGGCAGCCACAGCTGCTCTGGGCACCTGTGCCAGGGCCTGCCCACCCTCCCAGGGAACAATTCCTTCCCAAAATCCCATCTAAATCTCTCCTCCTTTAGTCTAAAGCCATTCCCCCTTGTCCTGTCACTCCGGGTCCTTGCCCAAGGTCCCTCTCCAGCTCTCTTGCAGGCTCCCTTCAGGTACTGAAAGGCCACAATTAAATCTCCCCAGAGCCTTCTCTTCTCCAGCCTGGTCACCCCCAACCCTCAGCCCTCAGTCTGAGAAAAGTCTCCTGCAGCCAACTGCAGAAAAATGCAAAAATATCCAACAACTTTCTCAATTCTGCATTTTTAGTTAATTAAACAGATTGATCAGGGAAACCAGAATTGCTTTAATCTTTAACAAGACTGACCTGAACCAGACTCTCCTAAACTCCTGCCCCTTCCTGGCTTTGGAAAGGAAACACAGCAAATGGAAAGATGGAAACAGATGGAAACACGGCAAAAATAACAGGAGGAAAAATTCACCTGGTTTGATTTTTGGTATTGATCTTCCACCACCTCACATTTCTTTTAACACACAACCTGTTTCTGTTACCTTCTCCAGCTCATTTAAACCTTCCTTGATTGCAGTGATGTCACCTCCTGAGCCAGGCTTCTCTTTATTTGTGTAAGAAATGTTTTCTATTCCACTCATGATGAGCAATTAGATAATTCCTGCCAAAAATCTGAGTGAGTTCAGCACAGGTGCATGTGACTCTTCCCCTGGGACTGCCAGGCATTTCCTCTCCCAACCAAGTGAAATATTAATATCAGCCCCCTCCCTTTAAGAGTCTTGTTAAGACGTGGCAATTTGTACCTAAATCAAATTTACCCTGCTGCTTCTCAAACCCCGCAATCACTACAAATATGCAAAGTTGATCATTAGATTTTAAAAGGTTGGGAAAATGAATTCATTAAAAATAAATCTCTGACCTTTTGAGCTGTTAAAATCAGTGTCACTCCCCCAGCAGCACCTTCTGAATGCACCACGAAGTGGATCCTGGCCTTTGGATGGGGTTTCCTCGTGCCCTTCCAGCGCTGCCCCTGGAACCCAGGAGTTTTCCATATTTAGGGAAGGGGCTCGTGGATCAGAGGCCTGGAGCACAGCCAGAGGGTTTGCCAGGGGAAGGAAAAGGCTCTGTGGTGATGGGAGCGTTTCCCATTATTGTGCTTTAAATAAGCTCAGCACTCACTCCCCTCCCATTGTTTTCCTCGGGAATCAAGGGCAGCCAGGATCAGGGAAAAAAAGGAACTCAAAATGTCAATATAGGTTGGAGCCTTCTGCAGGGAAACTCTCCAATGTCTTATACAGAAAAAAAGGGAAAGTTCTCCCTTTTTCCTTTATGGAATAATTTCCCTTAAACTTTCTGTATTTGTTTGTACAATTGATGCTACCCTCAATTAGAAATCCTTTCAAAGGGAAAGGTGGATGATGTCAGGGATTTAGGAAGGGAAGCTTAGCCACAATATTACTTCAATCATGAGTTACACCTCTCTCACTTTCTATATATTTATAATTTATATACATGTGGCATTATGTGTTGTTTGTGAACACACCATCAATCTAAAGAGATCTCTACTTAATTAAATATTATAGCACCAGGCTCTTAACTGGCAGCAAATTATTTAATCTGGGATAATTTCATTCATTTTATCCATACAAATAGTTCAGCACATTCTATAATATGAATACCTGGAAGAATAAAATTCCACAACTCTGAAGGCATTTTTTCTTTGGGAAAAAACCAAAAGGACAAACCCATCCTGGACATGGATTTATATTCTAACCCAAACCCAAATATTCTAACCCAAATCCCTTCCTGGGAGGGTGGGCAGGCCCTGGCACAGGGCACCAGCTGGGGGCTGCCCCTGGATCCCTGGCAGTGCCCAAGGCCAGGCTGGAGCAGCCTGGGACAGTGGAAGGTGTCCCTGCCCACGGCAGGGGTTTGGAATGAGATATTTAAGGTCCCTTCCCACCCAAACCAGTCTGGAATTCCATGTTTCTGTGAACATTTGAAGGTACCACAGGCTCATTTTCCAGACCAGAACCACCATTTAGACATTAAATAGACACTTAGACATCAACATTTTCCCATTTTCATTTGCTGTTTCTCCTAAAAACTCTCAATCTAAAGGAAAACCACTAAACATAAATGCCCATTCCAGCACTTCTGATCCATTTTTCCAGTGGAATATAGGGAAGGGTGAGCACAGCCGTGGTCACCTCACTCTGCTGGGATGGGGTTGTTTGTGTGGTAGGGGAGCTCTGCCAGATCTCACAAATCCCTCCCCTTTCCCAGGGATGAAAGTGGAAGAGCTTTCTCCTTGTAGTCCCTCCAACTGGAATTAGCTGGTGCTGTGCACCTCTCCTGTTCTTCACACACTGTTCCTTGAGCTTTAAACGTTTGGAATCCTTTGGTCAGTTGATTACTGGATCAAAGCCACGCTGAGCTCACGGCTCTCGCCTGTCTCCTGGAGTTTTTACAGGATAAACACTGTTCAGGGACCCAGATGCTCATGAAAAGCACCACATTGGCCACACTGAACTTTATAAAAGCTGTTATTTCACCAGATCTGCTTAATCCAAATGCTCAGTTTGACTTCCCCGTGCTCCTGCTGATGAAGGCAGACATGGAGAAATAAACACAGTGGTTCTGATGGTTTTACGTGAGGAAACAAGCCCAAGTGTGTCCCAACACCGTGACTAATCCAGGGAAAAAAGATCGTTTTCTCAGAAGTTCTGGGAACACACAGTGATGCAGAAAGGAACAAAGGAGGAGTTATTCCTCATCAGGAGCAAGAAAACGAGATTATCGTGGGGTAACTCATGGACCAATAGAGATGAGAGAAAACAAACCATTGACCAGTATGGAAATGAGATTTTATATATATGATTTACTTACAGAACTGGACATCGCTGCTCTGATGATTTGATTCCATGTCCATCCAATACTCAGATTAAAATGTCATTCAGGTTGATTTTTAAGTCCCATAAGTGGTGTCTACAATAACCAAATACGAACCTTGCAATACAAACAAACCAAAATGTGGATTTGGATTTGTTCTTCGAAATAATTTTAGGGGTTCCTGAAGAATAACCTGCCATTCCTGCTGTCGAGGTGCTCAATCTGCTTCAGGACTGCAGCCCCTGGTTACAGGAAATCCTGCAGAAGAGTAAAATTAACAACCTGCAAATTGTCATTGCACGTTTTATAGGGCGAGCTGAAAACTGGTTCATAGAATCCCAGAATCATTAAGGCTGGAAAAGGTCTCCAACATCATCAAGTTCAGTGAACAATTCCATGAATAGTTTATATATCTACTTACACAAATACAGATTGTAAGCATTTAACGTTGAGCAAACCTTTAAAAAACCTAAGTACAAAATTCATATGTGAAGATAAAATGCCACATATAAATTAATTAATCTCTAAGACAGCTCCCTGCAACACAAATTGTTCTCACCAGAGAATTAACAAGAAATTCCACCTGTTTTTCACTCTAAATAACATCCCAGCTACTCAAGGAAGATCTCAATGAGGGATACTTTTGTGTGTGTTTTGTTTTGTCTAAGAGATGTCAAAAATTATGAAATAAAAAACGTTGGGATCACCTGTGAGGTGTGCCCAGAGCAGTGACAGTGCAGGGCTGTCCCCACAGGGGCTTCTGACCCTTTTGGGTTTTGATGAGAGGAACCTCAGAGCTCAGCATCCTCAGCTCCTGGGAGAGGTCACTGCAAAGGGCACAGAGAGGGGACAAAGAGGGCACAAAGGGAAGATCCAGCGAGCAGGACATGGGAAGTGTGCTTCCTCTCTGAGGGGCCAGTGTCACCTTGCAGGAGAGGGGTGGCTGTGACAATGCTGAGGAATTCCAGTGAGAATCCCTCTCCTGCCCTCACCTTATTTCAAACAGTCCCTGAGCCGTCACCCCCTTGTTGTGCAAATATTTAATGCCTTCTCCAAACATTGTGCAACCAAACACCTCCCAAGTTATTGTGCTGTTGCAACCCTCGTTTCACAGTGACAGGCACTGAATCTTTACAGAATCAGTGTCAAAAAGTCCGTGATTCAAGGGGATTTTTATTGCTATCAGGTAAGTAAATGTTAGCCTCAAACAAATTAAAATTGTTTGTGGGGCAAGGGGTTGTGCCTCCACATCCGTGATCTGCCAGGAATTTCATTTGAACAGTGCTTTAGAGGCTTCATTTCAGATTCCCATCTTTTAGGGATCTGCCCAAACATCTCTGGAGAGGCAGAACTGCTGCAAGAGCTGTCCAACAACCAAACACCACAACTGAGCTCCCCTGTGACAGCCATCAGTGGCACAAAGCTCTCCAAAAAGCAAATTTTCCCCTCAGCAGTTCTGCTCCAAAGGACTGCTTTAATTGCTGTTTATTTCTAAACAGGCCTGAGCATGATCCCACATCCATCTGTCAGTTTCACAAGGCAGGACGGTGACTTCAGGTTATTAACAGGGATTATTTACTGCCCGTGTTTACCCCTGGCTCCGGGTGATGGTATCTCCCTGGGCATGGAAGGGGTTTGTTTGCCTAGAAAGGTTTCTCTGTTCCATACCAGCTCCAGAATCAAAAGAAAATTATCCAAAAGAGGTTTGCAAAGTGTTCTGTGTCTCTCCAACGTCAGTGATAACCTGCAATGACTCCCTGTTTGTAATCCACGTCCTTTCACTTTCCTTGGGACTGGGTCAGTGCAGGTACCTTCCCACTTCCGAGCAAAACAACCTTTGGGGAAGTACCATGGAAGAGGATCCTGTAAATGCTCACGTGCTCGAGAGTTCCTGTGCTTCTCTGTTTGACTGGGTTCACAAAGGGGTTTTGCTGTGTGGAAACGTTTGACACTGCTAAAGTATTGATTTGATAACTGAAAACAGCAAATTGAATGAAATGGGGCACTAAAGGTGACTTTGCACCATCAAACCTTGGGGCTGGAGGAGCCTCCAAGCAATAGGAGCAGAAGTGCTGATGGATAATTCACTGGAAAAGTGGGAAAGCAGTTAAGAGAGCTCTGAAACTTCCTGGCACCGTTTCAGTTGTACAGGATCTTGGCACACATTTTAAACACAACATAAAAATATATCATCAATGTATTGCTGGGTTTTGGCCAGAAGGGGTTACCAGACCTTCCTGGCTGAGTTAAATACTGTCCCTTGAAAGTCAAGTGTTGGGGTAACCTAATTATGGCCTTTCTCCTCCAGTACCTGACGGGAGCTACAAGGAAGGTGGAGAGAGACAATTTGCAAGGGCCTGGAGTTACAGAACTGCTGCTAACACAAAATACAAATGTTTCTTTAAAAAAAATTCCTATCCATGATTTAAAAATAATCAGAAGCCTTCAAACCCAAGTTTTCCTGGAGAAAATGAGCCACACTAAATCAATACTCATATTTTATTCCTATAGGCAAGGTCAGCCCAGCAGTGCATTAAAAGGTGACCTGTCCTTGATTTATCCAGCAAAATATTTGGAGATTAATTAAAAATAAGTTCTTGGGATTAATTACTGAGAATAAATCTCAAATCAGTTAAAATCAAGTAAGAGAACTTGTTCTTAACTACAGCAAGATGGTGAAGTTAAAACTGGAAAAGTTGCACAACCAAATAAACGGAATTTTGTCCAAATTCACTGTATTAAATTACAGTCATCTGGTAATGACTGAGAGCCAGTGAGGTCTGGTGTATACAAGGGATATAGAAATAGCCTCCAAATATGAAACAGATTAGGAATAACTGGCCTCCAAACAAGTGCTTGATGTATGAAAAAAGAAAATGCAAACCTCAGAATGCTTTTCAGAGCCAGTGCCTGAACCAAGCCTCATTTCCAGTTCCAAAGGGTCCAAGTCAGCTGTGACAAAAGTGTGATGCAAACCACCTTGGGAAGTTTCCCAGAACGTCTTGGTTCCTAAAGGGGAGCAGAGAAGGGGAGAGGGAGAGAGGCTCTGTAAGATGGAACTGACTTTTCAGTTTGGGTCTTGAGTGTCCTCTTCGGGTCTGGAGCAGATTATGTGGGATGAGAGGGGAAAATACTATAAAGGACAAAACCCCCATGTACCACGTTCTAATTAATCAGAATATACAGAACCATGGAATTATGGAATGGTTTGGGTTGGAAAGGTCCTTAAAGCCCACCCAGCCCCACCCCTGCCCTGGCAGGGACACTCCCACTGTCTCAGGCTGTGAAATCCCAGCCCCAGTGTCCAGCCTGGCCTTGGACACTGCCAGGGATCCGGGGGCAGCCACAGCTGCTCTGGGAATTCAATCCCAGCCCCTCCCCACCCTCACAGGGAACAATTCCTTCCCAAAATCCAATCCATCCGTGCCCTTTGACACTGGGAAGCCATTCCCTGTGTCCTGTTCCTCCATCCCTTGCCAGTAGTGTCTCTCCATCCTTCTTGTAGCCCCTTGAGATGAGGACACAATTAGGTTATCCCAAAGCTTCTCCAGGCTGAGCAATCCCAACTTTCCCAGCCTTTCCTGCCAGCAGAGCTGCTCCATCCCTCTGATCATCCCGGTGCCTCCTCTGGCCTCCCTCCAGCAGTGGATACATCCCTTCAGGTCGGATCATTCACTTCAGCTATGACACACTGCAGAGCTTCATTTCACCCTCACCAAAGAGCCTGAAGCAACCTTGGCACTTGGAGGATGCACTTCCAGCTTTTAGAGGTCCAAAAAACACCAGACCTTAAATTAAATACATTTCCTAAACGTTGTGGGAGCACAAAACCTTGTGCTTATGCACATTTACAAACATTCCCCAGCCTTGACCTGGACCTGTTCAGCATCCGAGCTTTTGTTTTTCCCAAGTCAAATTGTTTTGTAAATTCAGAGTCCCGTCAGATCAACAGCAAATTACAGCAGCCTAATCTCTTCAGAAGTGTAGGAAACTGCCCCGGTATTGTCCCCGCTGTGTCACAGGGGTTCAGTGACACCCCGACCCTCGATTACGCACAGCCTCCTGCCTGCCCTCGGGAGGAAGGAACTGCCCTGTCACTGGGAAAGCAGGAAAAGGAGGAGACCACGAGGGAAAAGGAAGTGCATCCAAAGTCAGGGATGGGGTCAGCGGCTCGGGGCTCAGCTCTGAGCCAGCAGGCCTGGCAGCCTTTCTGTGACAAAGCCAGATTTAGAGGCTTCTACCTCCTGTTAAGCCTCTGAACTGCCCCACATCCAAAGGCTGTGAGTGCGAACCCCCTGCGCAGGGTGGGTTTGGCTTCCTCCCCGAGCAGCTGCAGCCCACGAGCAGCGTGAGCAGCAGGAGCCGCTCCCCGCCAGCCCGGCCCCGCCGACATCCCGCTCCGGAGCCTTCCTCCCCGGCCATCCCTGCTCCTCCTCGCCGCTCGCCTTTCCGGGGCCCGCCCGTGCTCCCACGGATCCCTCGGCGCTCATCCCGCGCCCAGGGTGCTGCTGGAAGGGCAGGAAGGGGACAGCAGGACACGGCTGGCACTGCCCAAACTCCCCCGGTGCCAGCCGAGGCAATCAGCCCTTGGATTTCAGTTTAAAAGGGTCATTAGTGCTGTCACCACAGCGAGGATAAACCAGAAAAGGCTGGATGTTGGTTTCGTCCAGAGAAATATTGGAGACAAACATGGCGGGTGTCCCAAAAAGGAAAAAAATTATCCTCCAGCTAAACTTGACACCAGGCAGGGACACCTTCCACTAGCCCAGGTTGCTCCAAGCCCCCTCCAGCCTGACCTGTGTGAAATAGGAATGTAAAGATACAAACTGTAAATTACAGGATCTATTTCAGGAGGGAAAATCATATTCAACAAAATCAGGAAAATTAGCTGGGTGGCGTAAGAAACTGTAATAAAGAATGCTATTGTACCTTTACTGTAATAATTCTTTCCCTCGCTTCAGAAAGCCTCAGAAATACTGGATTTCAAGCTCTGTGAAAAAGTGTTCCAGTAATAAAAAGAGACTTAAAGCTCCACAGGAGACAGTTTGAGTGCTTAACCAGAGTTTTGATTTACTTTTCTGAGGTCCCAGCCCAGAAACCTGTCCCAATACTCATGCAGGAGCACAAAAATAGATTCCCAGCTGCACATACAAACACCCGTCTGCTCTGATGGTAACAGGGCAGGTCATTAAAAATCAGCTTTTTTAACACAGGAAGTGCTGCAGCCTTTTACATTTGACCACGTTCAGTCTCTCCAAAAGAGATGCTTCCAGGAGGAGCAAGGCAACAAGCCCACTTGTATCCCAAAAATCATCTTAAGGGAATCTGGCTGCTTTCTCAGTTGATTTTCTTCATGTTACCAAGACACGCCTATACTGGTTCCAAAAACTTCGCTAAGTGAGATTTATTCCAGAGATGAATGCTTCCCTCTGCTTCTTGTGCACAATATTCGTAATATTTCAGCTGTGTCCCAGGCAAAGCGTGCCATGGTCTGAGCGAGGCTCTGGAGTTCTGGGAGGTGTTGAGTTGTGGTAACGCTGAGAAGGAGCTAACTGCGTTTTTCCAACCATTACCTGTGTTTGCTCTGATCCGTGTCAGGATTACACATCTGGCTGGAGCCACAAGCTCCCTTCAGACAAATCCTGTGGCCCTCAAGTGTCCCTGGCTCCCCTCAGAGCTCCTGGTCCTGCTCAGGTTCCAGCATCCTTCAAGTCCCGCTGGCTCCCAGCCCTGCTCGAGTACCCCCAGTCCCCCTCCAGCCCCCTCGTCACCTCCCGAACCCCTGGTCCCCCTCAAGCTCCTCTGGCTCCCTTCAATTCCCCCTGGCTCCCCTAAAATCCCTGGTCCCTCCGAAGCCCCCCTGGCTGCCCTCCAAGCCCTCAGTCCCCCTCAAATCCTCCTGGTTCCTCTCAGAACCCCCGGTCCCCCTCAAGTGCCCCTGGCTGCCCTCAGTACCTGACACCCCTCAAATCCCCCGGCTCCCCTCAGAAGTCTCGGTCGCCCTCGAATCCCCCGGCTCCCCTCAGGCCCC
>VZRO01003864.1:7648-48449 GCA_013397915.1 Daphoenositta chrysoptera
GCACAGGGCCACAAGGCAGGGGCACAGGTCATGGGCCAGGGCCAAAAGGTAGGGGCACAGCTCAGGGCCACCACAGGTTAGGGCCCCAGGTCACAGGGCAGGGTCATGGGATAGGACTAGGAGGGTGATGGCCATGGGCCAGGGCCACAGGGAATGGTGACAGGCCAGGGAAAGGGACACAGGTCAGGGGTTGGCGGGGCAGTGGTAGGTGGGTTAGGGCCAGGGCCATGGGCCAGGACTACAGGCTAGGGACACGGGCCACGGTCAGGGCCACAGGTAAGGGTCACAGGCCAGGGCCATGGGCCAGGGCCAGGGGCTAGGGTCATAGGCCAGGGCCCCAGGACAGGGTCACGGGTCAGTGCCACGGGTAAGGGTCATGGGTCAGGGGTAGGCGGGTTAGGGTCATGGGCCAGGGCCAGGGTCAGGGGCTAGGGACACAGGTCAGGGCCATGGGTTTGAGGGAGGTGGGCTAGGGCCCCAGGGTAGGGCCAGGACCCCAGGTCAGTTCCAGGGCCTGGGCCACGGGTCAGGGCCACGCGATAGGGATACAGCCCAGGGTTAGGGTCACAGGTCTGGGTCATGGGCCAAGGCCCCAGACGAGGGCCACGGGGCCCAAGCCACAGGCCAGCGCCAGGTTTTAGGGCCACAGGCCAAGGTAAGGCAGGGCCAGGGTCACGGGCTAGGCCCACGGGTCAGGGTCATGCATCAGGGGCAGGCTGGTGAGGGGTATGGGATAGGGACAGGGCCCCGGGACAGGGCCACGGACTGGGGCCACCGGCCAGGGTCACCAGCTAGGGCCACAGGTCAGGGTCATGGGTCTGGGTTAGGCAGGTATGGGCAATGGGGTAGGGCCAGGGTCAAGAGCAAGGGTCACTGCATGGGGACATGGGCCTGGGCCAGGGCCACAGGGTAGGGGCATGGGACAGGGCAATAAGCTAGGGTCAGGGCCAGGATCAGGCGTACAGATTAGGGTCACAGGGCAGGGCCAAAGGTAGGGGTCACGGGTCACAGATCAGGGTTACGGGCCAGAGTCAGGGGTCAGGGTCATGGGTTAGGGGCACAGGTTAGGATCACCAGCTAGGGTTAGGGTCATGGGCTAGGGCAATGGATTTGGGTCATGGGTGTAGGGTCACGGGTGTAGGATCATGGGTGAAGGGTCACGGCTGTAGGGCCAGGCATCACGGGTTTAGGGTCATGGGTGAAGGTACACAAGTTTAGGGTCACGGGGTTAGGGTTAGGGTCATAGGGTCAGGGCCAAGGCCACAGGGTTAGGGTCACGGGGCTAGAAGTAGGGTCACAGGGTTAGGGGTAGGTTAGGGTTAGGGTTGGGGTTAGGGTTAGGGTTGGGGTTAGGGTTAGGGATTAGGGCAAGGGTTAAGGTTAGGGATAATGGTTACGGTTAGGGTTATAGTTAGGGTTAGGGTTTGGGTTAGGTTTGGTGTTAAGGTTAGGGTTCGGGTACGGTTTGGTGTTAGTTCCTTGCGCTGCTGCTTGCCTAGTCTTCTTGCAAGCTCTCTGCGGAAACATTTTCGCTTGCCTTCAGTCTGCGAGTTTCAGAGAACACGATGGTAGGATGCAACGGAGAAGGGAAATACAGAGTGTAGTGGTGAGTTTTATGCTGCTTATGTGCGGAAGACAAAAGTGCAGCCCAGCATTGGCTTTTACTTCTGCCTCTGTTCTCCATGACAGCAGCTGCTGCAGGTTTGCAAATGGAGCTGTGAGAGTCAAAACAAGGCGGACATCTGTTTTAGAAGAAAGCTACAGAGCCACCGTGTGAGGGGCACTTGTGGAAGGCTGCTTGGAGAAGGGGTGCTTCAGGAACGCTTTCTGCTTTGACACATGCTCCTGGGTGAGCTTTAGCTGCAGTGACTTCGCGAGGCTGAAGGATTAGGGGGGTGCTTATCTCCACACTGTGGAACAAAATGCGACAGTTGTGCGTTGCTTTTTGGAGCAGTGAAAACCTTCTAGGCTGACTCGGATTGTAAGTGAGTCTTTGCTGCACTTTCCTGCACTTCGATACACTGCACGCACAAGCCCAGCGCTCTGCGGCTCTGTTCTTCGCCTGACGTTTTCTGTGCAGAAGAGAAGCCCAGCCAGGGCGCTCCACTCTGCGGCTTTCCCCCCTGCGTACTGGCATGCACCCACAGGCTCTTCCCTGGAAGATTTGCATGGATGCCTTTTGCATACTTCTTCTGTGTGTGTCAAGGGGATGGAGCCAGGCTCCGCTTGGTGATGCTGAGCAATAGGATGAGAGGTAACAGGCAGAAACTGGAATGCAGGAAGCTCCACATGAACATGAGGAAGAACAGGTTTTCCAGAGAGATCGTGGAGTTTCCCTCACTGAAATATTCCAGAAATATTCAAGAACTGTCTGGATGCAGTCCTGGGCAATGTGTTAGAGGATGAACCTGCTCAAGCAGGGAGGTTGGACCAGATGACCCTCTGTGGTCCCTTCCAACCTGTCCCATTCTGTGATTCCATTTGTCTGCCCTTCTAAGACACATCTGTGTGTTGCTTTATTGTGCTTCCAACCACTCCAACAGCATCTCTTGACTAGAAGAACCCCCCTGAAAACAGTACTAGCATCCAAACCAGATCAGGAGGAAGGTGAATCCTCACTGGCTCTTGTTGCTTCCTCACTATTCAAACCTCCTCACAGCAAGTTTGCAAAAGCACAGAAAAGATTATTAATTGCACATTCTCATGTGCACAGCAGATGCTGGTAATTTGTTTAGTGCAAAACTTTTAAATAAAACAAAACTGCAACACCAAAAAAAAAAAGAGAAAAAAAACCCCCTGCACTTGTTTATGGAAAATAAGGGTCCTGCCCTGCATGAAATTACTATTTTCCAGTAAGGTGAATGAATAAAGCCTATCCTAAATAATTTTTAACTCACTGAGAATTGAGAAAGAATCTCAGCAATTTATAGTCAGATATTCATTGGAAATTGCGAGGCATCAACAGCACTACCTAACAAAAACAATCCTAAAATTTCATGGAAGTATGTAGGTGGAAAGATACAGATACTGTACAGCACAATTAATTTCTCCAAGTAGTAAAATGACCCCTGTTTCATAAGGGTCAGATTGAGAGAGTTAGGAAACGTTCCTCTGAAAAACCTGAAAATTGTTTCCATTATTATGATGAGGCAGTTTATTCTGTGGTTGCCAGAACAAATTAAAAGTTACATACTGACAAAATTGGCCCAACAAATAAGAGCTCAGCTCCTGTGTAACTGCAGCAGTGAATATTTATTTCTACCAGCAGGTCTCAAATGGGTTTGGCATTCTTATTTTGGGTAAGGGAGGAGCAGTTCATTATCACAGAATGGGGTTTGGAGTTGGAAGGGACTTTTAGGGCCATCTAGTCCAACCCCCTGCAATAAGCAGGGACATTTCCAACTAGACCAGGTTGCTCAGAGCCCCACCCAGCCTGACTTTGAATTACTATCACCATTTTACAGGCTAGGGAAACTGAGGCACGGAAAGATGAAGGACCTTGTCCAAAATCACCCAAAAGGCCAGTAGCAGAGCCAGAAAACAAGTCTCTTAGGATTCAGTCCTGGTTTCTGGGACAATCTGTCCCCTCTGGGAAGCAGTTTGGCTCCCTGTTGCCTCCACCAAGGCTCTCTGCCAAGCTGAGAACACCCACAGGCCAACCTTGCCAGGGTGTAAACCCCAGTACCAACAAAGGACCTCCCAAAACTTGCAGTGGACCACTTGCAGCAGACAGGGATTCGTGGACCTGCGTGCTTGCCTTCTGGGTGAATGTGGAGAAGCTGGACATGGGTGTCCAGAATTTTTATCCTGGAGGTCACACACTCTGAACACCCACTAGGACTCAGAGGAGCTTTGGCAGTCACACAACAGCCTGAAGCCTGCAACAGGAGAACCACAGCACCAACTGCCACATCCTTGGAAGAGTCATAGATTGATGCAGACCTCCTTGTACTACTGGGAATCTGCTTGTAGGTCCTCTTGTGCCATCCATTCTCCAGGCTGAGCCTCTCAGGGGAATGCCCCAGCCCAATCACCTCTCCTGTGTGCAAGGCCTGGGGCACTTCAGAAATATGGAGAAGACACAGTTCTTCCCCAGCACAAAAGGGGCGAGCCAGGATTTGTGCTGACCCATGAACACCTCTGTACATGCAATCCGTTTTCTCCTGATCCATCCACCACCCCACCATCCCAGTTATTATGCAGCAGCCAGATCAGTGTGAAGCACTTTTCCCTCCAGGATCAGCAATTCAGCTTTCCTTGGCAGCCTCTCAGCTCCTGCAAAAACACTTTGTTCAGGCCTGCAGGGCTGGGAGTTTGAAGAAATGTTACTTCAGCTCTAGCACAGCCCAGTAAATGTGATTTGTGCCATTGCTGCTAGAAGGCCATGAGCTTTCTACTGCCCTGACAGCGCAAGAACTCAGGGCATGCTAATACAGGAGGAAATGCACTAATAATAATACCATTTTGTGACATTTGGATAATTGGTTTTATGAAGGACTATAAATAAACACAGTTCAGGCAGCAGTTTGTGTGTCCTTGTGGGAGAGGTGGCAGTCAATCAGGGAGAAAAAGTGGCACTGCCACCCCTGCTCTAACCACCACCAAATTTGTGTAAACATCCCCAGAATCTTCTTTTCCATCCCTCACAGCCTGAGATGTCCCTCCAAACAAGGTGTTATTTTGATACACAGATGGTTTCTGCCTTGGGAGCTACTGGCACCTGCGCTGAGTTCTGCCTTGCAAGGGAAAGGAGCAGCTTAGGAGAACCAAGTAACCACACACCACCCTTAGACACCTTTCATTTTCAAAGCTGTTAGGGTTTGGTGCATTCAGAAGGTCTTATCCACCTTTTATGGTACTCCATGATAATAAAAATTGAGCATACCAGCAAAACGGACTTATAATCCTAAACTCATTAAAAGTAAGACATATGATAAAAGTCAAGTTACTCCTGAGATGAACTAAAATTAGAGAAGTGTTCTCTCAGATCTCAAAATCCTCAAAAAATGGTAGCTGGTAAACAAATCCAGATAAAAAGGACAAAAACCTCACACCTGAGTGTGAAAAAAAAAACTTTTCCTCTGCTCTGGCAATGACCCCAGAGCACAGTTAGCTCTGACCAAGGGTTGAGCCATTCTGTATTAAGCACAGAAACCAAAAGGTTTCCTTCAATCTCATTCTTGTTTTCTCCTTCAGTTGAAGAGTAGGAAAATAATAGTCATGAGTCTGTCTGCTCTTACTGAAGATTTCTTTCCAAACCCAGTAACTGAGGACTGGGATGCAGCTGGTGGCAAGACAAGCATCACTATAACCTTTCTGCTGTTCAGTAGCCGTTCAGCAGTTCTTTAGCAGCTGTTTTGCCTCCAGAAAAGTAAGAGATTTAGCCTTCCACCACCCCAAGCAAGTATTGAAGAGAGGGGATTTTGTGCAGAGCTCTCTGGGGACTCCAAAAAGGAAAACAGTTTTCTGAACAGCCCACAGGAGGGCTTGGAGAGGACATCCTGGCTCCCCCTGACACTGCCCTCAGAACAACACACACGGGCCATGCTATCAAGAGACCCCATCCTTTACTGAACACCTTGTCTTCACTCACATCACTCACTCATTAAACTCTGGCTGTTATCAGAAAACCCGGGCACAGGCAATACCATCCCCAGCCAAGCACTCCCAATTAATATTTGCACCTTCACAACCTTTACCATTTGATATGAGACAATTTGCAGTTTTTCCAGTTCTGCCTCAAAGTGGGGACTTTCACCCTCACAGGGAATAAATGAGCCCTTAATTGATGGCACAACATCCCAGGAGTGAGTAAGCAAGCAGCAAGCAAAAACAACCCAACCTGATTTTCATTTCTTCTATGCAACGATCCCAGTTATGCCATATATCACATCATTTGCATTACCACAACACAACCTTTTATATCTGCTTGAGCTGCCAGCCATTTAATCTCAGCCCACCTTTAAAAAAAGGCTTGTAGAAAATGAGATGCTTGCTTTATGCTGATGCAGTTAAGGGAGCTAATTTCAATACCAAAGCAAACAAGATCTATGCAAGTCAATAGAATGAGGGGCCCAGGAGCCAACTAGAATAAGGCTTTTGTGGTTCCATTTTAATAATCCATGGGACAGTCCCAGGAATTTACATAAATTGAATATTCCAGATCTCATTTAATTTTGGGCAGTAATTTCCTAGGGTTTGGAGGACATTTACCACTGTGTGGTAGAAGTGCACATACCCCTTTTGCTGACTTTGCATGTGGCCCTGAAACATATTTGGGGCAGCACAGTGCTTGTTCGGTGCTTGTTTGCCAGGATTAAATGCCACTGGCATCAAAAAAGGGCAGTTTCAGTGTCTGCAGTCAGTGGTTTACCTGCCCTTTGCAGGGTATACCTGTGTTCAGGAGCTCCAATATTTACAAGCAAGGCATGTGTCTGCAGCTGTTTTTGGGAAGGCCATGCAAAGTTCTACAAAGGCACAATAGGCTGTATTTCTATTAGACCAGAGATCTGAAGAGTCACTAAATTAATCTGTCATTAACATATTATAATATCCAGTTTCTGCTTCTTTTCTTATGACAGCATACTGAAAAACAGCTGATTATTTCACCAAAAAAAAAGCTAATATTTTTCTGTCTGATCCTGGTTTTCCTGAAGAGCTAAATGTAAGGAGATATCTTCAGTGTAAGGTTTTCAGCAGAGCTCAGGAAAGTTCATAGCCCTTCCCTGCACAGATTTATGTTGATATCTCTATAAAATTTGTAGCAGCCACAAATACAATTTGTCAGTCTCTGGGTTAGAGTGCTTCTCCAGGCAGGCACCTGCTAGGTACAAGGGTAGTGGAGGATCAGTGGTCAAGGATGCTCATATTTCAATATCCCAATTCCCACATGTCTTGGTTTGAAAGACAGGTGTCTGTTAAGGAAGGCAAGAGCCANTTGTCAGGCACTTTCTCCTTCCATGCAGTGATGCTCACAGCCGGCAGGGGCGCTGTTGGCTCCCGGGGAGGAGGGCAGGTGCGATGGTTCTCCCGCGGCTGCAGGGGGCGCTCTGGAGCGAGCTCGGAGATCACGTGGCAATGGTGGCTGGGCCGGGCCGGGAAGGGATGGAAGGGAAAAGCTTCACAAACCTCCCTGAGGCAGCCGATCGGGAACAGCAGGCTGGAACAGCAGCGGGTGAACAATCCTGGGTGGCAGGCGAGATGTATCAAGCTCTGGAGCTGCAGCGGGAACCCCGGGAGGCCTCAGCAGGCAGGGTGCACGGCGCAGGGCAGCGAAGCAGTGGCAGAGGAATGGCGGGTGTGAGTTCCGGCTCCCGGCAGGGCTTGGAAAGGTGGGCGTGGAATCCCAGGCTTTCCGGCAGCAAGAGCACAAAGTGATGAATTCCCTGCACCACGAGAGCAGCCACTCTCCCCTCCAATGCTGGAAGAACAAGAGAGTTACGGGTCCTATCTACCGTCTTTTATTCAGTTCAAATCTCGTGGCATCTCACTTTGCATGACAAAATCCCAGGTAAAAGAGGGCAGCCACTTGGAGCCCTCCCTGTGGCCAGGTTTTTGTCTCTCTTAGGTACTCAGCAATTTGTGTCCTAGCAACACGAATGGGGAAAAATTCTTTAAGAGAAAAAGAAAAAAAAAACGGAGAACCCTTTTTTTTGAAATCTCAACACCACACTTGCTTACACAGCCTCAGGATTTCTGCTTGCAGGGACACGACTGACAGAAGCTCTGCAACTCTTTTCATCACATCTGAGCTATTGAGAAAAACACATTTTCTATTACAAAGTGACTAGAAATCCCACAGCAACAAAACCAATTTTTTATCATGATCTCAGAGAACATTGTAAACACTCCTCCACCTCGGGGGAGATACATTTGGATTTGCTTGTTGCACTTACACAAACAATTCTCTTCAGAAGAAGGACAAGAAGATGGGGTAAAATTAGAGTAACTCCCTTCAGCTTGCACAACACCTGCACACAACTGAGAGGTATCTGTTGGCAATGGAAATACCCAGGCAAAGAGCTGCAAAAATGGATGCTGATCCTGCACGAGAAAATCTGTTTGGGACATCCAGGATTCTGAGGGGATGATGGACGTAGTCCCCTCAGTCCCCCTGACTGACCAGGGGTCACTGATCAGTCCTCTCCAGGGTCCTTCTGCCCAGGTGATCAAAGCAGGCTCCAGGTAGGCTGGATCAGATCTCCCTCCAGCAGATACCTGGAAGTAGATGGACGATTACCTGCTGGGATAAGGAACAGGGCTGTGGCAGATGCTTGGCGCTTACCTTCCTTTTGCTGAGGGTAAGGCACCAGCTGTATTCCATTCCTGTGCATCTTCTGTGAGAGGCTGACCCCCTGTAGAAAGATTTTACATGTACGGGGCTACAAGAGTTGAGAAAGCAAGGCTTGACTTAAGTCCCAGTATCTGGGGGACACAGGGACCACTTTTCCATGCTGGAAATTCATCCAGTGATGTCGCTTGCCCTGCTCCTCCCTGCGGACCATGCCATGTGCAGCAGCAGTGCCTTTTTCCTTCTTCCAGTCCTGGGAGGCACAAGTGTGATGGTCAGACATCTATGTTTCAGGAGGGCTTGTGAAACAGCATCTTTCACAAGATAACACAAATGCCCCAGTAAAATGCAGATAGTGATGATTAAGCCCAGGAAAGAGCAGCCCAGAGGGACATCTGGTGACATCTGCAGCTTAAGTGCTGGTTTCAGATGCCATCACGCAGCATCTTCCCCAATAGTAGGGGTTCCTTCAACATTCTCTATAAAAATAAAAATTTAAAAAGTAAAATTAAATATATAAACCTTGCTTGCCTGTGTCAGTATTTCAGACCAAGGTCCAGTTCATGCTTGTCTATAGGTATCTGGAGTGTGACCAAAATATGTCACTCTGGGGCCAATGTTTAATTTCTCACTCACTGCACACTCTATTTCCCAACTGACTCTGTTGATGGATGGAGGATGCTCAGAAGAGCCTCTGAAACCTGTCAGGCATTTTTCCTCCCACCTTTCCCCTCATTATCAGCTGAGAAGTTCTGCAGTTAATATTGTCACTCTTTGTGACCAGATGAAAAATTTGTTTTCCAGCAGCCACATCTCTTCCCCAGTGAATCTGACCCTCCCAGACCCCTTGTCCTCTAATATTTGAATTCCTTACTTTCCTAGAACAAGCAGCTGCAAGAAGCATTTCCTACATGTGGAAAGTACTTTACAAGAGCACAGAGCAAATAAGTTTCTTGCCAGTTCTCCAATTTCCTATCAAACTGAGATCCCAGACAGTTTTGTTCATGCAAGCAGCTGGGCAAAAAGCGTGTCAGAGCTGTTGAAACATGATGTTTCATTATTCTCTCAACATCTCACAGAAGAAATAATTTTCACTGAACCATCTGGGGTGTGCAGCAGACACTGAAAATGTCAGATTAAAGAGGAAAAACATTTCCATCTGTGTTATCTGGCGAACACAGAAAGCAGTCAAAAGACCTGCTGTTTGGTGAGGAAAAGCAGGTAATTAAAAATCTGTAGTCATCTTTACCAGTCCCATGGGTTTTATCAAGGAAAGGTCAGTGTAATTAGCCAACCTGCCCAGCCAAGCCATGCTCAGAGGCCCAAAACTAATTTCATTTTATAGGCTATGGCTCATCTTGAGAGAAGCCTGTTCCTGAAGAGTTCCCATATACCCCTTGTGGAACCAGCTCTGTGACCCCTAAGCTCAGCAAATTGTGATTCTGTACAGATGGAGCCTAGTACATCCAATTTCACCCAGGTGAGCTGCAACGTGGTATCTGAAGAGCATCTGTCCCACTGGCTGTGGTGCCCCTTCTTCCTCTGGATGTGCTCAGAACTGCATGGATGCATTTGTGAACCAAAGTCTCCCTTAAAGCCCAGCCAATCCTTTCTCCAGCCCCCTCCTGCTTTTACCCACTTCTGGCACTTGGAGATAGTAATTTTCCTCCAGGGATGCCAGGGCTCCCGTCCTTGGCCCCACAAGAAGGGAAGAAGAACCACACTAGTCACCTGTACAGATGGAGAGACTTCACCTAGGACAAGGGAGAGGGGCATGCTTAGTGTAAGCATTACTATTTCACTGAAACAACTCTTCTCTTGCTAGCTTTTATACTCAAGACACAAAATCCATTCCCTGACCTGACCTGAGTCCCAGTTTCTTCTGCAGCTGAGTGCTGAAAAGTGGGGGAGTTGGCAGGGCACAAGGGCAAGAGAGAACAGTGCCTCCCAGGAAGGTATGGTACAGTGAGGGCATCCTGAGTCACTGGGGGTCTTCCTGCATCTGGAAACAGGGAAGGGTTTTCCCCGTCACCAGCCCTATGCTCACACACCCCCACATCTGCCTCCAGACAGCTTAAAAATAGTGTCCAGCACACACCCCAAGACTCATCCACCAGCTTATCACAGGGGTGAGCAGCTGAGCTTCTCCTTTTGTTCCCTGCTGCAAAATCCTACCAGCAGGAGCCCACAGCTCATGGAGGGTGGGCAATGCCATGTGGGTGAGTGATGACACAGAAGAGAGGCTTCAGCATGTGTCACCTCAAGCCCTGGGTCCTGCCCAAGGGTCTGCTGTCCCAGTGAGCCACGGCCTGTGCCAGAGGGTCAGCAGGGAGACACTCATAAGGAATTTGCACTGTGGAGCCTACAGGTTTGCTGCTTTTCCCACCCAAGAAGAGTCCTCTTCACCCTTCCTTGCCCAGCTGGGACTATGCTGTCCAGAGATGAGAAACAGGCACCTGCCCTCCCACCTTCTCACCTGCAGGCCATCACCTAAGCTGGGTAAAATGAGTCATAGAAAGGCTCAGCCCTGCCAGCAGGGACCCAGTTTAGGACACTTTCCTCCTTAACCCTGCAGAAATGATCTCCAGGTGACCATGGCATCCCACATGGAAGAGGACATGAAGTCTTCCCTCTCCCGTGTCAAGAGATAAAGCACCAAGATTCAAAACTGGATGTGTGTTTGATGGGTAAATTTGTTTGATGGGATCTGAGGGATCCACACTAGGGATTCCAAGAACAATGAACACAACCAACCAAGCATCTTTAAATACTCACTGAGAGGTCTCCATGTCTTAGGCTAAGGAATATTGTGTACACTGAGCCCATGCACATCAGCAACAGCACTGGGTGGCCCAGACTGAGGGCTGCAGGGTGACCCAAATCCTCACATAGTCATTTCCTTCCATAATTGCAGGAAATTGCAATTTCAGCTGTGTGCACAGGGAAGTGTCCACACCTGGCAGTAGTGCTGATACAGCTTCAAGAATCTCAGAGAAACCCTGCAGGGCCGCAACCCAGGGAGCAGCATGAGCAGGGAATGATGACCCAGGAGCTGGGAGCCACAAGTCCATGTGAGCACAGGCCTGCAAGTGCAGGCAATGCTAAGGAGAGCTACACTCCTCACATAGTTGGCCCTAAATCTGTCCCTGAGAACCAGAGCCAAGAAAAAGCCTTGGGTTCATAAGCTGTAGCGGCAGCAAAGCTCTGACCCCACTAAATTTCAGGAAGAATGTCCCCAGAATTGATCAATCAGATGCAAGCAAAGCAAAGCAAGATTACATGAAACAAATACTTCCCTGTTCACATCCGACACCAACGTTTGAAAAAAGTCAGGCAGAGAAAGCAGCTAACAAATGAGGGCTCAGTGTTCAGCTGGCTCAGACACCACCAGCCAGCCAAGCAAAAAGACCTGAGAAGCAAAATGCTCTTGGCAGGGGAACTTCCACTAATGCTCTTAGCCTGTTGCAAATGCAAAGTAACACAGCCGAGGGTGTTTAAATTAGGTCAGGCCTTTTTGGCACTTCTCCAGGTGCAAAGCACACAGGGATAATCACCAAGGCTGACACTCAGCAGCTTGTGAGTGAGGGGTAAATCTGTGCCACTCATTCATGCCCTTAGTCACTGGCATTTCAACAGGAAAATGTAACACCTTAGGATTCAGGAGCTCCCAGCACTCAAACTCTCATCTTCTCTGGCACAACCACTCTTTTTCCCACATACTGTTCTGAGCTGATAGTTAATACAACAAAGTGCTGGAAATGCCTCATTATGTCTATCTGCACCTTCATTTCCTTGCCTAGACTTTTCTAAAGAAACCAGTGCGATTACCCATCCTCAAGCCCATGGGATAAAAGAGTAACAGAGGCAAACTCACCTAAATCGTGAGGAAACCCCTTCACCACTGCCTTGTGCTTGTATAGATGGAAGCCAGGGAATAAGCATGTATGATCTGCAGAGTTAGAAAAGGAAACTGAGGGCACCTGAGCAGCTTGACCCAGGATTTCCAGGGTCAGCAGAATGAAACATGTAGAGTCACTGACCTGGCTGGCAAGAAAAAACAGGCCACCTTCACACAGAGCACTGAGAATGGGGTGACGAGAAGGGAAAAGGAGGATTTATTCCTATTGGATCTGAGCAACCCAGACGCAGATCTCTGGTGTCAGGCAACCAGCTCATCCTCCCAACAACATGAATCAAGATGTTGCCTAATGTTCACTGCAAGCTTGGCAAACCCTGGCAATGATAGGAAGTGGCATTTCCCTTGGGAGGAAGAACAACCCACAGAAGATGCACTCCCAAGGAGCTGGACTCACTGTATCCATGGGTGAGATTCACACCAAAAGGCTTACTTCAAAATACAAAAAAGCCAACACACAAGATAAAGCAGGAAATGCACACAAAAATGCACATCCCCATTGCTCACCTCAGCACCTTCACCCACTCCCAAGACTCTCTCTTGAGAGTCTCTCTAGCACCACCCCCTATTGCCTGAAAATGTAGTTTTTTCAAGGAGATCCTCCTGCTTCCTTACAGCCTTACAACAGAACAGTACAGCAGCCAGGACCCAAAACCATTACAGTCTCAGGACCGGCTTCAGCTAATCTTCCCAAGATCAAGAGATTTCCAAAGCAGAGTTCCTTCAGTGAAAACAGCTAAGGCTTCCATCTCTTACTAAAAGCCAGAGGCCAGGTTAAGGGACAAGGAGGCATGGTTTGTTTCCTCTGTGATCAGAACCCCATATTCCTTCTCATCCCATTCTTTGGGCAGGATAGCATAGGTGACAAATAGAAGCAAACCCTCCCTCCAAGACAGCAGATGATCAAAGAAAACCACACATCATGGCAATTATTAATTAAGTTTTTATGTTTACGGTAGTCATTTAACACGGATACCAAGGGGTTTTAATAAGAATTCTGATGCTGGAGTGAATCCATTGGGAAAGCTGTAAGAACCAAAACAGCTGCTCTAAAATAATAATTCCAAAGAAGAAAAAGTTGAGATCATACTGTGCTTTAAAAGTGAAGTTACATGGTTTAATTTGCATAGCACAAGCATACGTCAGTAGCCACATCACAGGCGTCGATAAAGCCCATCTCAATTTGTGTTATTGCCTCTTTCTTTTAAATCTGAACAACTGGTTGCTGGTCTCTGCTGGAATCTAGGTAGGCTTACTGGCACTTGCTCTCCAGCAGCTCCACTTGGTTTCGCCATGGAACATTCAACACTACGAAGTTGCAAATGGTGTGCTAAGGAGAGAAAGAAAAAAGTAGTTATCAGAATAAGAGCATGAAACAGTGTTATTTACCGCTGTTCTACACTCCTGAGGCTCTCTAGATTTGCCCTCTCCAAACAAGTATTCTGGAGCAGCACTCTAGTGCTCAGAGTGAGTCACATCTCTTAAATAAATCCTAAGAAATAAATCTGAGCAGTCAGCACTGCTGAGAATCAGCTTATCTCCTTTATCCATTCACAGACGAAAGCTTTCAGCACAGATAATACTCAAACATAAGCCCACAGGCACAGCTAAGTCACGTGTACCTGTGACAAATCATTCCAGTTGCCATAATGGTACACACCAGCTTTGTGTTTCTCTTATGTGCAGCTACCCCTCCCATACAGGTAGGTACAAAGGGCACATACAGCCCATCCCTGCCATCAACAGAAGGAATGAAGCACTATGGAAAAACTCAGGCCAGATCAAGGCAGACATACTTGGTGTTCCCACCCAAAAAGCTCAATTACTTATTACAAAATACCTGTGCAACAGCTTGGTGGGAACAGAGAAATGGGGTGATCTGCCTCTTTTGGGCAGTGCTTTGGCCAAAGCTCTATTCACAGCAATACAAGTCCCACAGGAAAGCATGCCAAGCATGTTTACATCACCATGGGAAAGAAGAGATGTGAATTTTATGGGGACTTGAGGACCCTGGACTGAGAGCCAGGAGGCCTGTAGGCTTGGCTGTTTCCTCCACATACCCTTCTGATCCAGACCCATGAGTACTTCTTAAGAGGACTGAGACACATGCAGTGCTCCAGCCAGAGCTCCATTTACATAACAGCCAATAGGCCCTGCCTTCTCTGACATCAACTGGCAAGACAAGTTCTGCAAGGGCAGAACTCGCTTTGACTTGTCAAGGTTAAAGGCATAAGGGCTCTGATGCTGGCTGAGGCAGATAGAGGACACTGACCACAGCCATCTGTACTAAGCCAGCCAGTGGGATGGGGTTGGAAACTGGAGGGGTTAGCAGGCTGTGCCCTGGAGCCTACCTTGGCCATCTGGGGCTCCTCATGGAAAGCACAGTGCTGGATATCAGTTGCTGGCTTTGTGCAGGTTGTCCGGGCAATCTCCACTTCCATTATGTACTTGACTCCAGCCACGATCTGCAACAAGACAAGTCGGCAGAGGCAACTTTACTCACAGCACACGGAGAAAGGGCTCTCTACCGAGAGAAGCCTGGCAGAGAGGCAGTCAGTGTTCCTGCTACATGATGGAAAACAGATCCCGAAAGTACAGAGGGAATTGTATGTGGCAACCTCCACGAAAGAGACACTTGGCACCCCCTCAGACACAGGAAACAAAATCCAAGTAAACATGTCCCTCAAAGCAGCTTCCTTAGCAATAAACAGAGACATGTGTTTAACTTGTGAGCAGCGCAGGGAAGCCACTGGCTCCTTCCATAGCGCGCAGCACTCAAGGTCACTCAGAGAGAAGCCAAGATATAAAAAAAGGCTTTTAATCCCCTTCTGTGGGGAAGAAAACGACAGCTTACAGAGGCCCTCAGGCTCGCCGTCTGCCCTTTCTCCCAAGGAATCCGACCGGCCTCACTCGCAGCCCCCCAACAGAGAGTGCCGCCCCCCGGTCGCTCACCTGCCTCTTGGCGCTGATGATTCGCACCACCCGGCTGGAGTACATGTCGTTGCTGGCCCTGTTGTACGCTGTCATGGCGAACTGCAGAGCCCGCTCCAGCCCCTCATCGTTCTCGGGGTCGTCGATGGTCTGCGGGGCGCCCACCAGCCGCGGGCGGAGCTCGCCGCCTCGCACGGCGCCGGCGGAAAAGAGCAGGGCCGCCGCCAGCAGCAGCATCACAGAAACTCTCTCAGCCGCCATAACTACGCTCTACCACCTCCCACTCACGGCTGTCGCCATTTTAAAGCCGCGGGGTGGGCCGGGCCGGGGCGGGCGGTGTTTTGGGCCGAGTCTCGCCCGAGCCCGCCCCGCCCCGGCCGGGAGCCTCCGGGCTCGGCGGCGTTGCCCGAGGACTTCCACAGGGTCAGGCGGAGGCGGGGGGAGGTTAAGTGGAGGAGAAAGAGGAGGATACTTTCCCGCACGGGAAGTTGGAGGCTATTTCCAGACTGCCTGTTCGTCGGTTATTCTTGTCCTTATTTCCCTCTACTGCGGAGTGAAAATAAAACCCACAGAGCATTTTAAGCTACCGGTGTTGTTCCCAGCACAAACCACCTTGAGTAATTTCCTACCTCTGCCTCCGCAGCACTGGTGTTGCCTCACCTACGCTTCGAGGGGCTGAGGCGGCTTCCCAGACGGATGTCTTCACTTCCCGTCTGCTCCCATAAACACCAACATTATCTCCCTCGTCTCATCAGGAACCCTAAGTTTGGAAAGACAGGAGTTAATACAGCATGAGGAGCCAGCTGCGGTACGATTTCAGGCCTCATGGAATTGTTAGGCTGAGAGAGGAGGAGGTTTTGCACCTGAGTATCCACAGCTTGCCTTATAATGGAAAGGGCTTGTCTGCTGACTGGAAAGGCTGCCTACATGCCAGCAATATCCAGCATGTGGAAAAATCCCTGCAGTTGGCAACAAGCTGAGGTATCAACACTGACAGGACATTGGGGTCATTCTTACAGTGAGAGAAATAATCATAGAATGGCTTGGACTAAAAGGGACCTCGAAGATCATTTCATTCCAACCCCCCTGCCATGGACAGGGACACCTTCCACTAGACCAGGCTGCTCAAAGCCCCTTGATGAACACCACCAAAACCACCTGCGGACACCCAAACAGAAACAAGCTGCATTTGTTGACCAGTTGGCCAGTCCAAACCCTGCAAAATCAGGACTTGAAACAAAGCAATTAAGAGGAGAAAAAAAGGCTTGGCAAAAAAATTATGTTCTACAGTTGATTAATAAAGGGCACCTGGTCCATTAAATAAAACTGCATTTTGCCTGTTTGTTTCTGAAGGATGCAACTATCTTGCTCTATCAGAGGTACTTTTTAAAAAATACAAACCAGAAATTCCCAAATAACCAGATAACCATAGAAGCTGGTAATTAAAGAATTTACCAAGCAGCAGAAGATGTATGATAACATTGCAAAAGTTTGTGATACTGTGTGCTATCAGTATAACAAGAAAAATAGTGGATTAGCATCTTCTTTTGTGGTTGGTTCAACACCATTTGAGCAATATCCAACATATTTTCACCTGCCTTTTTGTCTGTTTCAATTTCACTTAGGACTGCTGAGATTTTTACGGTACCAGGCTTACTAATTTCTCCAGATAACTGCTACTTTCCTTGCCCTTTCTCTTGACATCCCTTATCTCTCTTTCACCATTCAAAAATATAGTTGTCAAACATGAAAGCTTCACTTTTACAACTCTAGCCATTACAATATGCGCAGGAAATCCTACAAATAAATGTCCTGTAGCATCCAGCCAAAGCTTCTTGCCACCTGTATGGGCAGGGAGATCCTGTGAAGTACAGTCCGCCAGGCCACTGTCCAGCTGGACAGTTATATGGATAGCTCTGTGTCTGTGGGACTGAAAGATAAAATGCCCCATTGAATTCATTGGTAATATTTGTAGGATCAAGCCCATAAAGACATGGACAATAGAAACGGCAGATGGAAGTAGGATGGCCCACATCAATGGGTAGTGTTGCTGTGGGCCATGTCCCCAGGGTAGTTTTCATGGCACAAAAATTAACTCAGGGGCTTGTGTTCTTAAGGAAAAGAGTATTTTTGAATGTGGAGATTTCTCCACTTTGGAATTCCTAACGAGTACACAGGACTATTCTCTGGACACACTTTCAGAGTTCAGTTGCACTTCCCAGAAAAATCTCCATTGTGGCAGCCCCTCACACATTATCTGTGTACCTCCCCTGCAGGCCCACTATCTGCATTTGTCTGAAGATAACAGCCTGGCTGGTTCCTGCAGGGCTGCAGAGCTCTAATCTGTGCACGGCTCTCAGATGGAAACGGGGCCTGCAGGAGGAAAAACAGCTTTTGTCGTCACTCAGTAAGAGATAGCAAACCTCAGATACTGAAAAATAATCACGTTCCCTACAGGTAGGAGATTACCTTTGAAATATCTCAAACCCAATACACTCTAAATGCCTTTTTAATCTGCTTTTTGACTCCTTTCTAAAATACATCAATCATAAATCAAGGTTAGGTTTCCCACTTTACCTCTGTCAAACTGGCAGTGAGATCATAATGTAGTATAATGAATAGCAAAGTTTGCATATGTTCACGAGTTCCAGAGGCTCACAAAAAAAAGGCCTCTTGAGCAAGACAGTCAGCAATTTATGAGATGGGTCTGAGAGTGATTCAATACCAAAGGTAAAACTATTTCACTGCAGTAGAAGAGTTTCCTCTGCTTATGGAAATGAACCCACCCCATATCAATTTATTAGTGATGCTGGGAGAAACAGAGTCTCTGCCTTCCTTTGAGACTCCTGGTCACCACTCCCTGCTATGGCATGCAGAGGCATTCTTTTTCAGGAGAGGAATGGAGGCAATGCCATGACTTGTCCACACAAAGAAAACCAGGTCTGTGTCTTGTCTCTCAGCTTCAAAAGGGTGGCCTCTGAAAGCCAGACAGCTGATTTGAAAGTGCGCAATGAACCAGGACACAGCCACATCTCTTCTGTATGTTCACATGCCCTCACATCCTGGCAAGCTCTTGCCACAAGCCAAAAGCCAGTAGTGGCTTTTCTGGATAGGCTGCAAGGTGATTGTTCAGCTGTAAAGCAGTATATGCTTGGAGAGGCTTCAAGGGCACCAAAGGACTGCTCTGAACACATTTCAGTCCTGGCAGTACAACCAGATTAGTAAAGACCCCCCTCTCAAGTTCTAAGACTGCCTAAATAAGCTTAGCACTTAGTGCTGAGTGCACCTTTCAGGCAATTCCGTGGGAAAAGAGCTATTGGGAAACACAGGCTGTCAGTCTAGGTGTTGAGCTCTCTTGAAAACACAGCCTTAGATTTCTTGGGAACAGAAAAAACCAACAGAAAACAAGTCCGGGTAGCACTGAGGGCTGTTCAGTCACTGGTGGTCACTTAAGAATTAAATGCCAAACAACTCTCAGCACCGATCTCAAGTAGGTCAATGATTATTGCCCTGCAGACTGCGATTCGGGACCTAGACAGCCCTCTTCTGAGCCCCACGCTGCTCACATCACTTGTGGGATGACAGCGGCACCTGCTCAGAATCCCTTTCCCTTATGCCAGTGCAGAAGATTATCTGCCTCTAAGAAATGGGAATTCACTTGCAGACATCTTCTTAGTAATTACTGCTGTTAATCTGCCTTTATGCCCATGAGGGGAGGCATTGTTGTTTACACAATAATGTAAACAAAGTGATTGGCAGCAGGAAAAGCTGCATTTCAAATAACTGCGTGCAATCAGTTATGGTCAGATTGTGCAACTGAAACATGATGCCATGGTACTGATAGCAGGTGCTGGTTTAAGTGAAGGACTGGTGCACTTGGGGTTTTAGCAAAAAAGCCCTCTGTAGCAGCATCCTTTTTTTACTCTGAGAAATATAAATACCGGCACAGCAATGGCATATATTCAAAGTTATCACCAGAGAGTGTCTGCAATCTGGTGCTTTTGATGGCTACATTAGCTTTTATTCACTAAGAATAATTTGGCCATTCTCTTTTCCTCTGTGTTCTTCATCTTATGTATTTGTTTGCCTCAGCCTGCAGGAGAAATACCCTTGCTTTGAATCATCAAGGTAGCTTGCAAACAAAACCAGTCACCCATACTACACAAACTGGGATACCTGGTGTCACGAATGGATTTTGATATAAGTTCATCTCCTGTCTTTGCCCAGGCCTATGGCAGCAGGCAGGAGGTGTATTGAAGTGACCAGCACCCCAAAAATCCACTCTATCCACAAGTTCTTTAATGATAGCTGATTTAGTCTATTATGAAATGAATTATTTATTAATAGACAGGAAAACTAACAGACAAGACTTAAAACAAATTATCACTACACAGGGATAAACAAAAGAAATACTACTAGTAGATTGACATACAGTGCACGATAGTGGTACCTTTTCATTTTCAGCTAGCAAAGAAATAGTATAAACTTAGGATTCAATGTATCTCACCATCCGAAGGCGGGTGGGGCACACACACATCGGGATCCTTTCACTCAATCTCCTGGAGAAGTAACCGCGAAGCTGCGTCCAGACTTCGGGGAGAAGTCTCAGACATTTTTGGGATGTCAGAGGCTTCTACCTCAGTCATAACTCGTGTATCTTTTATAGACATAAAATCGTGACTCTTAAAGTCAGAAGTATCTCTTATCTCTCCCCCATCGGCTCACCAGACTAAGATGTTGATTCTTAGCTAGTTGTAAATCACCTCCTGGCGCCAGAGATAAACTGCTGGTGGGCTCCTCCACCCCTGGTTATCTCTTTATGCACCAGCTATTGTGACACACAGAGCCGGGGGTGCAGGGGGTAGTTGTCCTGCCACACCTGGCCACTAAGATTTTTCCCTCAAGAAGGAAGTGAAATTGTGAATAACCTCAAAATTCATCCTGCCAGTTGCTCACTCGCTGCTCTATGCATGCACATCCAGCAAAAAGACCAGCCCATTCCAATAAGAATTTTATTCATTACTTCTTTTTAGATGTTTTTTTCTTCCCCAGGAATTGTTTGGTTCAGAGCTGACAAGCAAATGAGTTCTGTCCTTAGTGTCCAATCCAATGCAAAGCACAAAGTGTGTGTTTAAGCTTAGCTTCTGAGGAATACCAGTGACTTCACATGACTAAGAAGCCTAAAATTAAATGTACGTTTGTGTGCTGTGCTGAAAGTGGCCCTCCAGCAGCCTGCTGGGATACTAGACTGGGATACAAAGAGTAGAGCTCTGAGGCTTTGCAGATCCCTGGATGCCCAGAGGAGAAAGTATTTCCTCTGCAGTAGCATGGTGTCCATGCAGAGTTCTCCCAAGCTCCCAAGGAGTTGGTTCACAGTCACACCACTCCTGTTCTCTCCGTAAATCAAATAATTTCTCTCCTCCCTTGGCAACAGCTTGTAGTGTAACTTCATTATTTCGAAGTCCAAGGGTTTCAGGACACAGCACAAATCGGAGTGTTCACTAAGCATGGTATTACACTTTAACTACACATATTATGATGAAGGCCCTTTTTCAAGAGCAACACTACAAATCCCTAATCCTTGCAAGAAAACACAATTAAAAGGCCATCCAGGACCTCAAGTTTTTGTTGGCTCAAGTCAGCTCCTCTGCTATGATCCCGGCAGAGCCAAGCCAGATGCCAGACTGCTTTGGATTGCATGGCACTGCACAGACAGGCAGAACTGCTTTGTGTTTTTCATTCTGGGGTTGGGGAAGTGTGTTTGATTGTTTGTTTGGTTTTGTTGTTTCGTTTTTGAGACAACTGTTGTGCTCTCAAGTAAAAGATTTCTCATTGGAAGACAAATCAGTGGTGCACAGCCTGGATATCTTCACAATCCCCATATACAACCAGAGGTACAACATCTGCTCTAAATTTTGAAGTGGTTACAGTTCCTGTCTGCCCAGCATTTCAGAGCAGAAAACTCTGCCTGGTTAAGGCTTTATTGCAGAGAACGGGGAAGCAAAACTTGGATCTATGAAACACCTGAGTGCAGAGAACAGCCTGTTCTCAAGGGGCTGACTTGCCAGCAGGATTCCTCACTGCTTCTCATTAGGAAGGACTTAAGCTCTTTTCTACATTGTGCTTGTTGGATTTGAAGCATGGGAAGGGGCAGGAACACCTATTGTGTTTAATGATTGCAAGAGAGGAATCGTCAAGGTAGCTTGCAAACAAAACCAGTCACCCGTACCAGACAAACTGGGATACTTGGCCACTAAGATTTTTCTGTCAAGAAGGAAGTGAAATCATCAATCACCTCAAAATTCACCTCACCAAGTTGCTCACTTGCTGCTCTATGCATGCACATCCAGCAAAAAGACTCCACTCCAAAACTTGAAAGGGCCTTTCAGAAGAGTAGGTATTGTCACACATAAATAAGATCTGCATCAATGATCATTATTTAATTAAAATACAGTTAATCTATGCCGCAGCCCATATTTATAGTTATCCATCCTTCAGGTTTCAGCCAGCTCAGGTACACAAGTAAAGACTCACTTTCAGAGCAGTGTTTTTACTCAAAGAAGTGGTTATTTGTGAGTGAGGCGACTGCTTCGTATCCAGTGGCTGCAATCAGTTCGCTCCAGTTCCATCCAAACAAGGAGACAGAATGCCAGATCACAGCACCTCACACGGTGGATGACACAGAGCTATAAAATGTCACCAGCACAAACCTTAAAAAGGAATCGTAAGAGGGTGAAGGGAATAGCAAAGAACAGGTCTCAGCACCTAGGAGGGCAACACTTACCAATGGAGCTGTTCACAAAGACTTGTACAACAATCTCCCAGTAATCTACGTAACACAAATCTGTAAAAAACAGACCTAATCCACTGGATTCATTTGAGCAGGAATAATTAAAATGTGTAAACACGAGGAGAAAAAATAAAATTGAATATTAAAAAAATAAAATTTCTTCTCAGATTCTCAGCTGACTAATAATTAGGCTTTATGAACATGACAACAGGGTAAAGGCAAGGAATCTTTAGTGTCACTGCAATTTATTGGGAAGTTGTGTCCAGCTCCTGTAGGAATAGCTGCATGGATCAGATGGTTCATTGTTAAGTGCTCAGCCACAGTGCTATGCTGTTGATGGACCACAGGTCAGAATCCCAGGATGGGTCAACTTGGAAGGAACCAGTGGGTCATGTGGTCCAACCTCCGTGCTCAAGGTCATCCACAGCACATGGCACAGGACTGTGTCCACACTGTTCTTGAGTATCTCCAATGAGGGAAACTCCACAACCTTTGGCACCTGTTCTCCCTTTGGCAATTCCTAACGTGTACACAGGGCTATTCTCTGGACACACTTTCAGAGTTCAGTTGCACTTCCCAGAAAAATCTCCATTGTGGCAGCCCCTCACACATTATCTGTGTACCTCCCCTGCAGGCCCACTATCTGCATTTGTCTGAAGATAACAGCCTGGCTGGTTCCTGCAGGGCTGCAGAGCTCTAATCTGTGCACGGCTCTCAGATGGAAACGGGGCCTGCAGGAGGAAAAACAGCTTTTGTCGTCACTCAGTAAGAGATAGCAAACCTCAGATACTGAAAAATAATCACGTTCCCTACAGGTAGGAGATTACCTTTGAAATATCTCAAACCCAATACACTCTAAATGCCTTTTTAATCTGCTTTTTGACTCCTTTCTAAAATACATCAATCATAAATCAAGGTTAGGTTTCCCACTTTACCTCTGTCAAACTGGCAGAGATCATAATGTAGTATAATGAATAGCAAAGTTTGCATATGTTCACATGAGTTCCAGGGGCTGGAACCTGAAAAAAACCCTCCAAATTACTGTGAGATGTCTGAGAGGAAATAAAATCCATAAGGCTGTGATGATACATCACTGCACCAGCCCAGCAGCAACACGGAGTATGCAGAGATACTTATGCAAAATAGTTTTCTTACTTGACTAAGAGTAAACTAATAAAACCATCCACATGCAAACACATACAGACAGTTATCCAATAAAGAAAACACTACCTGAGAGAGAGCAGGAAGGGGAATAAAAATTATGCATGCTCCTGTATCCTTGAGAGATTTTTTTAAAGTCCAAATGCCACTCAGCTGTTTGAGCATTACTTTCTGATTAGGTAGGCAATCTCATTTGGAGAATGCACTGACACTATGCATTCAACCCTTCCTCTTTTCTAATGCTGGGGACCTCCAAAATCAGAGAGGACAGAATAAAGTTAGGCAGCTGGGTGTGGAATTAAGTAGCCACATTGACACTCGGTATTTTGTTTCTACTTATTCTGAATTATTGGGTGTCAGGCTGAAATATTCCATAGGGCACTTGGATACTGGCTGTTGAACTTCAGGACTCCAGCTGATCAGTTTCTTACTGAGGAAAGGAAATCACTCAACAACAAAAAGGCCTTGATTACCATGGCTGCCCTTCACTGGGAAAATGGAGAGCAGCTGAGCATGCCTCGAGGCAGTCATTACAAGGATATCACAGCCACTTCAGCATCAAGCAGCATTATCCACCTACAAGTCCTGCTGTGCTGAGCAAAGCAAGAGCCTTACTGTGCCGAGTTGGTACAAAGGAAGAAGCCTGGAGGGTTTACAGCCCAGCACTTCAGTTCTGGGCTTGAAAACACACAGGCAGCCACATAGTGCCATTCTCTCAGGTGGGGTAATGCTTTCTTGATGCAAACAGCAGGAGCAGGAGTAATACCTTAGCCATCCCTAACTTTGAACAATGAGGACATGTCTCCTGAACCCTTTGTTGGCTTCCCAAGAAAAAAATTAATACTTAGCTAAACTACTCACAAAGACACCTTGTCTTTTTCCTTCAAATCCCAGCATAAAACTTTGCTTACATGAGAAACTAAAGCAGTGGACAGGAACGCAGTGCATTAAATCCATGTATTTCTGCTGCTTGCCCCTCTCACCTGGATCTTACTGTTCCTGCTGTAAAATGAGTTGAAATTCAGAGTGGTAAGAGTTGCTTCCTCCTGCTTTGCTGGTGCATTTGCAGACACCAACAAGGAGTTCAGTGCTTACCTACCACAATCCCAGAAATCATTTGGAATTCACAGGAATGAAGTCAGCTTATGCTGGGTGAGGATCTGTCCTTTAGGATCTTTCTTGAAGATCAGATCCTTCCTGGAGAAGTGAACTGTGAATCTGGGGAGCTGTCAATATGACCATTAATTGAACTTCTAGTACAACTGATGGCTTGTAAAACCAGTAGAAGCAAGGTTACTGCCCAAGAACACAACATAGCTGAATACATTGAATGAGATTTGACTCAAGGCCCAGAATCAGGAGAGAGAGATTGAAAATATGTTGTAATACCTCTCATTTAATAACATTTTTATTTATTCCCTCAGCATATTTTATTTCAGCCACAGGGAGAGAGTCCCTCCAGGAGGTCATTGTTAATAAACTAAAAGGTGTATTCCATGTACTTCCGACTGATCAACATTAAGGACTTGCTCCATGCTATGCAGTAATCCAACCTCACATGTAATTAACAGTATCCACTTTAATAATGTCAGGAATGCAGACTCTCTTCCCCCCACTTCGAAGGATTTTGCTGTAAAAGGGTCCAGTATTTCAAGGTCACCTCAACAGTCTCAAGTTTGGTTTTAATTCACTTATTTGCTGACACAGCACAATGTGGATCTAGGCCACAAAGAAGCACTCTGAAACCGAGTTCTTTACAGGTCGCAGGCCAGAAGGAAAAGAGGGCCTGGTTGTTTATTCTTTACATATTTATATGTTTCTAGGAACAACCGTGGATTGGAGGTCAGTGTTACCACCTCCTCCATCTTTACAGGTTCACAGAATAGTCCATCACACATTCTCCACCCAGGAGAAAAGAATGTAAACTAAAGTTACAGTTAACTAAAACATTGCTATGTTTACAGAAAGTGTGTGAGAAACTTTATCAAAGAATCAACACATAGAAAACTGCAAGAGACAGGGCAACAGCACTCAGCTAAGGAGTATTTTAATTCAGGTGAAAACCAGGCCACCCTCTCCTCACAGCCAGATGAAGGCACATGGTAGGGCCCCAATTTCCAGAAACACAAGAGAAACTAAAAGAGTCTTACCTTTCCTATTATGAATGCTGGCCTGCAGGCTGCTTTAGAAGAGAAAAAGAAGGTTGCAGACCTCTTACCATGGTAGAGATAACTAGAAAAAATGCAGAAAACATCTACATGGTACCTCACTGCCTGAAACCCAGGGACTCCAACACTTGCTTCTACAACTCCTTAAAGAGACAACTTAGAAACCCCATCTGCTTCATCATGAACAACACTGGGGCCTTTCTAAGGAGGTTTCTACAGCCAAGTGTGTGAGGGAGCATCAGCCAAGGGCACATGGAATGATGTGGGTGGTCAGTGAATCAGTCTCCTTAAGACACAATGCCTGTGTAATTGGACATTTCCAAGCAGAGGGTTTGGACAAGAAAGAGCACAAGGATTCCCACTGTGAGAGAAGCAAAACCAGGGGAAGCACAGCCCTTTACGTGAAGCAGAAGCTGAGGTTTGCAGGGAATCCACAGAACAGAGGAGGCTCCGAGACCAGCCAAAGAATCATGGGAGACCTGTAAGCTGTCCCTGTTTTGCTTCCTTTCTAACTCTAGCCTGGGGATCAGGCAGGGTCCAGAGATGCCTCCAGCTCTGATCCCGTGCTGTTCTCCCTTCTCTGCCTGAGCCTAACCAGCTCATTTGCAATGTGTGACTTAGTGCTGGCGCAAGTTGGAGCCTGTGGCAGAAGAGAGATCCCACTGAAGACAGAGGCCTCTGCAGTCCTCCCCCCTGACCCCACATCAAAGCCATTTCTCCAAAACCCAGTTATCCATATTCAAAAGCATAGCCCAACCAGTCCCCTCAACAAGCCATCCTCTGTTGTGAAGGCCACACTCTTGGATTTAAATGGTGAAAATGTCCTGCCACTGTATGAGTCATGCAGTCACCAAACAGCTGAGATTAGAGATTCTGGGAAAAAAAAAAAAAAAGCCAAGTAGAAGTAAACCAAGTTGGTCTCAACTGAGTTCCAGGCCAGGAAGAAAGAAATTAAATTATCTACATAGGGTTCTCAAGCAATCACTAGCAGGGCCGAGACCTGGGACCCAACTGCTCAATCCCAGCCTCATGCATTTTTTAACTCTTGGGTGTACCACAGTCTTGGTAAACAAGTAACTCTTGCTTCTTCAGCTGCTGCTTTTAGGCTGGAGGCAGTTCTCATCTATCTCTCCCCATGTGTCTATTTCCATTAATACCAATTCTAAAGGAACCTTGCCGCTTTTCCGCTGCCATCCTTGCTGACAGCCATACACCATTAAACAGAAGAAATGGGAGGCTTTAGCTGTAATTATGGTTTTGCCTTTTTTGTAGAGAAGGCATCTCATAAAGACTGACACAGCTGAACACCTGCTGTCGTGGATTGGAGCCCCAACCCGTTACACCTGCCCAAGCACACCAATTCTCTCAGTGGGAGTTTTCAGAGGGAAAAATTAAATTGTAGCTGTATAATGCATTAAGCAGACAATGCCAGTGATTATCCAGCAAAATGACATCCAAAAGCACGTTCACCAGCAGTGCTGAATTCCAAAGGGGCCTAAAGGGTTCTGAAGAGTTACCCTGCAAAGGATGACAAGACCCTTCAAGAACCAGCTATGTATTGTCCCTTTTACTCTTTGGCTTCTCTGTGAGACCTATGGGGCCAGACCAGTCCTATAAAACACTGCAGACACCTCACACCTGCTTGCAGGTACACATACTCCACACAAGCTGGCAAGTGCCTCCTTTTCCTCTCTTTCCCAAGCCATGAAAACCCCAGCCAACCTCCCAGTTCAGTCCTCTGACTGCATGACAAGGGAGCTCTCCTTGGAACTCCACTGCCCAAGTGTCACACAGAATAGAAGTCTGTCATTCTGCTTTCCCAGAACCCTAGGTATTTCCTCTAAAATTCACAGCATGGCCAAGTGTCTTGGGGTGACTTTATGATGTGTATCCCCTATCACTGCTCTATGCCCGGGACACCAAAAAATTGCCTTCTTTCCTTTCTTGCCCTCCCTAGGAGTCAGGCAACCCTCCTAGATGTTGCAAGTGGCCACTTAAGGTAGGATAAGTAAGCCCTGTGGCTCAGCCAGACTCAGTGTACCCCCTCAGCCGGGCCAGGCTGAGCAGGCCCTCCCCACAGACAGTCCCAGGGACAGCCTTTTATTTATGTGGAGTGCAAGACCATGGTGAAGATTGTGGTGTCAGATAAGGCTAGAAGGAAGCAGTGGCTCTGCAGCAATAAACACAAACCAGGGAACATGGCAACCAGCCACACCCTGACGTGGGGCATGGCTATGAGGAAGTGCAGAAATGTTCTCTGGTGAGGTATCTTTGCAACACAACATCCCCAGTGCCAGGTGCAGAGGAGTCAGGACAAACCAGGCACAGAAGAGGAAGTAGTGCGGGGAGATGCCAGATTCTGTAAAAGCCTCTGGGGTCACAGGTGAGGTCACATTGCTTGGAAATTCCCACATCCACAGTCCTGTCTGCAACTGTGCCAAGGTCAATGTTTTCCAAACCTCTCCTTGACACCTGTTGGAAAACTAGGGAACACAGGACCCACATTTCTCCTTTATCTGGGGAGTATCTTTTTGACTTTTCTGGATGCTTCAGGGACATACCTCCAAAAATACATGTGCAGTGGAGGCTACCAGGAGACATAAAAGCTAGCAAGCCATCTTCTCTTTTCTGAGCTTCCTTCCCATCTGGCCTGACACACCTGGACAAGAGTTCAGCGCTGTTCCTGTGTTCCCACTGCAGTCCATTTCAGTCATTGAATTCACACACATCTCAGGATGCATGCAAAGGTAGTCTCCTTTTCTTCCAAACCTCCATCTTCTACTTGCTCCAGCAATAATTCTGAGTCCCACCAGCCCCATTCTAAGGCCATGCTTTCTACAAAGTCCACACTTAGCAATTCTAAGTAGCAACTGAGAAATTAGCGTTTTGAAAAGACCTAACTAGTTGCTCTGGAGACCAGCAAATGCTACAGATCTTCATAGACTTGGCCATACCACCATAACTCCCTATCTCTCTTTGCGTGCTCAAGAGCTTCTAATCGCCATATACCACCCAACAACTTCCTCTGAAATGTGTGTGCTCACCACTTATTAAAGGCTGGCAAACACAGATAAGTGTTTTGAGGCATGACTTGATGTATGGCTCAAAGGAATGTTGGTTTGAAAGGTGAGTAAAGCTACTTCTCCCCTACCTTCTGGCAGCCTGTTCAATGCATGGTTTGGCCCTTGCCTTGCATCCAGCACAAATGGGGCCATATGAGGTCAGTAATACTGGGAAAGGCCTGAATTAGATGGAACGTGAGAGCTTGACTGCAAATTAGCCATATGACCTCGAAGCCTTGGACAACCAGGGGTCTACTACATGATAAACTACAAGAAGATAGATACAAACACTTAGGATCTGAAGACAAGGACTCTGATGAATAAGATCTAGCAAGCCTGTCTATGGTTAAGACATTTCTATCTCATATATATGATGCCCAGAGCTGCAGATCTTACTCTTAACAAAGTTACAAAAAACATCTGGAAAAAAAAAATCACACTAGGGATAGTACTTTGTATATCCTAAGCAATGAATGATCCAGGTCTAAACACAGTGGGGGATAGAGAGAATGTTTTTCATCCTCCAACTTCTTTCACATCACCCCACTGCATCACCAGGAGTGCAGCCACGAAGTTTGCCACTACAGACCCTTGGGGCCAGTTCTTCTTAGACAACTGTAATTCCTTCTCTGGGAATTCCTG
Organism: Daphoenositta chrysoptera; assembly: GCA_013397915.1. NCBI lineage: Eukaryota > Metazoa > Chordata > Aves > Passeriformes > Daphoenositta > Daphoenositta chrysoptera. The sequence continues at coordinate 36,609 of VZRO01003864.1, forward strand.
CATTGTGCGTGTCTTTCACCAAAAATTCAGTCATCTCCTCTGGGAAAACAAAGCAAGGCAACAGCTTTCCATGTCACAAGAAGATGAGCTCAAAGATGACTTTGGGTGGCTGCACTGAGCCACTTGGAAACTTCCTGTGCTCAGCTAGTAAAAGGCAACATCCACGTGGAACATCATCCATGACCCAAAGTGGAATTTTACAGCACCTGCTCAAAACAAATCTGGAAAGCAAAGAACAGGGTGGAAAAGCCAAGATGAGGTATGGAAGAAACACCTGAGGCCAACATCAAAACCTAACCAAGTGGAAGTCTCCAGACAGAAACATTAAAGTCCAGAAGGAAAGAAGAATGATGCCAAAGAGGTTCAGGATAAAGTTCTCAACTCACGGCAGAACAAAATTAGTTAAGGAACAAAGCAAGAGACAAAATGGGACTCAAGAAATGCTAAAAGAAGTTTGGAAAAAGAAGTGTTCTCACCAGAGAAATATTAAAAAAAAATCTTTTCTTTTACAGAAGTATTTATTTTTTATAAAAGTCAGTATTGTTAACAAAAAAGAGACCAAAGTCTGATTCCAAAATCACATGTGCCCTCATGCCTGCAGTCAGGTCCCAAAAGTCAGACATTGATACATTTCCAAACTGCAGAATTTCTAAGCCAATCTAAGGCTGTTTGTTTGCTGTCTGGAGTATAAAGCTATGAACCAAGTTTTCCATTCTCTTTGGTTTTGATTTCAACATCCTATCTGGAACATTCAGCTCATGTTTTCATGTTTTTCTAAGCAACCAAGACGGCTAGAATTTTTTTTTTAATTAGAAAATGGAGTTTCTTCTGCAATATCTTTTGTCCAGCAGCTTTTAAGGAAAAAAAAAAAAAAAAAACCTACAAAATCCCAAGACTGCTGACAAAGCCATAAGGCTTAGTAACCACTGCAATATGCCATAAAAAACTGCTTTTCATTTCCCCTCCACACATAACTCACTTATTTCTGTCATTCAGTCTCTATTCCAAACCTTTTACTGCAGTATTTGCTGAACCAGTGTACTACAAGGAACCATTTTTAACTTCTTCAAAGAATTTCCATTAAAGCACAACTTGGATGGCTCAACAAGCAAATATCATTGATAGTATACCTGTCATAGGCAACAAACATTGTGCTTGGATGGGTTCAAGACATTGTTTTATGGAGAAGCAGTGCTCCCAAGACCACCACAAAGTCACATGGTGCCCATGAATGTCAGATTTTAGGTTTAGGTTCACATCTCAAAGGAAATTCAAAGAAGTGGAAAATCACAAGTAGACACAAAGCCCCTCAATGATTTCATCCACAGTTTAGAAGAGCCCTCTGCAGTATTTGTTCTGGCAAAATACATGAAATATCTAAGCCTCATCAAAATGCAAGTGCTGAAGCATGTAAATAAATGATGAAGAAAGTTCTCCCACTCTAGAAGAGCTCTGCCTTTTTTTGCCCATGGATATTCCCACACAGATGCATGCCAGCATATGCTGGTCTTCCAAACTATGTCCCTAAACTCACCCTAACTTGAAACATTTCCCCTTATCTCCCCTGGACAGCAAACTCCAACCAGAGTCAGAAGGAAGCCACATTGGACTGAAAAGTGCCAGGCCTATGTCCTTGGTTTTCTGGAGAAAAATCTTTCTCTTGGGAACTACCTGGATTTTGAAAGACTTCCTTCTCTTCCCTGGCATGATGTGACTCAGTGTCCAACAGACACTGCACACAACCTTTTTGGGTCCATGACAGGAAAGATTCCGGGCCTAAAACGAGGGGACTTGCCAGGCAGGTCTCTAGAGATGTCCTTCCACCCTTCTGCCTGTGTGCTACAGAAACCTTTGCCTAGGATGTCCTTTGACAGACAATCTGAGGAGAGGGACAGGAATTACACCATTTTTTATGCTGCTTTTTAAGAACCTCCAAGAAAGGACATTATTTCTTGCCCAAGTAATTTGGTCTACTGCTTTGCTACCCTCATCCTTTCTGATTCCAAACTCTGATGTCCCTTGCTATGATCTAATACAGCTAGCAGGAACACAGAGAACACATTACTCTGCCGCAGCTGACCTCACATCAATCACACCAGCCCCCAAAAAGGGAGCACAGTCATTTTTCCAAACTCACTGTACTGTTCAGACTACTAATTTTTCATCAATTATTAACTAGTTAATCATTATTCTATTATACCAATTGTATTTCAACTATACCAATTATCTTTTCCTCCAAGTGTGAAAGACTTGTCTCCTCAGCAAAGTAGGAGTGTGGGAGGTTGAAATATGTGTTTATGAAAGTTACAGGTAAGAGCAGGAAAGAAACCAGGCATTGGAAGGCAGAAGAGTAGATGGAAAAGGTCAGAATTACTTTGTCTGGGAGAGTAAATGCTTCAACCCTGCAATCAAACAGAAAAAGTCATATCACTGCTGATTAAAAACTCAAATTAGTACCAAACTAAACCTACTGCACGTGCCAGCATTCGTTCTAGAAGCACAAGTGTCATGCTCTTCTCTGTATGTACGTCAACTAGCAGCAAGGGTATGGCTGCAGGCAGACCCTCTCCAGCTCTGCTATTCTATCAGCAAGACTGTCCAAAACCACCAGAGTGAGGAAAAATGCATTGCTGTCACCACATTTTCCACCTGCTCACTGTTTTCTCTCATTAGCCAGCCTCAATATTCCCAGCCTCAATGTTCTCCCATTCCTAAGAAACCTGCAATGAAAGGGCAAAATTCATCCAAGCACTAAAATAATGTTGTTTTAAAGCCAGAGCAAGCACCACAGAGTCCAGCCCTTACACAAGAGCTGGGATCCGGTGGAGACTGAGGGATTTTTTTTTGCCATGTTGGCCTGTTTTCTCACCATGGGACTGGTATGAGGAATGGGAGCTCCCTGGTGGCAAAACGTGGATTTGCAAAGATGGACTTTCACTGGACCCCAGTTTTTCCCTGCTCACGTGGAAGTCTCGGGATAACAGGAACATAGTCCTGTGCTGCCCTTTCCCAGGGCACTGAGACCAGTCAGCTCTGAACACTGAACACGATGGTGTCTGGTGCAGAGGTGCCTGTTTCAGAGCCCAGCACTACTCCCAGCTCCTCCTCACAACCCTGCATCCCTTTCTCCAGCCCAGGCATGCAAACTCTGCTGGGACACACATTCACAGGCCAGAATGTGCCTGTGTTTGGTTAATGACAAAACCAACAGCAACCAGATTACTGTCACACATCCACCCATCCAGCTTTCATGACAGCCCAAAACAGAAGCAAGACCCAGCCTAAACCCAAGGGAATTTGGGTGAAAAAGAGCTTGGACTACCATGATTTTCACAAAACAAGAGGCTTCCATTTTTCCATTTTGATTTTTGGCACTGCCTTCTTAGGCAACAGTCCAGATCAAGGTCCCAGCAGCCCTTAGACAGTAAGGGTCCCAGGGGATCTGGAGGAACCAAACCACTCCACCTCACACAGACAGCCCACATACAAGGTTTGCTCCTTAAGGCCCACGTTGACATCTGGGTCTGAGCTGGGTGTCACTGCTCCTCTCTGCCTGAAGATCAGCAGACCCACAATCTGGACACATCTGGCATATCCAGTCCCTCCAAGGGACCTGGAAAAGAGAGACAACAGTGACGTGTCACCAAGCCTTTCTGGCTTGTGCTCTGCCCTGCAGCCCCAGCACGCAGATGAACAATGCTCATGCAGCCTTGGACAGCTCTTCAAACCCCCAGCCCAGGGCAGAGGTCTCCTGCCCAGCTGCACCTCCAGAAGGTGTAGCAAATGCCAGGAGTCTTCATGGTGGTGAGGTGGTTCAGGTGGTGATGAGCCAAAACCAGAAAGGATGAAATCCACAGAAGGTTATTAAAAGTAGAGGCACAATGCCAAACTCAGGACATTCCTGCCTGCACATGGGAGATTGGCAGACCATCTAAATGATCTAGATGATCTCCTGCTGCCAGCTGACTGCCTTTGTCTAACCTCCCCAGGTATCTCCTGCCAGGAAGAGGACACCAGGCTAGACAGACCTCTGACCCAACCCAGGACAGCTCCAACGGGAGCAGAGCCTGCCCTTGGGCAATGCCCTCTGCAGCTCTCTAATGCTTCTCCCCAGACTCAGAAATTGTACCATGCTCCAGAAATGACCCAGAGCTCAACAAGTTTGTCTCTGTAAGAAACAGTTACAGCAGCTGGGGAGAAACAAGAACGTTAGAGAGGTAGGCAAAGACACAGAGGGGCTCAAGACCTCAGAAGAGAGGGGAAAAGAAAGAAGGGAAAATTAAAAGGAGACTAAAATTAGTTGGAAACTGCTAGTTTGCATCTGGCTGAGAAAGTCAGGACTGCCCTCTGACAGACGTACAAATTCTGTTCATGCCACCAGATGGTGCCGTGCCTTCAGTCACCAGCAGGCAGCTGCTCTGGGACAACAGCCCTCCCTCCGCACCAGCTGCCTCCGATGGGCACTGCCCTCAAACTGTGGGGAGAAGGGAAGAGACAGCCTAACTCTGCCGCAGGGCCCCAACTCCCTAGTGGAACATCTCCCAGCTGCAGGGCCACTTCCACCCTGAGCTGGGATGAGGCTGACGCTGAATCTGGGACTGAGTCGGTATCCGGGAGAGGAGCGGAAATGAGCCACCAGCCTGGAAGCCCATGGAGCTGGAGGGAAGGTCAGGAGTACCTTTCTGAGCACAGCAAGAGCAAAGCATCATACGCTGAGAGAAAGACGTCTGTGGTGGGCAACCTGACAGGGGAAGCACTGTCCAGCAGCTGTGTTTTGGTAACATTCAAGTCTTTCTGAACCAGCGGAAGTGTCAGAGCCCTAGGGAAGGATGACAGGGTAGCCTGCACAGGGAAGAAGTTCCTCTGGCTGGCCAGGTTCAGCCCATACACCATCGACTGGCAACCTGTACTTCCTGACCCTGTTCAGAAATGCAGCTGTAACCCTGTTCCTTGCCAGCACCCACATGCGGCTTGTTGGGTGACCACCCATCCAGAGATCTGAGCTGTGCCACTTACGCAGTGCAAAGGCTCAGAAGGAGACCATTGCTTGCTGAAGACTGGGAATACACAGGCTCACCCAGCTGGTCCATCCCCCAACACCAGCCAGCCTTTCTCCACTGCATGTGCCAGAAGAGAGCCAGCACACCAAGCACAGGCCACCAGTACAGATTCAGGCACACAGAACAGATCTAAAGAGGCTGGTGGGAAAGGAATGGAATGCTTCACTCACTTCACCCTGTTTTTCAGTGGAGACTTCCCCACAGCCACTTCCCTGGACAAGACCAACCACAGCAGGTATATAGCTCACCATGACCCAGCTGTCAACCCAGAGCTATAAATACAGCTAGAGCAGAGATACAGCTATCGAGCCACTCTTGACTCCATTCATTATCTGTGCAGAAAGACCACACCCTGCAGGCCCACAACACAGACAGGAGAGGTAAAGGAAACTGTCAGAGATTCCCATGCACAGCACACTTGCAGGAAAGACAGCAAAACCCTCTTCTTTCCCAGTTTGTCTCTCTGCAATATCCTCCTACTCCTCCACCTCACCTGGCACAGCCCAAGTGGCAGTAGTGGTAGGAGTGTTGTCCATCCATGTGTGAGGCTCAGGTTCACCAGGAAACCAAAGCCCTTTTTGAGACTGCCTGATGTATTGGAAGGCAAAAAACCTGATTTGCTTGTTCTCCCCAGCACCACCCATAACACTGCTGGCACAGCCAGCTCCCATAGCTCTCAGACCCATCCAGTCCCAGGCTGTGGGCAGATTTGTCCTGCAGACCATCCCAGTTGTGCTCCACAGGCACTGCCAGCACTGTAGCTTCTCTCCAAGGTCAGAGCAGCCATGGCTGTGCTCTGGAAATGAGTGCTTACTTCTCCATACCCACCTCTGCAACTCAGGCCTCCAGTAACCACCCATAATTCTCAGAGCATGCCCCAGAAACCATATTCAATGCTTCTTAATTATCTTTTGTCAGTTTTGAAGAGCCTTTCACTATCCTCTAGCAAATCCTCCACAGTTATAAGGCTGCTGTTGATGAACATCCATCACGCTGACTAATATGCCTCATTGCTTCCTTTTTCATTACCCCATGCATTTCTTATGGTTAGACAGTAAGTAGATTAGGGGTGGGGATTTTCCAGTCTATGCCTGGACATCGCTTTGCCCTATACATAGGGTAGGGCTAATTCACCTCCCATCTAATCTCACCCTCAGAAGCCCTCCTTAAAATGAACTCCCAATTTTAACAAGAGCCAAGCTCCCCCCATTCCAGAGAGCCAAACCCAGACAGGTTCAATAAGCGGCCACAGTCCTGACAAACACAAACAGGCCTGCAGTTCCCAAGCCAAAACAAGGGGCCATCCTGCAGGAGCAACACACCTCCAAAAGATTTTGTTATTCTGATGCCGCTGAGTACAAAACCTGTCATAAGAAAACTAAACTGCTACAACAACCTTCTGTCTGGGTTACAGTGTGAGGAGTGGGGGTTCACTAATTCAGAAAATAAAATAATTATTAATGGCATTGCAGATTGCAATTACTAATGGCATCAGCAGCAACCACCTCCACACCTGGAACAAAGCCCACATAAGCCACAAATGCTTATTCTCCAAGAAATCCCTGCAGTCGTGCCGCATTCAGTGTAGCAGCACCATCATCTTACATGTGCAGAGCAGAGATGGCCCGAAGGGTCGGGTGTTACCCTGTAAAGGCAGTGAAGAATTCATCACACTCGGCACAAATTTCCTGCCCAAGGCTGTGAGAGCCGTGCAGCCTCTCTGGGCTCAGCACTCCCCCTCTACAAAAGGGGCTGCTGCACACACAGCCCTATCTCACAGCAAAAGCTCTGGAACACAATCACAGAGAATGCTGCAAAGCATTTGAGTAATGCAGGCAGAGATGTTGCTTAAAGCTTTATTCACTGGTTCAAGGCCTCACTGTACTGAACACGAACCTCCCTTCTCAGACTGACAGCGATTTAAGATCCAATTCCCATGTACGCAGGGAAAACACATCATTGTAAGTTTTGTACATTGCCTGTTTTGAGATTTAAGTGAGAGTTGAGCAGTGGCCGGCCCTTAAGCTGATTCTGGAGTAAGAGGCATTTCATTTTCACCATAAAACGTATTTCAGACAGGTTTTAGTGGCAACAAATCAAAGGGGGAAAAAAAAAAAAAAAGCCAGGTAGGAGAGTAGCCTGATGACATTCTTGCTTACTTAAATTAACATGAAGCTGTTCCACTCCTGAGCTGCCTTCTTGTGTTATTTGCTTCTTTGTCTTTCTAGTGGAGAAAATGCCACAGGGGTAATGAAGCATTGCGTTACCTTCCCCATCCCACTCAATCCAGACCAATTCTGACGAGGCTGATAAAATTCACCCAGTTTTACAGCAGCAGGCAGGGTCGAATTTTAGTCCAGTTCTTCACAGCCTGTAGTTTTTACCATGCGGAAATTAGAAGGATTGCAACCTGCAGCAACTGTGGAAGCTGATAGCAAATTAAAGGGAATAGGAGTTCTGGCATTTATCTGTAGCAATTTAGGAACAGCCTTTTCATTACTGTAAAAATAGCAAGTATTGATAAGCAACATCAAGCTCTGATCTGCACTAAATCTCAAATTGCAATACAGAAAAAGCAGCAACAACATTAACATTTCAAAAACAGGAAACTAACCTAAAGGGGAAAAGCAGCTTGTCCAGACGCACGCCATGGGCTAGGATAGGGCTTTGGACCAAACACCAGGCTCTGGTTCCTGCATCCTGTCTGCTGCACCACATCCTCAGAAAAGGGATGGAGCATGACAGCAGTTCCTGGAAATCACCCCTAGATTCTCCTGTCCCCAAATTTCCCTTTAAATTTTTACTCCCTACTAAGTGCACCTACTAAGCAGAATGTTTCAGCAATGCACAGCCATGGGCTCCTCGTGGGGTTTTTTTTTCTGCCAGTGAAATAGCTATGACTGTAAGGTTTACAGACTTTCTGTTCCTGCCTAAAATTATCTTTGCTGATCCTTGCGATGCCAAGACCATGGAACCAATATTCCATAAGCCCTGAGAAAAAGGCGCTGTATTTCAGGCACAGTCAGCTAGTGTTGTTACAGCAGCATCCATCAGCCACGACTAAAGCTCTGGGTCACCACTGTGCCAGACCTTGCACAAGGGGACACTGCCTGTCCCTTTGCTGCATCAGACAGCACAGAGAGGCAGGGTCTGGGTGCTCTGTGGTTCAACTAAAGAGGAGCCTCTGCAATTCCTGCTCCAACTGCCAGATCAGAGCAAAAGTGGATGAAAAGACGGCAGGTGGATGCAGGCAGATGGGGGAAGCGGGGCTAAGAGGGAGACAACAGCAATTAGCATAAGCAGCGGCAGCCTCAGCTCACCAGCTGCTTTGCCGATTGTCCGCCTCCCCGATTTCCAACAGCAAAGCAGCAATTTGCCGACCAGCACAGTCAGTGGCCAAGGCTGCCCCTCAGGACTGAAACTATCAGGGAAAACAAACGATTTCCATGTTACAAAAGCATGGCTTGCTGGACTGTGATGTAGGAGTTTGCCTAAGTAAGGCATGGAGCACGCAGCTCAAAACAGACACCAAATACTTCAGAGCGAAAGGCTAAAAAAGGAAGGTTTTAGAGGAGGAAATGAGTCAGTAGCTTGGAGGACGGGAGGGGGAGTTCAAATAGCTGAGGCATATAAAGTAAGCAAGTAGTCACCATTTCAAAAGCAAGAAAGTCAGCAAAGCGGATGTATTGATCTCAGGTTTTTGTTGATGTAGGGTCTCATTCAAAAATGGAGTCCACGGGTGACTTTTTATATTGACCATGCTGGATTTTGAAGTGATCCTTCACTGGGCAGACATGCAGTTCACACTGCTGTTTCTGAGTGGAGCCAAAGTGGTCACCACCAGCTATAGGATTGCTGGAATTTCTCAGGGTCCCCCCCGGGCTGTGGGATGGATTTTTTGGGGGGTGGTGTGTGGGGGGCTAAGTTTCAGGCTGATTGCAAATACCATTTGCCTTAAGACAGGGAGGGGGATTGACCTTCCATGATGCTTCATCCAAACATACAGCCTGAGCTTCCAGCCTAGTTTATTGATAGCACTAACACTAGGCGAAAAAAGGGCAAAGCTGGTTCAATGTTGAAAAGCAGAAGAGGCGGTAAAAAAAAACCCTTCCTCTCCACAATGCAATTCACAGCATTCATGTCTGTCATTGTGACAACCTGGTATTGCAGTGAGAGGCTGGGGACAAAGGGGTCTCATCCCAAGGAGGCTTCAGCCTTGCTCACCATGCACCAGAACAGCTGTAACGGTGTGCAGCACACTAAGTCGGGGTGTTGGTGTCAGAGTGGCAATAACTTTCTCACCTCTGCCCAGGCCCTTGTCCCATCCAAAGGCTGGGACTGATAGAAAGGGAACTCAGAAACAAAATTTCCTTCTGCCCTCCCCAAACCAGAGCTCCCCCTGTGTGCAGGCACCAAGGCAGAACAGCTTCGACAGGACCCTGCTGCAAGCCTGGGCTGAGGTAACCCCAGCACTCCAAAGGGTTGGGGTGATGCTTAAGGTGACAGTTATGTGAGAAGACGGCTGTCAGGTCAGGGAGCAGCACAGGGCTGGAAAAGCAGGCTCGCTTTCCCTACACAACCAGCAGCATAGGATTCACATGCACCAGGGGTTCCCAGACCATGCCATACACACTGCTAATCCTCAGCAGGCAACTCTCGGGCAGGGCTGGAGCCCCCAGTGCCCGTGCTAGAACAGCAATGCAGGGTCTATGGAGCCCTGTGCTAAGGCAGGCTGGTACCACCGTAACCACACACTTGTCAGTGTATTTTGGTGCACAATTCCTGCCTCAAAGCAACATATCTGCTGTGTTTAGCCTCACTGGGCTATGCTGTTTTGTTTTTGGGGAATGAAACATTTCAAAAAGCTGTTGTGGTTGTTGGTGAGTGAGTGCCCTTCGCAGAGCAAGCACATCTTTCTCGTGAGGCAGGCAAAAATGAGAGATTTCTCTTACTTTGTTGGTGAAGGAGTTCTTGTCCCTGCTGAATTTCCTGTAACCAGTTAGGTACCTTCTCAACCTACTGCAATGTTTCCAAAACCACCTCCTGGAACAGACAGAGCCAAGAGGCCAGTTCCACCTCATTTGCCCTTATAAGTACACAGCATGAAATAGCCCCAGCCCTGTTCTCATGGCCTTACATCATCTCCTCCCCTCCTCCCCAGGATGTCTCACTTCTGTACCCCTCTGTCAGAGTGAAACCCATCTAGGAAGAGCAAGCCTGGAACAGTAACAGACAATCTACCCACATCAATTACGACTAGAAAGCACAGCTGCCCCAGGTTTCTGCTACATGCCACCAGAGATGGAGGTCTGCTGGGGCACTGCCACATGGCACTGACCACCACTGCCTTGATTTCCTCTCCAAGCCACAATCACAACAGGGAGGCAGGACCAGAGGTTGTCCAGAGAAACTTACAGGACTGAAGTTCTGCCTACTGCACAGGCACTATATCTGACTTGTTTTAGAACTACGTTTCAAAAGGGGAAAAAAGAAATCAAACACGTCCCTGTTAATTTCTTGGTAATACTTCCAAAGTAAGTCAAGACTTGGGGTCAAATTTAAGCATTCCTTGATTAAATATATCAGAAAAGGGCCTAGGGAAGAACTATCCACTCAGGCCAATTAAAGTCTGAGTTGTGCTGGTAGGTTTTTTGCTAGTTTCATTAAAAATCTGATGCAACAGCTTTTAGAAAAAGGAGCCCCTGGCCAGAGTAAGTCACCCAACAGCCTAATGAAATAGGATGGCTGTTTCATTACACCCATCTTCAACACGGGGTCTTTCAGCAACTTCTCTCTCGTGTGAACAGGCCTAAAAACATCTACAAAGATCATCTACTGGGGTAGGCTGCAAAGAAGGGAAAAATCAAATAAAAATTAAACCGCTTTAACTAGAACAGCAATATGGAGGAAAATTTTAAGGTGTGTAAGCATTGCTCACGCCTTTAATAGTGAAGCTCCATGATAGCTGTAATGAAGTATTGTTGCCTCATACCGCAGACCTGAAAACGCCGCCATCAAATCTTGGTTTTGTTTCCTGCTTACACGGAGGCAGACTCAACAAATAAGCTTTTGATGCCGGGGGCTTTTTGCTCATCGACTCAAGCCGGGAACATCACTGCAGTCAGGATTCAGTGACAAAAACCTAACTTTCGACAGATTTTGTAACATCAGCAGATGCCTTTGTACTCCGATTACAAGCAGCCCGAGCCTCGCTGGCCAGAATCATTAAGGAATGAATATTTTCGTCAGAGCGAGCAAGACTGCCATGAATACGGAACAGCAGCTTCTCCGAGCGCCCTGGCCTCGGCAGCAGCATTTTCTCAGGGCCGCCTTTGTCCCGAGGACAGCCCACTCGTTGTTTCGACCGCCGGGATGAAGCAGCGCCGGGATCCGCGGGTGCTGGGGTAAGCACTGGGCTCCTGCCGCAGCAGCCCGAGCCAATCAGCACCCCCTGCCTGAGATCACACCAAAGTAGGTAGTGAAAAACCCTCGGAGGAAGAAAGATAAAAAAANCGCCCGCCCCACGGCCACGGCCGCCTCCTCGGACGCTCCCCGATCCCCTCACGCCCGCCCCAGTCCCTTCCAGCCGCGCTCCCAGCACCCCGGATCCTCCTCGTGCCCTTCACGCCTTCCCTCATGGCTCTCCAAGCCCCCCGGCTCTGCCCTCAGCATCTTACCGGCCCCCCACCCCAGCAGACCTTGGAGTCGGTAACCCCGCCCACCCGGCTGGGTGCGTGCGCCATTGGCCGGCTGGTACATCAGTCAGCCGACTCCTCATTGT
>VZRO01003864.1:48941-87304 GCA_013397915.1 Daphoenositta chrysoptera
CGGGAAGAGGCCGTGGGGGGGGGAAGGAGGGGGCTGTGCGCGGCACCACCGCCGCCGCAAGGCGCGGCCGGGAGGGGACGGGGAGGCGGTGCCCCTCCGCTCCCCACGAGGGACTGGGTGGGAGCGGGTCGCAGCCTCGCGGGAAGACACCGGGTGATGTTGGTGGGAGCCCGCCCTTCCCCCGAGGCCAGGGGCTGCCCTGCTCGGGAGGAAGCGCGGCCGCCGCCTCGGTCCCGGCGGGAGCCATCTTTCCACGGCCGGGAGGTTCGGGCCTGGCCTAGAAACCGGCGGCGGCTCCGCGGGCAGACGGGACCAGCACGGGCCCTCCCAGGGCCGGCTCGGGCCCCTCTCCGCTGGGCCCAGCCCGGCCCGAGCCCGGAGCGCTGGTGGTGGACAAAAGGGGGAAGCGGAACCCGCGGAGGGGAATCGCTGATTGTAAAAAACAGGGTGTCGCAGCGGCTTCAGCTTCAGAGCGGTTCAACGGTTCAGCTTCAGAGGAAGCTGAAATTTTAAGGTAGTTGCTGCAAGGACTTGGTGGGGTTTTGTTTTGCTTCTCCGCACAGTGCTGGAAACATTTATCCAAGGCATAATGCTGGAAGCGAAGAAACAAAAGAGTGTTAAGCATCAGCACTGACTTGCTTGTGTTTCCTGGCTTTCAAAGAAAGGTGTCAGGGCTCTCCATGCATAAATGGGGCAGAATAGACCAAACGCATGTTCGACTTCATGGTGGCTCATTCTGTTTGCTTTGCCCATGCTCAAAGTTTGCATCTCCGTTTAACTCGGGAGACAGAGGGTAGCAAATTTGCCTCAAGCATTAGCTCATGCAGTTTTAACTGCTGCCCTGTTTTTGCTTGAGTCATGCACAAGCACTTGTCCAGCACCACACACTTGCGTGTTTTGACACACTTGCCCGGGTTATTTACCTGTAGTAGAGGTGTTATATAGTGAGGCCTTCCCTTGGTATTTACCAGTAGTTTATTGAACATGTGGTATATCCAGGAAATGAATTTTTGGTCCATAGGGCTGGCAGACAGGATGTGCTACTAATATCCCTGCTTTCTCTTTAACACCCAAGCTGAAGCATCTATGGCTGGTCTGCAGCGTGGAGCAGAGTTGACAGGAGTTGCAGATGAAGCTGCTAAAAAGTCTGATGAGACTTGCAGCTCTTGTTTGAAAGAGGCTTGTCTCAACAAGCCAGCTACCACCTCTGCAGTATGCAAACCTAGTTAAGTGTGACTACTCAGTGTGTCAGGCTTCATCTTGCTTTGGAACCAGGGAATTTCCAAGTCAGTCAAAATTACTGTTTCTCGTAGTGATCTCCTTTTTGCAACAGGGTTTAGGTTGGCTTTTTTGAGATGCTGCGAATGAACTTGGTTTTGGGCAGAGTGGAAGCCTTCTGGCAAAGTACAGTAGTGCCAGCAGGAGGGCATCCTTTGGTATCAAAAGAACTTGGATTTTCAGCTTTTGTGTCTTGCCACAATGTTCAGTTTCTTTGCTACTGGATTAAACGAGTCCAAGGTCTTTGGAGGACCGTGCAAATTATTTTTCTTGGTTGTTAATCAGTGCTATTCCCAGATCTGTGTAATTACAAGGTACATATGCCTCATATACAAGATAACAGCCTCATGACAATTGGTGGTGTGGGTGTCTGGCATGTTCCTACTCGCCTTGTCAGAATCACTATCAAGAGGCTCCTGCTGGGTGCAAGGGCTGACCTAAGCAGTCCCATGTGAGAGAGCCTGGATACAACCAGGACTTGCTTGTGAATCTGTTCTCAGCCTTTTCCTCACCTGGTTGTTCAGCATTCACAGCCAGTCTCCTCAGGAGAGGAGGATCCCTGAGTAACAAGTATCAGGGATGCCCAGAGCTGGCCTTCAAAGCCTGTTTTCGAGGGTGACATTTAAGCTTTAGGTTGCTGTAGGTGCCTGGAGGGCCACAAGAAAATTCTTACAGGCATTTAGGCTCATAATAGCTGATTTGTGTGCTGAATATGTTTCTGAGAAGCTTTGATTTTCTGCAAGAGTCATGTTACACACCAGCTTCCACTTGCATTACCTTAAATCTTACATTTCCACACAGGAATGGGTGCTACTCAAAACTTCTGCCCTGCTACTACTGGCCACTGCAGTTCCTGTTTTTCAGCATTGTTGCTGGGATTGCCTTTTGTGGGTATTGCTTGTTCTGCCTACCTCGATAGTTAAATTTGGAGTGAACTTTGTGGTGGCTCAGAGAAGGAGATAATTTCCTCTCTGGCTGAAAGCTGAGGAAATTACCTTCAGGAATTCAAAGGATAGCTTTTTCTTCTTTTTTTTTTTAATAATTGCTTTCCTACTCATCTCTCCTTGTCTTGTCAAATAACCTTTTCTTCTTGTCAGGGGGCAAAACAATAAAAGCTGAATAGAGTTTTGATTCCTTCTCCCACACCTTCCCCCTGCCAAAAGAGACCAAATAATGCAAAATAAAAACTTGAGTCTAGCTGGCAGAGTCTGTCTACAAGTGATATGCAGATGACTCTGTACTTCTTACTGGTTTATGGTGTGCAAATAATGGCTTCTTACACAACAGCAGTAAAAGGCTGTTAGTTCTGTTTCCTGTCAGGCTGTCCCCTGTAAATGGAGGTGTCTCTGTCCCGCTATAGTTAAGCAGGGAATGCGGGCCTTTCTGGACTCCTGAAGTCACTGGTGTTCCCCGCACTGTTGCTGGTCTCTGGGATGAAGTAGTCACTCCTTGCACTTTCTTCTTGCATTGTTGCCTTTCCTGCTCAGTAAAGTGGGGATGTTAGTATTAGGTGTGTTTTCTTGACTGCTCAAATAACAGATTAAAAGCCAAGCAGTGTTTAATATCTTTATGGTTTTGACCACCTACATTTTGAATTGGCTTGTCAGCCTTAGGTGACACCTTTCCAGAGGCCTCATTTGGCAAAACTTTCTTTCAGCCAGGCTGTGACCCTCCTTTTCTGCTAAGTGCTCCCACAACTGCCTTGGCTTAGTTTTCCCCTCAAGTTGCTGGTGATTGCCCAGGGCATTCCATTGTGTGGCAGTGCAAGGTACAGCTCTGTCCCTGATGGGTTTTGTCCTGGACCAGTTGGGTAGAAATAGGTTTAATTGAAAAAGTATTTGTTGCAGACATGTACTATGACACATTAGTGAGTCAGAGGGAAATGCCACATGGCTCCACAGGCAGCTCTGGCAGTGGCAGGGAATTTCAGAGGTCGAATTGGAGGGAGGGTATGCCAGGGATGGGGGAAACGGGGTTTGCTGAAGGAACTAAGAACCAAATACATACCAATAATCTGACCAGCAAACCTGGGAGCACAGTGTTCTCAAATCTGCCCTTGCAATTAAACAAGACGTGCTTTAATAAATTCTTGGTGTCAGATTCTGGAAAAATTGATGATGCTTTTCCAAGAAGCAAAAGTTTCCACTTGAGTGGCTGTGGATAGTTCACCGTGGTGTGTACAATGTGTCTATGTGGTTCCCAGACAAAACAAGTCAAGAACTGCATCTTGAAATGGCTCTGGAGATAATGCATGCCCAGGCACCACTATGGAGAGTTCTTGGGCTCTAATCACAGGAGGGAAAACCAACACTCTAAAATTTTCAAGACTTAAACCCAAATTTAGTCCTTCAAACTTCTCTTGAGGCAAACTAAGTCATTAGTATAAGGTCTTCTTAGATGTCTTACAGTTGAGGAAAACAAAGACTCTTCTTAGGTAAAATATTCTAAGTATTCAAGAAAAATACTGGAGCTCACAGCACTTCGTAACAAAAGGGAAGTAAAATTTTGTTGTGTCATAGTTGTGTTTAGTGCAGGCTTGGTACAAATCCAGTTTATCAGGGGTCTGGCATGTGTCTCACTCCTGAAATGGCTTTCGGTATGTGGGGATTTTCTTGAGAAAGCTTTGGATTATTCTTCAGTCTTCCCCAGTTTAGATTAAATTTCAGTTTGGGTACTTGGCAGTGGAGGCAAAATGTTGGGAGCTCTTAGTGGAGGCTGGGTCTGGCTCCTGCAGTTGGAAGGCTGCTGGACAGAAGGCTCCCGCTTTGGGCTGCCCTGTGGAGAGAGGGCATTGTACTCTCCCAAGACTTCTGCAGAGCTTTGCACTTCAGGCAAGAAGGAGGCTTTGTAAACAAGAGCCGCTGTGTTCCTGCAGTGCCTGCTGACAAGGCAGTGAATGCAGTGCCTGCCTCAGGTGCCTGCAGCAGGCTGTGAGAGTCCAGTGGGGATACTGCCATAAGTGCCACAGGATTATGTGTGAGTGGCTCAGCTCCCAGGGTGTGCTGTGTCTGCAGCAGTTGAATGGAGGTGCTGGGGGACAACTCAGTTTTGCTGATTCCTTCAGAGAAACTCACTCTGTCCCTTCTTTCCTGAATGTCTTCCTGGATGTGCTGTCCTGGCATCATTTTCCCATCTGGGAATTAGGTGATTTGTCTTCTTGCTGCGGCGTAGTTGCAGTTAAGGGTCTGTCCCCTACAGGGAAATGTTACCAGTTGGCTGATGTTCATGGATCCCACAAATGCCTGCAGTATCTGCTGCTCACTGAGCCAGCCCCCATGTGCCAGTCCAGAGATGGATAACTGCTTCCATCCTAGAAAATGAAGAGGACTGGGCTGGCTGCTGGAGCTCTACACTGTGCAAGCCACAATGCATGAAATAATAACCAATGTGCTGTATTAAATCCTCTGAGCTGAGTCATATCTGGCCTAAGAGGGAAAATCCAGACTAACAAATGTTTACTTTGTCATTACTGGGAGGGTAGAGGCTTCTCACCAGCTCTTGTCCTGGACAAGACAGCAGAGATGAGGTTAAAATGTCGCTTGAGGACGTGTATTTAGAGTCTGGCAGTTCTCCTTGTCCCAGTGCTCGCAGCAGTCATCCTGTTGCTGTTCTACACAGATGGTTGCAACTACCTTACAACAAAAGTTGCCTGGGGTTTGAGTTTTTTCCTTTTAAGTATGTTTGTGAAGCCATTTGTGGCTGGTACCAGCCCAGGGTTGCAGAGGGAGCCCTACAGTTATGGCAGTAACTTCTCTTTTTGGAGGGAATTGGTTTGTTGCACTGGCTCGTTTCAACCCATGCTGTAACACAGCTATAGGGTCTTCTCAGATGGAACAAATCTGCATTGTCCCTGGCAACACAATGCCTACTAATGTCAGCCTGTGTGATGAATCCAGGGGTTGTAGAGCAGCTGTGAAAAGGAGAAGCACCAGCTACTAACAGCCTTTTGCTTTGCAAAGCTAAAAAATCCAGTTCTCACTATTGTCCCTTCGGCTTCTGGTCAGTCCCAGTTATTAGCTGCAGTTTAACAGTGAATTTTGAGTTTCTAGACTAAATACTTCCAACATTTTTGGAGTCTGAACTGACTTGCCAGCAGTGTTCAGTTTCTTTTTAAAGAAACAACTTGTCTCCTGACTTGGAGACGTGTTTCTGGCTGTGTAAGTTACACAAGTAAATGCACTTGACTGCACAGTTTGGATCAACATGCAGCTCTATTGCTGCTGCTTTTGGCTCTAAGCTGAGCATTAACCTCTGCTTTCAAAGTTAACATGACTTGGTTCAGGGGAACTATTTGTTGTAGTGTTGGAGCACAGCTTAAGAATTGACAAAGGTAGAGGTAGGTGACAAGAACTGCTTTTCATGATTAATAACCTCATTTCCATGCCAGTTCAGGCTTTCTGTGCATTTTTTAAGAATCTTGAGGAGGTTTGTGACTAAAACCCGAGTCTTGCCACCCGTTGTCAGCTACTGAGGTACCATTAATGAGAAAATAAACCTCGTGGAGGAAAAGGGTTTTCTTGAATTCACTGTGGGTTTGTCCTTAGTGAATGATAAAATAGCTGTAGTTCCTGCACTATTTGCTTTATTAGGTTAATTTTGTATTATTTAGAGTCTTCCCAAAGAGGCTCTTGCCCACACCAAACACAGGTACAGGGAGGAGAAAGACCTTTATTCCTCATTATCTCTCAGTCACACACAAAGTTCAGTGTCTCTGTATGGAGGAGGTGACGCAGGAATGAGTCACTTTGAGTCCGTGTTTGCACTGTTGCTCAAATTTATCCTGAAACAGGCTTTCTCCATGTACTTTCCTCACCTTATTGGTGATATGCAGAAAGATGGCTGCCTGCCACACAGCGGAGGCACAGTGACTGAATTGCTGTTCTCCTGTCGCAAAGTGCAAGCAATTCTACATTGATTACCCCTTACAGACTGACCATGCATTGCATTCCCCATTGAGGGAGGTCCCCTTGTATTTAGGTAAACCTTGAAAGAGCACTATTCTCCACCCTAAAGAAAAGCTGTCTCAGATTGCTGATGTATGAGATTGCCCTGGTTTTCTACGACTAGCACTTGGTAGCTCTAGATACCAAACTCCACGGTAATAGATTCTGCCAGCTGTGCCATCTCTCCTCCCTGGGTTAGCAGTGCTGTGCCAGCCCCTCAGAGTTACAGGAGGAGAAATGTTGGTAGAAAAAGGAGAATCTGGGCTCATCTGAGGTCCTCCGTGGTAGGCACTAGTCAAGGCTTTAAAAAAACCCACACATTAAGTAGGTATCCAATCCATAACCATCTCTCGAGGATAGCCTGAGCATCAAGCAGTTCCCCTGCACCTCTGTCCCCCTGGTTTTGCAGCTGATCTCTGCTGTTTCTTCAAGATGCAAAACGGACCCCTTGAGCTTACATTTTGGGGCTGAAGATAAGTTAAAAAAAATTAAGAACAACCTTTAGCCTTTTTTAGTTGCGTGTCTCACCTGGTTGTTGGTACTGCTGACTGTGCTCATAGCAGTGGCGTGTGGTGGTTTACACAGAGGGAGGAAGGCAGTTTCCCTTCTGATAGATGAATATGAGTAATGTCACTTGAATTTGGAAGACAAAAAAACAGTGAGGGAGGAAGCAGGATTCTAAAGGAATCTCATTGTTTATACTGTGTGTAGCATTTTGAACAGATAGAGTTGTTGAGTACTGGATAGGCTTCAATGGGTCTTTACTGCTGTGGCCATGATGTCCTTCCGGCAGTGCCTGCTGGCTTCCCACATTTGCAGTACTCACTCTTGCACAGCTGCTTTTAAGCTCTCCAACTTGGTGCACTCTGAGAACAAAACTCAGATGTAAATGCTTCTACTTGCCACTTTCTTTTTTTTTTCTGTCTGATTCCCAGAAAAGCATCAGAGTGAAAATGCTGTTCAGCCTTTTGTTATTCTTGCTAGGTCTTGTCCTCTTTATTCTGTGCAGCTGCCTTTAACATTAGATTGGTAATGCTGCATGTGCAGCTCTTGTTCCAGCTTGCACAGGGGAATACGATACCACTCACTACAGTTTCCCAGCTGCCTCCAAGGGGTTGAGGGAGAGAATGTTGGGGTGGCTTGATCTTGCTTTAAAAACTGCTGGAATAGGTGCTGAGAAGTAGAGACTTTAACTGTTAAGGCTTGCAAGTTCTCTGTTTGAAATACTGAATTCAGAGCAACTTCCCAAAGTTGATTTGTTCTGCTAAAAACTACCACTGCAATCGCAGTACCCCAGTACATCTCCCTTGGTCTCTAAACTAAGTACATGTGACAAATATGGAATTTGGCCAGTTTTACCTCTGTTCCTAAAGCTGCTAGCAAGCATGCTGGAAATGGCTGGAAAACTTTGAACAGAAGATCCTTGTGGCCTTGACCAGCCAGCCTGAAACAGGGAAGAAAATTAAGCTGCTGTAATGCCAAAGGATCTGCCACAACTGAATCTCGGAGAACAAGGGGTTGGCGTGCCTGTAAAACTCCCCCAAAACAATGATCTGCTGTAAGTAGGATTGTGCCTTCTTTGGAATAGTTTTTGGTTTGGCAGCCAGCTATGGGCAGCAGCGAGACTCCGGATTCTTTCCTTGGCTTTGGAGAAGAGGGTCTGCAGCCTTTTCTGATGAGATTCTCATGCCACGAGTGACTATTGCAAGAAGCTATTGTTTTCTAGCCTTGGAATTAAGGCAGTGCCATAATGTAGCTGGGAAAATTTGGGGTGGAAGGCCTGAAGGTGTTTGCTGTGGTCTTTGCAGGCCTCCGGAGTACAAGTGGCCGATGAGGTGTGCCGTATCTTCTACGACATGAAAGTGCGGAAGTGCTCCACACCAGAGGAAATCAAGAAGAGGAAGAAGGCTGTCATCTTCTGCCTCAGTCCGGACAAAAAGTGCATTATTGTGGAGGAAGGCAAAGAGATTCTGGTGGGAGATGTCGGAGTGACAGTCACCGACCCTTTCAAGCACTTTGTGCAGATGCTTCCTGAGAAGGATTGCCGCTATGCCTTGTATGATGCAAGCTTTGAGACCAAGGAATCCAAAAAAGAAGAGCTGATGTTTTTCTTGTGGTAAGCCACCTTCCCAACTCTCTCATTCCTAACATGCAGTCCAGGCAATGTGGGTGAGGTCTCTGAATGTTTGTATTGCCCAGGCTGGGAAAGTGGCAGGCTTGAAGTGAGCTGGGCAGTCTGATGCCTGTATTGTGAGCCATGAGATGTTCCACTTGTCCATGGTGGGTAGGATGCTGCCTCTGTCTGGGCTGGATAATCAGTGTCACTAATTTCACTCTCTGTGGTGTCTCATACTAGGGCACCAGAACAAGCACCTCTCAAAAGTAAGATGATCTACGCAAGCTCCAAGGATGCAATCAAAAAGAAGTTTCAAGGTATGTAATATAACTAATGCTCCTAGCTCTGCTCTTCCCCTGGAGTACACAGCAAGGCTTAATTAGTTTAGATTTTGGGGGTTGTGGTGGTGTTGGTTTTTTGAGATACTAGTGAGAAGTGAAGTGTCATGTGACAGCTAAAATGGGCTCTGGCTCAAATTTACATTATCTGAAGAAATTTTAGGGGCACTAGAACAGTGCTCAGGACAAGAGCAGGTTTTGCAATGTATGATGTACCATATGGAGCAGCACATCTGCACCATACAGGCTAGAAACCATGAGATTCATAACACAAAGCTGGATTTTGTGCAGAACTGCCTCAGTGGCAAAGCACTTTCATCCCTGTGTCTGTTAAAATGCAGTCCCTTAAATGTACTGTGGTGTAGTAAGTCAGTCTGGCTTATAGCCAGGTAGCACTCTTCAGCTCCTCAGACTGCACTGGGTGAAAATCTTACACTGTGCAAGGCTGACAGGATCATTGTGCAGCAGTGCCAGCCTTCACCGGATGTCTTGCCCAGGGATTGAAACTGCCCTGGGAGACTGTTGTGTGCTGCACATGTGGAAATTGAGAAAAAAATCCGAGGAAATTCTGCTTTTCACCATATAAGGCAGGCCTGGGTTGGGCTCCCCATCCCTAAAAAGGAGAAAAAAGCCCTGGTGGTTGCTTAGCCCGTCTCTCAGTCTGTGCCTCTCAGGTTCTCAGTGTGATGCATTCAACCACCTCTGCAGAGCCAGCAGGAGCTGAGTGAGCCCTCTCCCTGTGCTTGCCTGGAGCTCCCTATCGTGCTGTATCCAGGGCAGCACAAGAAATGAGGGATTCGCTCTAAGAGACTGCCATGAAAGGCCAACAGTCTGAGCACTGAGCTAGTGACAGATTTCTCCCTACATGTCCCTACAGTGACATTTGGTGTCCAGCCAGTTGTCTCCTGGGACATGTCAGGGAAAAACCGTCAAATTCCCTAAGCTAAGGCAGGACTTGTCTGCTTGAGTGACTGGATTGCTGCTTCTAATACTACTACCAGGTATGTTTCTTTGATTGCTTACCAGCATGTTGAAATACTGCATTATTGAGTGTTTTGCCTCTTTTTTTAGGCATAAAGCATGAATGCCAAGCAAATGGGCCAGAGGACCTGAACCGAGCTTGCATTGCGGAGAAGCTAGGAGGCTCCCTAGTCGTAGCTTTTGAAGGAAGTCCCGTGTAGATGTCATACAGTGCCACAACTCTACAAGCATTCCATGTTTTAATAGATCAGTTATGTAAAGCAAACATTCTAGGCAAGGGTTTCACTAACAGTAGGGAAGCTGTCTTGTAGAACAAAGTAGATTTTGGAGATGTAGCTCGTATGTACAAATGACCCTAAATAAATGAAATTAAGGATTTATCTTGGTGTATTAATATTTGCATTGGTTATCCAGCCCAGTTCTGTCCCCAGTGGATTAACACTAAAGGTCTGAAAAAATTTGGGCAGTGTATCATGAAAGGTGGAGCGGTGAGACCGATCTGGTTCCTGTTCTTGCTTTTCTAAATAGTAACAAGTGAAATTCAAAAACTTTTCCCCTGTAACCATTTAAGATAAAACTTAAACCCTGTAGTTGAACTTCAGCTAAAGCAACCTGTTAGCACCAAAACTGGGTTAAATTCTTAGTGCTTGCAGCTGCAGAGCTGTACTAAAAAAGCCTAATTATGAAGCTAGACATAAAACAGACACTTGTTCTGGAGAAGTAGTCCTAATCCACTCTCTTGTAAACTCACAGTGCAGTAATAATATTTAAAGGTTCACTTGTTCTGTAGGTTCAATTTTCTTGTTATGAAGTGTCTTAAGGTCTCTTTCCTCCTGAGTGATTCTATAGAAATTGCTTTTTCTGTTGACATAGTTTAATTTAGAACTACCTTTCTCTAATATACACTTACTAGTGGATCAGATGCTTCTGAGGCTTTTATAAGTGCTGGTTCTTGTATCAGAGCTCTCTGGTTATGGGTAGTAAAATGAAAAGGAACCACAACTTTAAAAATTGTATTTGCAGCCCTAGTCTTTGGTCACTTGGTCCATTTGTCCATAATTACTATTGATTTAACTTAGTAGAACCAATCAGCCTGACTAATATGGCTTGATCTGAGCTTTTTGTCTGTTAGCTTCTTTAATTCTGTAGAAATGCATGGAAATATCACCTACTAGAAAGTTTGACCTGAAATGCCTTTTGTATGGGAGGTAGAGAACATTCCTGTGCCAGCTACAGAGATCTTAAAGCTTCCATGTTTCATCAGTGGTTGATTAAAGCTGTTTCCTTTGTGTAATGTGTACATGGGAGTTGCATAGAGTTTTCTTGTATGTCTGTAGAGAAAAAGAAAAAAAAAACCAAAACCCTTAGCCTCCAGTGCATTACTGTGATATGTTCTGTGCGTGCCAAATTTGAACAGCCTAAATAAATGGGCTTTCCCTCCCCTGGGTCAGTGACTGATTCCTCTCCAGCCTCCGGATCAGCCCTCCTGCAGTGGGGCTGGCACTGCTGGATCTGGGTAAGCATTCAGGGAGCTGCTGTGCCTTCTGCAGCGACTGCCCTGCCCTGCTCTCGGGAGCAGGAATGGGGAAACAGGCTGGAAGGAAGAGCTGGTGGAGCTGCAGGGATCTGGGGGGAAAGCAGGTTTGTGTCTGCAGTGTGCTCCCCTCTTTGGCCCTGCATGCCCCTGCTTGCTGCAGGCTTCAGCTCCCAAACAGCACCTGCTGTGTGCCTTTAGGCTTTGTGCCCAAATTCCCATTGGTTGGGGGCCTTCCTGGGAGCCATCTCCCTGTTAGCAGTCTGAGCAGCAGGAGCCCAGCCATGTGTTGGTTGTGCTGCACTGCCTTCCCTGTGAGGACTGAGGGAGCTTTCTCTGGCCAGCCCCACGGAGGCCAGGCAGTCACAGGATGGCCCTTCCTCCCCGAGCTGTTGCCAGCTGCGCAGGGTCAGAAAGCTGCAGTGTCCCCTTAACTCCTGGCAGAGCAGTGCCAGCGCTGAGCTGCTGTGTCTGGGGGCCAGGGCAATAATGGGCCATTACCTAACTCGGCATGTACCCTCTCTGGCCACTCTGTGTGGTTAAAACCCTTCATTAAAGATGGGCATCGACTGACTGCTCTGACTTGGCACCCACGTGGGTCACAGGGCTGGGAGCACAAGGTTTTCTGATGCAAAGGGATCCGTTGGAGTGTAGCTTCCTGATTCTGAGCAAAGCAGACTGGCCTGGATTCTGCTGGTGCTTTTAGCATGTCTTCCAGTCAACTGGGGGTTGCCCAAGTGGGTCAAGACCCTTGTAAACAGCTCCTCCTTGCCCAGGTGTCTGCAGTACTGATCTCTGTCCTAAGTCCAGGTGGAGATAAGGAAACCAGTGTGACACATTGGGAGTGGTGCTGCCTGACAAACAGGCAACTCCTAGCCAAGATCCTGCTGATAACTGGTGCCTCCAGGCTGCAGGCATGTTTATCTAGCCCAGGTGATGCTGTGGTCACCTCTGCCTAGGATTTGCTTCCTTGGTCAGAAAATGGAGCAGGAGACGCTGCAGAAGAGGAAGGATGTCAGACCTGTAAGGTCGGAGACCACTTCTCACAGTGTGAAAGCCCTTGGATGGGGGACTTGGGTTCAAAGTGCTTTAGTCCCAGAACTGAGAGATAAGAGGTGACACTTTGGGCCTTGGCTGGGTGTGGTGCCACACCTTCAGCCGACTGGAGAGTCTGGCTGCTTTTAGGAAGCAGAAGTCCCAAAGGGTATTGATCTTTGTGCTCCAGAGCTGACAGTAACTCTTAATCGTCAAAGCTACAGTGCTGTGGGTTTGTCCTCATCGTGGGGTTCACTGGCCAAACTTCCCCTCTCGGGGTTGTTTGTCCTGCTTTTCGAGAGGATGAAACTCTTGTGACAGTTTATAAGTTTTCTCCCGAATGACCCAGACCTTCTGAAAAGGCAAGACAAGCAGGGAGAGACAACATGATGAATGCTTCCTTATAACTTGGCTGGTCGCTGGTGAGAGAAATCACTTCCTAAGAGGGGTACATGAAGAACAAGGTGAAGAGAATTCAGGTGAGGGAGGCAGCTCAGTCACACAAGCTCAGCAGGACTTGCCCAGGTAGTGCACACATTTTGAAGTCCACATACAGGCAATGGTTTCCCAAAAGCCATTTTTGTCCACTGGGCCTGGGAGAAGATGAGAACAGGAAATGGAGCCTGGTAATTCAGGCCTCAGTGTAAACAGCTGGCAGTGTAAATGTAACTTACAACCAAGGTTAAATTGAGTGTCTTAAACTGTGCCTTGATAAGCCCAGGCAGCCAGGCTGTAAAGTAACTCCAGGCATGGCTGAATCAGCAGAAAGATCCAGTGTTCTTATTCCAAGTCGCTCCAGCTGAGCAACTTCTTGATCTTTGTCAATAAAGGTACCAGCCTGCAGTGCAGGGATTGCTCTGAGTCATGGGCTGACAAACACCAAGCCTGGGTGGCTCTCCTGGAGGAAAGGGGGTGACTGGCTGGGCACATGGCAAAATCTCACCAGCTCTGAGGACAGCAGGAGCTGGCCAGGCCTCAGCTCCATGTGCTCTTGGGCAAGGCTTGGCTTTCTCCCGGCCTCTCAGGATGTCCTTCCCCTTCCACCAAGGTGCCAAGAGAATTAAAAAATGGCAACAGTACCACTCCAGGTGCAAAAAAAATCAGCTAAATATCTTTTCTCAAAGAACATTGGGTTTTTTTCAGGTTTGCTTCACAAGAACAGGCTTTTTCTTTCTTCCTATAAGAGCAGCTCAGCAGTGTGTGCCAGAAGGGCATTATGTGGCCTGGGGCTGGGGACACTGAACCTGCTCTGGGGTAGCGTTTGGAGCCCCACTGGAACTAAGCTGCTCCATGGTGCCCTTAGAACACCGCCTGCCCTCCCTGCACTGGCTGTTTTGGGGTCTCTTACTGCTTCTGTGGGCAGGCCTGGGTGGCTGCTCTCTGTGCACAGGAGCTCACAACAAAGGAAAGAGTTGTTGCAAAAGCAGAAAAACTGCAAAACCAGAGGAACTGTGTCACTTCCTGGCACCTGTGGCTGTGGGGCCCTTCCTCCCCATGGCTCCTAGGGGGTGAGAGCCACCCTGACATGTTCCACAGCTCCCTCCAGCCTGTGGGTTGGGTGGGGGGTCAGTGCAATCCTGATAAAATGCAGGCATTCCCTCACTTCTGGGGAGCATCAATCCCACAGGTCAGGCTGGGAGACTCTGGACTGGGGAGAGTGACGATGCTGGCAGGCTGAGGTCACCAGGGGCCCTTGATTCATACATTCCTCTAGTTACCACAAAGTCCAGGAAGATAAACCCCAGGCTAACCCTGACTGTGGGGCAAATGTCTGCTTCCCAAGTTTGTCCCTCTAGGATGGGGAGAGCAGCCCCATCTGCCGCGTGTGCTGGGAGGGGGAGTGGGGGGACACAAACAAGGGTGGGGGCAGGGGCTGGCTCTCAGCTCCCCATTTTCTTGGCCCTGTCTCTTACCTGGTCCCAGATGAGCCACACACAGTCCTCCCCCACCCTTCATCGTGGCCCCAAAAGCCACAGTGCTGAGGAAGGGACAGAATGTCCCAGTCCTGTGGGGTCTCTGGTGTGCAGTACAGGGGTTGGTCACACACTGGCCTTCCCCAGGAACAAAATGGAAACAGGTCTGCCCCTCATCCTCCTTCCTGGCCTTGGCTCTTTGCACATACGGGAGGGACCCAGGGGCCTTTTCCTCCCCTCTCTCAAATCCTGCTGATGTCAGCACTGGCCTCAGCAGCTTTATTGTGGGGAGACAGCCACCAACCTGTCACATGGCCTCTGCTATTTCCTAAGAAACCACCTCGAAAATAAAAAAGAAAGGAAAAAAAAAAAGAACAATAAAAGAAAGAACAATTAAAAAAAATAAAAAGGGAAAAAAAAAACAAAAAGGAAAGCCACAAGAAGCGAAGAACAGAGGGCTGGAGAGCCTAGCAGTAACCGAGGGCCACCACCACCACAAAGCACCCACAGGGACAAATTACAGGGGAGCACTAAGGTTTAAAGTAAGCAGGAGGAATGGTCCCTGTCCCCACCATGCCCCTACTGCCATGGCAAAAATGTCAATCCCTCTGCTAACCCCCACACAGGGAGCCCAGGCATGGACCATCAGTGGGAATTGTTTCTCTCCTCTGCTTGTAGTGGGTCAAAACCAGGGGATGGCTTCTGTGACACAGCAAGCAAGGGGGGAATAAAGAAGATGCTCCTGGCCAAAGCAGAGTCCTTCTTCAGCGACCCCAAAGCCTTACCTGACTTGCAAACTTAAAAAAATCCAACACAAACAAACAAAACCCTAGGAAAAATAAAGCAAGGACAAGCTCTTTTCACTACATCATTTTAAGTGCATCGACACCCAGAAACACACGTGCCAAGAGCCACCCCTCCAAGAGGGCATCGTTCCATGGTGGGTCTTACTTTCACACTCCTTTCACTCAAAAAAAAAAAAAAAAAAAAAAAAAGAAAAGAAAAAAAAAGGAAAAATTATATAATTATAATTGCACTGGTTGATGTACAAACACAGTCTTCCCTTTTCACACATTGCTGGGTTCTGCTGGAACGGGAGGGTGAAGCCCCAGCACGTGCCCGGCGTGGCCACAGCAGCTCCCCAGGAAACGAAGAGTTGTACAAAACAGTATGAAGATTTTCTTACAAACTGCAGTGTTTACTGGTTGTTTTTTGGGGTTTTTTTTCTTTGTATGTTTTCTTTTAAGTTTCAAAACTAGGTTTTGGGTCACTAATGGCTTGGTATCTTTTATCTACAGTAAATTTAGCATAAATTTTTATTTTTAGGAATGTGTAAGGCATTTTGGTAAGTTAACTGTAAGGTCCAGGGTGAAGACTCATCAAACTGAAGTCCCTTCCTTTGAACTGTCCTCTTTCCCCTGGAGAAGGAAAAAAGAAGTGGGTTACGCAACTGGCTCAACCTTTTTCTCATGGCAGCTCCAGCCCCAAAGCATTTCACAAACAGGCCAGGTCCTGCCTTTGGGGCAGGGAGAACCTTGACCACCATCTCACGTGGTCCCAGGGTTTCCCAAAAGCCACCCAAATGGTTTCTGGCAGGAAGGGCCACCTTGCCCCTGGTTTTAAACCCCTGCCTGCTGCACACTGCCCCAGGGCCTCCACCAGCATCAAGGGAGGGCCATGGCCACCACCAGTACCGTTTCCTGAAGCTGTTCTTTCAACTTCTTCACCATTTCTCTCTCTTTGGCCAGTTGGTCCTGGGTAACCTTCAGTAGCTCCTGTAGTTTGGTTGCTGCCTGGCCCAGGTCCTTTGTTAATTTTTTTTCTTTTTCAAGTCTTTCCTACATGGCAGTCAAAAGAAGGCATCTGCCTGAGCCTCCCTTTGCTGCCTGGTGACCTTCCCCCCTTCAAAACACCTCAGGCCACCTCAGTGCCCACAAGCCAGGGGAACACCCAGTTCCCTCCTCGACAGGGAGAACAGGCATCCCCCCCAAAGCTACAGCTCTCTCTGGCTCCCTGGAGATGCCGTGGGCTGAGACTGGATGGTTTCCCAGTGTGTGAAAAGCCCAGGCTGTGAGTGTTTGCTCAGGGCATCACACTTATCTCAGCCTGCAGGGATGCAGTGGCTGTGGCCCTGCTGTCCTTCAGCCACGGTGGAGCTCTCAGCCCTCTGCTGCAGGGTAACCACGGGCTTTGCTCCCCCATCCTCAGAAATTATAAATCATACCCTTAGTTCTGCTCCGACATGACTTTTAGTGTAGTGGCACAGCCAAATCACCTTGAGATGCTGGGCCTCCTCTTTGTCTGAAGCTGCTGCATGTTCAGCCAGTCTCAGCTTTTCCAGCTCTGCTTGCAAGCTTCGTGCTAAGCTCTGGGCCTACAAAGGGACACACTCAGTAAGCACAGAAGCCAACGGTGCCAGCATCTCCCACATATCCCGCTCCAGCCATCCCTGAGTGCCCGCTGGGTGTGTCCTGCTGAAGAGTTGGGTGGTACAGACACATAAGGCATTGCTTGTACTGATCCAGCTTCCACCAGGGAGATGGTATTTCTCACCAGGAGCAGCAGGAAACCCAGCTAAAGCCCTTAACCCTCAAAGAAAAAGCTGGCACAAGACATGGGGGACTGGGAGAGGTGAATTTGAGGGGCCAGTGATGCCACATGGCTTTAGCACAGCTGCTGTAAGAAGTCCTTCAGATGTGGGAGAGAATGTCTCACAGCCACGTCTGAGGTGGGGGACAGTTGATGGGGAAAAGCCTTCAGATTAATTCTTCAAATTAAATTCTTGGGCTTCATTAGCAGCCAAGAACCCAGGAAGGCTTGGCAAACCCTGGTATCCTCCTCGCCCACACCCACCTCCTTCAGCTCCCGTGCCAGCTTTTGCCGCAGCATTTGCTCCTTCTCCACCAGCATTTCGTTCTGCTCCAGCTGGGTTTTCAGCTGTGTTGAGAAGAGGGGAAAACGCCCAGAAATAGAATTTTAAAAAGACTCAAGAAATGAGCTAGCAGGGACATCATCAAAGGGCAATAGGTACCAGCATGTCCCCTCTGCTGGGAGGTTGCTGACGGCGAGCCTGGGGCTCGGCTTAGCACTGCCAAATCTTGCTCACTCCTCAGGCAGCACCAGCTGGGATGTGGGATGAGAGGCACCCCATAGAGAAAGCTCTGCCTGGCAGGCCCCCATGGCTGGGAGAAGGCTCCACAGTTAACAGGATTAAAAGAGAAAGACAGCACGGCCACTGGCAAGAGGTGTCAGCCTGGAAGGGAACAGCTGCTGCTAATGCCCTCAGCCCAGCTCCAGCAAGATTTATGGAGCCTCTGTGATCCTAATCCCCACTGGCTGCGAAGGGATCCCAGCACAGCTCTGTTGGGGTGCTGTCCCCTTCCTCTGAGGAGACCCAAGCTCTGAGCCCCACAGGGCACTGTCACACGGCAGTGCTGGCCCAAGGGCTCACAGCACGTCCTGCCTGCATGCCCCAAACCTTGCCAGCCTGGTGCCAGAACAGAGGACTTCCAAGGGGAACACCTGGTGAAAGCTGACTGCTGTGTTCCCTACGGGAACAGGATACAGGATTGATGGGGGGGTGCTGGGCTGGCTGCCCCCAGCACAGGATGGGACACAACACAGCTGTGACAGCCCTGAGCAGAGTCGCGTACAGTTCTCTGTGCGGTGAGAGATGATGACACAGGACAGGGACGTGGTTAAGGGTCAGAGCCTCCACAGGAGCGGTATCACCACTCCAACCTTGAGGGGTGAAGGCTCACTTAGCTCAGCTTGTAACCTCACTATTCTCCCTCCTGTACACGGCTCTTCACCTCACTCAGCTGCTGCCTGACCTAAGGGAAGAGCAGCAAGCCTGGCTCGGTGACACATCCCTGTGCCACAGCCTTCACACAACCCACAGGGGCCTACAGGTAAAGCCTGCCATCTTACTGGCTTGCACATGAGCTGGAATGTTTGGAAAACCACCTCAGTTTCTGCCAGAGCAGGACGGTGGTACCTAATCTGGGCACCTGGAGGCATGACAGCTTCCAGGGGTGCAGAGCATCCACCTCATCTGCTCTGAGATGGATGGATGGATGGATGGACAGACACCCAAACCCCTGCCCCGGAGTGCTGTTGTGGCGACAAGTGCCCAGTGGTGGGGCAGCTGGGTTTTTCTGCTACACATCAGCCTGAGCAAGCCTTGCTGCTCTCCCTTCCTTCCCACCCCCATCACAGGAGGAAAGACAGGCAAATAAAAATCTCCTCCTGGGTCTCAAGCACTGCCTCTGAATGTGTGGTCCCCACCAGCACCAGGTTTCCCCATGCAATGGCTGTACCTTCCTGCCCTCCCTCAGCCCACAGCTGGTTTGCAAACCAACCCCAAGCACCCAGCAGGGCATCTCCCAGGGTCCCTCCTTACCAGGGCCAGCTCCTTGCTCTGCTTCTGCGTTTCAGTCTTTGCTGTCTCCAGCTGCTCCTGGGACTCTGACAAGAGCTGTGTTAACTGCCGAGGAAGAACAGAAAGGAAAAAAAAAAGAAGTCCTTTTATGCACTTGGCTTCGGAACTCTTTGGCCCAAGGAAGCCTTTTTATGATGCAACATCTTCCCAAAGAGGTCATGGTGGCCTCATGTGCTGACCTGCCTGCTGATGCCTGCTCTGAGAGATAGCC
The DNA here is from genome assembly GCA_013397915.1 of Daphoenositta chrysoptera. Lineage (NCBI taxonomy): Eukaryota > Metazoa > Chordata > Aves > Passeriformes > Daphoenositta > Daphoenositta chrysoptera. Next base: position 67,732 of record VZRO01003864.1, read on the forward strand.
ATGGGACAGGTCTGTCTCACCTGAGCCATAGAGACAACACAGGCCACCCAGGAGCAGCAGCCAGCACCTCCATACACATCTCCCTGACCCAATCACCTTGCCCATGGCTCTCCTGGCTTTAGGAGTCTGCAACCCAGACTGGAGCAACCATCTCCATCTGTTTTCTCCTTCTTTGCAAAGCTGCAGATCCCTGGGGCACTTCCCAGATGCCCAGGGCACTCCTCAAATCCTCAAAACTTGCATAGGTCATGAGTCAGGGTGAGAAGAAGGTGAAGAAGGCAGCTGCCACTACACTTACGGCTCCAACTTCTTTTGTGTAGTTCTGGTGCTCGGAGCTGGCTGTCTCCAAGTGATTTTCCAGTTGTGTTTCCAGAAGAGAGGTGTATTCCTTCAGCTGGATTAAAAGAGAGGAAAGCAGGAGGGGGTTGGTTGGTTGAGGTGCAACACATCCCAAACATACTTCAGTTAAAGCCTGCCCTCCCCAAGGCAAGTCAGGAGATGGGGCCTGACTCAAGGCAAGCACAGCATGCGCCTCTCTGTCACCCGTGCAGAGACCTCCCCTCCCCAAAAAACCTCACCTGATCTGTGCTCTGCAGATCTGCTTTCAACTTCTCCACCACGCCTTCCAGGGATTTCAGCTGCAGGTGTGACTGAAGCAGAAAGGATCAGAGAAGAACACTGAGCATCTTTGGCTCAATCAAAAAGTGGCTGCTGCTTCACTCTCACCTCTCCCACTTCCTTCTGCACCCATCAGGTAGAAGTCTGACATCCAAGGGGAGCTCCACAGAACAGCTCTCCTTCCAGGGAGGATGAGTCTAACACACACAGGCCATAAATCATGGAGCAAGGCAACATCTCTTGCCTGTAGTGTTTCAGGTGGCTGCAGTCAGGTTTCAACATCTGAGAAACCAGCACCAGACTCAGCACAAGCTTCCTGCTGAAAGCACTTTTTGGTTTGGAAGCAGCAACTTTCCAATGAGGTGGCATGGACTTTGTTATTAAAAGAGGCCAAGCTGCCAGAAAAAGCACTTAAACCTGGGCTTGTTTTTGAAGAGGACTCCACAGATGCTCAAGATCTTGGAAAAGAGGAATTCACCTCCTCTCCAGCAAGAGGCAGGATTGCTCTGGGAGCTGCCGGCACCAGAAGTTCTTCCCATCACGCACACCATCAGCAGCTACGTCACCCTGTGCAATCCTACACCAGCTCTCAGCAGTGCTGGCGCTGCAGGAGCCAGCAGTGGGCTGAGAAATCAAACATCTCTTGTACAACAGCTTCCCCCACCTCCCTGCAGCCCCCATTAACTCCAAAACCCCACGTGATGGAAGGGGAGCAGCCAGACCACAGAAAATAGCTTAATCTCAGTTCTGCATCCAAGAGGGAACATTCTACATGAGGTAGGCTTTTTGTCAGTTGGTTTGGTGACAGGAGGGGTAGATGTGGGGAGAAAAGGAAGTCCCTGTGTCTCAGTGTTCACACCTGGCAGGAACACCTAAGATCAACAACCAATTTATAGCCAACAGATCCCCTTCTCCTGGAAGTCCATCCAGCTCCAGGAGCATCAAAGCCAGATGTGTCACCAACACGCACCTTTTGAAGCTCCTCTTCAGAGGCTGTGAGCTTTGCCTTCCACACCTGCTCCTCCTCTTCCACGCTCTTCTGCAGGTTTCGCAGCATCCCCTCCTGCAGGCAAAGCCTCAGCTGAGCCCAAACCTCCTCCAGCCCCCACCAGGCTGAGCAGTGCAAGGGCTGGAAGCCTTGGCATACCCAAAGCCTCTCCAAAGATTTGGGCCAAACAATAGGTGACAGAATGAGATGCCTCAGGTGGGGCTGGGGGCTCCTAATCCCTATTCTGGCTCAACCACCCCTTGCTGTGTCTTATCCCATCACCACCAGGAAGGTTTCCAACACAATTAGACTGAAGAAGAGCTCTAGAAACTCACGTTTATCCTGTTCCTCTGTCTCTGACAAATACTCTGCCACAGGGCAGCACCCCCAACACACCAGTGGATGCCCACCCTGAGCTCAGAGGCAACCTGGGCTGTCAGGAGACCTCTCCAGAGGGATTTCCAGTGGGAAGCCAACACAGTGCAAAGGGCAGGAACTTACTGTCTCTGCAAGGATCGTTCTGTACTGCTCACATTCTGCTTGTAAAGTGTGTTGCGCTTCCTCTGCCTCTTTTAATTTAAGAGCTGAATCCTAAAAAGAGAGGGAAGGGAAGGAGAGAGATGAGGAGAAGAAACATGTGACCCTCCAGCACCCCCTCCCTCACCCCTCCACTTTGCAGCCTTCACTTACTGATGGCTCTGTTGTGATCATCTGCTGCTTTAGCACACCCACGGTCTTCTCCTTAAACTCCTGTAGCCACGTGTCGTAATCCTGAGTTTGAGAAAAAGAGAACAAGGAAAAAGAAGGATGCTTAGACATCTCTCCTTCCCATGTGGAGGAGGTGCTGGGGGGTCTGAGGAAGCCTGTCCCACCTGCTGTGAGGACATGGTGACTCCGGGGAGGGCGGAGAGCAGCGTCTGCTTGGTTCGTGTCTGGAGCGCATCCAGCTGTTGGGCCAGCTCTTCCTGAAAGAGGGACACACTGCAATGGGATGGAGGTCCTGGGCACCCGCTGGCCAGGCTGACAGCACTGGTCCTGCTTTCCTGTGCCTACAGGGCTGGGAAAACCAGCCAAGACAGAAAACTGCTGATGCTGGGAACCACGAAAACGTCACTTCCAGTTCAACCACCTTCTAGTTTCCCCAACCATGACCAGTACCAGGGATACATTGCCCTCAAGAGAAATTCTGAAGAAGCCTGCCGCAGAGCTGGGCCAGCACTGCTCCTAAGGAGGCAGGCAACCCAGGGCAAGCCTCCCTGGTGGCTTGAGGAAGCTGAATGTTTCCCTTACAACAGCAAGGAAATGCCAGGCTCACCTTTGCTTTTGTAGCAGCAAGCAGTTTTTCCTCGCACGCCTTCTCCACCGTGGTCAGTGCTTCCATTGCCTTCCAGTTCTTTTCCCGAAGGTCCTGTGGAGACCACACACAGAGGGCAATAAGCCACACGCCGTGCCAACGGCCACAAAGCTGATTGCTGGCACTGCAGGGCATTTCAAAGCCTCCACTTAAGGAATTGGGTTTGGTCAGAAGTCTTTCATCCCATGCCCACATGCATTCCTTTCTCCCCCATCTTTCCAGTGGCTCCACACACCCCATTGGTCTGGCAGTGCCCTGGAGGGAGCAGGGCACAGCTGGACAGGGCAGGAGCTCCAGGAGTATGCTCAGGATGTCTGCAGGGGACACAGGACAAGTGCAGGGATGCACAGTGGCCTCCACACAACTGACACCACCTTGCAGTAGAAGGATAAGGAGCAGAGGAACAGTGAAGGAGCCTTCTCAGGGATTTCCTTGGCCCTACCAGGGTAAGATCTCTGGCTTACCAGGTCCTATATTTCCCAAGAGAACAGGGGACAGACATGTCATCTCAGACAGCCCACCAGCTCCAGCTGCACAGCCTGCCAGGGGTACTCCTGCTCTCTGGCAGATGAAGCAATGCCTCCAGAGCTCTGTGGGGCTGAAGAGCCTCTGGCCACACCCCGGAGCCATCAGTAGGTGCCCACGATGGGTTGTCTGTCACTCACGTACATTGTTTTTCACCTTCTGTTGCTCCACTGCCTCCTGCAGCTGCGTGGCTTCCCTTTCCAAGGCTGAGAGCTGGTTTGTCTTCTCCTGGAGTCTGGAAGGGCAGGATGCAGGAGTGAGCCTAAGTAGTCACCTCCCTCATGGGCAGCAAGCTCCCAAGATGGAGACCACAGCCCTTCCTATCCTGGTCTACTCTGGGATCTACACACAGCAGGAGGAAGAGGGAGCAGGACTAAAAATCAGAGCCATGGCAATACTGGAGTGGGATCTGTTCTTCTACCCCCTTACCAGCAATAAAAAGCAATCAAGTAACTGGCTGGCTGTACACACACAAAAAGAGGAAGCAGCAACCTGATGCAAAGGCCAGGAATTCTGGCTTGCACAACTGGGACTGCTCCTGTCCACGGCTCATTAGGCTGAGAGAGCCCACAGCTCTGCATTTCAGAAGTATCATCCCACTATCTTGAGTAACCCTAAATCAGGGCTGCCAACTTACAGCAGAGAGCTGCAGCTTTCCTCCACACCCTCAGATCCCCCACCTGCCCTGAAGGGACCCTCAGTTTGAGCAAACCAAGGTTCAGGTCCTTGAGAAGAACTAGACAAGTCTCTTGGGGTCCCAAGATAACTCAACAGCTGCCTTCCTTTACAGGGATGCTGGATGCTTGCTGGCAGTGGGGCCATCTGAGAAATCTTCCCCCCTTCAGAGCCTGGGCTTTCTTGGAGGTACCCAGCACATGGACAAGGAGCAACAGGCAGGACTCAAGACATGGGAAACTCCAGTTAAATGCCAGGAAACCTTTCTGTGGTGGGGCGTGGGGGAAGAGGTTATCAAACACTGGAATAGGGACGCAGAGTGCTCGTGAATCTCCATCCTTGGAGATACCTGGAAACATTTTTAGAAGACTTCCTCTGATTGGCCCAGCCTTGAGCAGGGACTTGGACCAGAGACATCCCACACCCAGCACCAACACCACAGAACCTCCTGTTCTGTAGGACTGGTCAGACTCCACGTGCCTACCAGCAACTCAGTCCTACTTCAGAACGGACTGGCTGTTATATGGGGCCACCGCCAGAGGCAATTAATATTTTAAACAGCACTGCTGGCTGGGATTGACCTTGACTTCCCAGCTGGGCAGTCCTTAAGCCTGCCTTGAAGGCAGGAAGCACTCAGCCACAGGCTCAGTGCTTGAGGAAGCCTGGGACACATGGACAGCAAGCTGGAGGTGCCACTGCAGGATGTGCACCTGGACCCACCTTGACTGCAGCTGCTTCATTTCTGCTTCATTGGCTGCCTGAAAGAGAGAAAGCACTTTGATTACCTGTCCCAGGCATGTGATGCATGTCAGCCCTTTCTGTGGCATCCCAGAGCAAAGACAACACAGGGATTGTGTAAGCAGTGTCACCCACTCCCCTCCTCCCACCCCAATTAAACGAGCACACAAACCTGCAGGTCTCTGTCTTTTTCTGCCTCCCGCATCTGGCCTGCCTCCAGCAGAGCTTCAATGGACTTGATCCTCTCCAGAAGCTTTGTATTCTCTGAGCTGACATCCTGCAGTTTCCCTTTCACACTGTCCAACTCCAGCAGCTTACTTTTAACTTCTGCCTCGGAGCTCAGCAGCTTGGTCTGCAGTTCTGTTGGAGGGAAGGGTGACAAACACTGTAGGGCACATGCAAACAAACCTGGAGACTCCCCACCCTCCTATGTCCAAGCAGGATCATAGCCAAAGAAGCCTTGGCCATGGGTGCTTTGAGGAGGCACAGAAAGGTCAGGCAGGGATGCAGGACAACACAGCAGAGAGACACTGGAGTGACATCCTGGGATAGAACCACGGACCAGCCCATGTTTTGCTCACACCAACACCAGGCAGCCTCACTCATCCTTGGATCTACTTGTCCTGCCCCAGCTGGCTCCTCCAAGCTCTGAAAGTCTCCAGTCTGTCCCACAACCCTGCCCCTGCTGATCCCAGCTCCTCACCAGCAATGCTCTGCTGCTGCCCTTTGGTCTTTTCTGCGTCTGCCAACAGGCTCTTGTAGCTGCTCTGCGTTTTGCGGAGCTCGTCGCTGACCTCGTCCAACCTCTTCTGCAGCATCACCTCCCCCTCCTGTTGGTAAGCCTGCACAGCAGGAAAAGAAGGTTTCCTGGAGCGTGACAGACTATTTGAAGCAAAGCTTCACGTGTAATATAATCCTATTTTTAAACTGTGTTTTGGGGAATTACAGTCATCCTCCCCCCAAGCTCCCCCTGCGCACGAAGCACCCTGCATTGTGCTCACAGTTTATCCCGTGCCAGCCCTCACGTTGGGAAGTAGACAGTACCCAAATGTCTCAGTTCTGGGCCAACTCCATGCCCAACCTCCCCTCTGGAGAGCTCTGAAAAACCTCTTACAGCCCTGGTTCAAGTCACCCCAGCCCAGCAGGGAGAGGTGCTGGCATGGAGCTTTGCAGAACAGAGACAACCAACCACGTTTCCACATGTGGAGGAATTTTCTGTGCAATTTGGGCCAGGGAATACTTCTTTTTTTTCCATCATAGAAAGCAGCAAGGAAGAGCCCTGGCCAGGGCAGGCGTTCTGAGGGGGAAGGCAAAGGAGGAGGAGGATGAGTTGCAGCTTTACAGGTACAAGTGGCACCCTTGCAGAGGGAGAAAAATTGCTTTGCATGGAGGGGGACAGGAAAAGGTAAACCAGCAGGCCTGGCTCTGTCCAAGGGATGCTTCCAGCACCACCAGGAAAGCAGAGCTCCTCTGTTTTCTGAGGATTTGACCCAATATCTTCAACTCAGAGCTCCAGGTGTTACTGTGGAACACATTCTCCCTAGCACCTTAAGCACGTGACTTTAGACTCTTCCAGCTAGTGTGATTTATTTAATTAGCACTAAGGTGTGCAGCGAGCTTACAGCCCTGCAGTTCTCCCAAAAGCATGCCTAGGGACTCCTGCTTTGAGCCAGGAAGGAAGCTCGTGCCTTCACACCAGCTGTGTGCTCACATCATCCTCCTTGCTCCTCACCTGCACAAGCAGCAGGAGCCAAATGCAGCCCACCCAAAGGAGATCCACGTCCTCAGGCACACAAAAGATTAAGAGCAAGGATATAGAAGGCCCCTTGCTCTAGGAACTCCTCTACAAAACCATTTTGGCATGTGCAGATAAACGTCTCCTCCACCATAGCTCCTTCTTGAAGAGGCCAGAGCAATTCAGAAATCACAGCACATTCCTGAGGACATCCCTCACTCTGTCTGCTACACTGGGATTAACGCTCCCAGGCTTACTAACATCCCAGCAGGATCCCAGCAGGAGCACTGTCAACATTCCAAGAAGATGCTCCTCCCTGTGTGAGTCCAGCCTGTCTGCCAGCAGCACACCTCTGTGTGCTCAGAGGCTCTGCTTGGGAAGTGTCCTTTCAACACCTCTGAAAACCCCAAACCCAGCCACTCCCTGCTAGCAACCAAAAAAGCCACAAGCTCCATCTCCTGCACCAGGGAGAGCGAGCAACAGGCTTAAAAACATCTGAGCAAGAGAGAGAGCACCTGCACAAGAATGGCTCTGCTGGTGATGTTGCACAAGGGCCACACCGAATGTTCCAAGTTAATGGGGGGGGAGAGCAATTAGGAAGCCTGCCAGGCAGCTTCCTTCCCAACCACGGACATTCATCTCCCTCCTAGCCCTTCCCATGGCCAAGTGCATGGATCCCCTGCCATTCAGCCACCCATCCCTGCGAGGGGAGCAGGCCTGCCTGACCTGCAGCTGCTCGATTCGCTTCTCTGAGGCCGCCGCTTTGATCTCCCAGCTCTTCCTCTGCTGCTCCTCTTGCTGCAGCACCTCTGACTTCTCAGACAGCTCTTTCATCAGCTTGCTGCACTCCTGCCTCAGCTTGGCCAGCTCAGCATTTTGCCTGCAGCAACAGAAGCAGGGTTACTTCAGCCCACAGGCCAGCCAAGCCTCTCTAGTGTTGGCTGGGGAAAACATATCCTCCTGTGGGCCTGATACAGGACTTGAAACAGTGAAATTTGTTTGCCTGTTTCTACAGCACTCCTGGTCCTTCAGGGACGGGGTGGAAAGAGCCAACTAATCACTTTAGAAAAGTCCTGTTTCAGTCACAGGAGACATTCCTTTCTTATGAAGTACAGGACACATGGATCTATGTTCCCAGACACAAGACAAAGCACTACAGCTGGAGTCCACTCTGTAATTATTTGCCTGCTGTCAATCACCAGTCATTACAAACTGTCTATAAAAAGGAGTGTGAAATTCTTCTACCTAGCTCCTGTTTGTTCTGCACACACTGGGCTGGGCTCTGTTCTGTGCAGCATCACTCCCATCAAAGAGCCAGCTGCATTTCTTCTCAAGTTTGAGAGTAGGAGCTCCCCTATGGGGGAAAAACACCACAGTGCCTTCTGATCTCCTCTCCCCCCTCCACTGCCTGCTGGTTCTGGCATCAGCACAGGTGACCCCAAAGGAGAGAGGGATTCCCTGCCCTTTCACTTGGGAAGAACATCCTTGTTTCTCCTGGTGCACCCCCAAAAGCCATTTGGCAAGCGCTTCCTCCCTCATTCCCTCCTCTACCTCCAGCTAGTTGGGGTGTCTGCAGAAGTATCTTTGAGAAAGGGGGTGGCCAAGCCAGGGTTTGCCAGAGGGCAGCCCCAGGCTCTGCCCGTCCCCCCAGCCTTACTTGCTTTCCATCTGGCTGGTAGCCTGGTTGAGGGCATCCCTCAGGATGGAGTTCTCCTGCTGCAGGCGAGCCAGCTGCGTGTTGGGGCCGTTCTCCAGCTGTTCCTGCAGGGTCCGGATCTAGAGGAGCCCAACAGGGGTTAATGCCACCACCAGCCCTTTTGCTCCCCCTGTCGAAGCTCAGGAGATGAGCAGGAGGGACTGGCAATGCAGGGGGAGTGCCTGCTGATGCTGACAGCCCCCAGGGGTGTGACATCCCATCAGGATGCTCCCACATGCTTCTTCTCCAAAGAGGTTTGGAGGGGACTTAAAGGGGTTGGGGAGGGTATTTCGAGAATTTTGGCGGTATTAAGTGGGTCTTAGAGGGGTATGGGGGGACTTGAAGGGGTTTGAAAAGGGATTTGGGGGAGTTTGAGGGGGGTCTAGGGGGGCCTTAAAGGGATTTGGGGGGTGAAGTTGGGCACCACATCTCAGGAGCACTGCAGGGTCTCGCCCCTCCCTGAGGCTCTTGCCCCCTCTCACAGCTCAGCCTTCTCCAGGTCACCCATTTGCCACCAGCAACCAGCTGGCAGCAGCAGGAGGCAGGTGCAGAGCATAGCCTGGAGCTCACCTTGCCCTGGAGCTGCTGGGTCTCACTGACATGGTCCTGGTAGCTGGCCTGCATCCGCGCCTGCACCGCCACGATCTCCCGCTCGCGGGCCAGCAGCTGCTCCTTCAGCTTGCCCTCCACGGCCACTGCCTTGGCCCGCTCGGCTGCCAGCTCCTTCCAGGAAAGGAGGCCCCCAGTTAGCCCTCATTGTATGGGTTTCCCCATTTTAAGAGGATGTGGCCTCCTAGCTCAGCAGACTACAAAGTTTAGCCCTTGAGTTGCTGCCCCCACGCCCAGGTACATTTAGCACTTACATTTCCTCCTGCATTTTGTTTTGGGCTCTGTGGCCACTGGATGCCACTGTTGTTCCATGTTGGGCCAGCTAAGAGAAAGGAGTAAGACAGCCTGGAATTTTATTTTCCTCCCCCAGGATAAATAACATCACACAACATCTGGGGCAAAGCAGAAAAATTAAACATGGACTTGAGAGCTGCAAGTTCTGCATGGCAGGGATCTGTTCTGTCTTCGACACCCAGAAAGAGGTGGAGGCAGGGGGCTGAGTCAAGGAAGGGCACTGTAAATAGGATCAGGCTCCTTACAAAGGCACCTTCTCAGCTCAGGGGATCTGAAACGAGGAAGGATTTGCCTTTCTCCCTGAAGGAGAAGAAAGCTGCAATCTCTTACAGAAAGGGTTTTCCCCTGCTTTTCCCATGCCTGCCAGCAGGCACTACCCTGTGGTTCTTTGGACTGGTACCTCCCTGAACTGGAGCAGGCCCAAGAGAGGAGGGCAACTGGGGATTTCCTCCCCTTTTTGGGAAGAAAACAGCAGCCAAGAGGTGAAGGGCCCAAAGAGCCCCTGGGCTTCACCTGCAAGAGGGCTGAGATGTGGGGAGCAGGAGGCACATGGAGAGCCATCATGAGCAGAGCCCACCCCAGGGATGCCAGGAGGGCCATGCAGGGCTTACCTTGCTCAGCTCCCGCAGTTTGTTCCTGGCAGCAGCTGCATCCTCCTGCTCGGCAGAGAGCTGCTTCTCCTTCTCCTCCAGCTGGCGTTTCAGGACAGCAATGGGGTCACCCTTCTGCGTGGCCTGCCAGCACAGGGTGGCACATCAGTGGGGCCCACCACTTTTAGACCCATCCCCTCCACCCCACGTGCACAACATCCTGCCCTCTACTCCAGGGGAAAATTCAGCTCTGCTCTCCAAGACACCCTCAGGGCCAGCATGCCTGAAAAAGGGGTGCCTTCCCTCCCCTTGCACCTCCTGAGGCTCAGCAGAGCCCAGGTAGAGCCCTACCATGTGCCATGTGTCCTGGATGATTCCTGCTTTCTCTGTCAGGATCTCGATGAGTTGCTGGGCCTCCCCCTCACTGAACACCATACTGCTGACCGTGGACACAAGTGTCTTGTAGGGCAGGTACAGGGCCCCATCCGAATCCGTAAGTGCTAGGAAGGAGAGAGGAGGGGTTGGGACTGCTGGGGACAACAGCAGGAATATGGCATCATCTCAGCTGGCTTCAACCCCATAACTGCAATCTCAAACCTCCATCCCCCCAGATTTCCAGAGTCACGTTTGGTTACTCTCTGAGTGAGCAGTAGGAAAAGTGCTGGAAATGACACCACTCATGTGCTGCTTGAGTCAGCTGTCACCTGTGCCTGGCTCAACAATTGGTCCCAGCACCTGCCATCAGACTCTACCAAACTGAGAGATTCTCTGCAGGAGCTGGGAGTGCTTTGCCAGTGTCAGGGGGCTCAGACGTGCTGGGCATCAGAAGCTGGACTGCACCAAAACACAACTTTGCTCAAGGACGTCACTCTATGCAGTGGTTCCAGTGACAGCGAGGTCATCTCCCACTTTTCACCAGCCAGGTTTGTTCCAGTTCTTTCCTAAGGGAGCAACGTTACTCCAACCCTTCCTCTACCCCTCTGCTAACCTGGGAAAACCAGGGAGCACCAGGGACCATGATGCTGCTGTAGGACCTCAGTGCACATGGTCACGATACACAGAGGGTGGCGGGCAGTGGTTTAGGGGTTCCCGCACTGTATCTAGGGGGCTCATTTTCCTGGAAAATCACAGAAGGAAAAGCAGTTTGGAGTCCAGTGGCTCCAGAGCCCCTGAAGTCATTAACACCACGGTCTCTTGAATACAAAGCTTTGGATGCCCCAAGCAGCAAGGTTCAAAGAAGAAGGAGGAGGAGGTGCTGCAGGTGTTGGAGCAGAGATTTTCCTCTGGAGAATGGAGCCCATGCTGGAACAGGTTCCTCCTGAAGGACTGCAGCCCATTGAAGGCCCCACAGTGAAGCAGGGGAAAGGTGTGAGGAGGAAAGAGCTGCAGAGAGTGGCTGTAATAAACTGACCACAGTCTCTCTCCTGCACCAGTCAGGGAGGGGAGGTAAGAGGAGTCAGGAGGGAAGGAGTGAAGTTGAGCCTCGGAATAAGGGCAGGGTGGGGGGAGGTGTGGTTCTAATTTTCTCTCTGTTTCTCATCTACTTTATTGGGAATAAATTAGTTTTCCCCAAGTCGAGTCTGTTTGGCCAGTGACAGTAATTGCTGAGTGATCTCTGGTAGATCCATTTGGGACGGCAGCGCCAAGCCCTGGCAGCAGCCAAGTCGGCGCCCCCAGCCACAGCCACTGCCCAGCAGCCCAGCCGGGGCAGCTCCACCCCCTTGTGCCACCGGGGCCCGAGGCTTGGCAAACACCTTCCTTATGCTGGCAACCGCAGGGCTGCAGGACAGCACACGGCATCCCCAGGCTCAGTCCTGCTGCATGCAGGAACACACCAAGCAGAATTCTGCCCCTCTCCAGGCGGAGTCGCGGGAGGGGGCTTTGGGAAAGGCCCGAACTGTGCGAACCCCACCCTGCAGCTGGGCACACGGAGCCAGAGCAGCCTCCCAGGCTGTGGCACAAGGACGCCAGTAGTGACACCGAGCCCAGGCTGTGGAACAAAGACACCAGGGCTGACACCGAGCCCAGGCTGTGGAACAAGGACGCCAGTGCTGACACCGAGCCCATGTGCAGAGTCGGGAACTTCGCACCTCGCTGAGGGAGCAGCGGAACAAGGAGCAGCCATGTGGCAAAGCTGCCATGGGAAAGCATGTCAGGATGAGTGGTCTCAAGAGCCACTTCTTATGCCCAAGGGGACTTGGGAGACGTGGATGTAACAAACCACACAAGAGAAAAATACCCCAAGCTGCTCTCGTCAGTTTTGCCGTCTGTTTCAGTGCTGAGGACATGTCCTTGGACACTTTGAACACCTATTTTTATCTGCCACAGGATAATCTGTTCCTTTGCCTTTGAGGAGGAGAGACCACAGCTGCCCACAACACGTTGGTCAAACTGCAGTTGGCTTCATGGCACAAATCCTGCCGAGAGCTTTCCTTTGCAAAATCCCACAGGGAGCAGCTAAGACACCACTCTTTGCTTTCAGGACATGCAGGATTGGCACTTTATATCCAAGGGGAATGTCAGTTTGGAGCAGCCAAAACCCTCCCAACTTAACAAATGCTCAAAGTTCATCTCCCAGCCACATTCCCTCAGCTGTTACAGCTTGGATTTAGGGCCATGTTTTTCACATGGGTGCACACAACAAACCAGTCACCTCCACCTTCCCCAACACCACCCCTGCAATACCCTCCAGGAGCAGCTTCTCCAATCTTTTCAAACCCCATCACCGTGTGGAGACAGCCTCTAGTAAAACCCTCCCCTCAGAAGAGGAGATTCAAGGGGTTTAACCCAACTTTGGAACCCAGCAGCTGCAAGTGTCCTGTTGCCTAGCAGGCCCTCTTCCAAAATGTGGGTGTGGGAACTGCCAGGCTGCACAGAAGGTCTGGATGTGCTGCAGAAGGGCAGCAAGAAGGGATGCCTTTTAGTTTGGTGGGTTGGGTTTTTTTTTTTGGTAAAGAAAGAAAAAATGAAACCTGTGCACATCACATGACATCTTTGAGAACACCTGAGAGATTTCTCCCATGTGTCCACATGGGAACTCTTCCACAGGTCTGAAAGCACTCACATTTTTAGTGCCTGTAATTACCACTTAACCAAAAATAAATCCCAAACTGTTCCCACTGGTACAATGAGAGGCAAGAATCCAGCTACAGAGCTGCATTTTCCCCTCCCTACACCTTTTTATACCCTGCAGAGTTCAGGACCACCTGATCTCTTCCATCTCTGAGTCAATCAAGTGAGGCATGACGGATGATGGGCAAATTTTCCCTTCCCTGTGACAGATCCAAAGTCACTTCCCTCTAATTACTCTACCATCAATGCCCTGCAGTATAAAGCTCCATCAATCCTCTTTCCTTGAAGAACCCTTCTTCACCTCCACTAAAGGATGAGGAAATGCTAGCAGTGACCCAGCTCCATGTAAAAGTGTGGCAGAGCTCCTTTGTATTTTTAGAAGTCAGGGTTCTGTGGGGAAAACACCTCATCCTGGCTTTCCACCCAGATGTGCAGCACCTTGGCAGCTGTCCCTCTCCCAGGACAGGCACATGCACCTCTTGTTCATTCCCATGTGCAGATCCCAGAACACAAATCCCAGAGGAACCTGTAACTCTCCAACACCCATGTGCTGGACCAAAGGGACATAGGCAGAGGAATTTGGTCTTACCTGGTTCACTCTTCTTCTTGGATGCAGCCTTCTTCTTGGCAGGTGCATCATGCTTCTGATCCTCCTGGGCTGGAAGAGCCTCGGTTTTCTTGACAGTGAGAGAGCTGATGACCGGAGTACTTTGCTGAGTGCCAACTGGGGGCACTGCCACAACAGGCACCTCCTTAGGGGCCACCTCCCGGACAGGAGAACTTTTGGGGACGCTGACAGGGGGTGCAGCCAACGCTGGGCTAGGAGCAGGCTCTACCTTTGCCACCTTCTTCTCCTTCTTCCTCTTCTCCTTAGGTGATGGAACAGGTTTCTCCTTTTCCTGGGGGACAACTGCCACCGCTGCAATTGGAGTCTCAACTGTGACAGGCACCACAGCAGGCTCAGGAACCACCTCCTTGGGAGGGTCCGTCACTTCCTGAGTAAGCTGCTGTTCTGGGATCTTTCCATTCGGTTTCTCTTCCTTTTTCTTTGCTTTTCCTTTTTTCTCAATTGGTTTCTCTTTCTTCTTTTTCTCTAATTTCTGCTGCTGGGTCTTCTCAAGCTCCTTGCGTTGTTTGGCCAAGGCTTCCTCGTACGACGTCTCCTTCATGGAGAAGGTGGACACGAGGAAGATCCCGATGGCAGAGATCACCATGAAGCCTCCAAAGACCATGACACCCAGCGTCTGAGGGTCGTACACATCCATCCTGCCTTACTCTTCTGTGACTGCAAGACACCAGGACAGCAGTTAGAAGCAGGAGGGGAGGAAAGAAATGCAATGGCCTCTCTGAGCAGGAGTTTCAAGTGGACATCTGTGCCTTCCAATGGCACCGTGCACTGCCAAGAGGAACACTCCAGATTCACACAACTCAGGTCGACCTGCCTGCACCCCCCCAAATTTGTGCTCCTCTGCTACACTGCCCATGCACAGGGATCCAGTTGTACCCCAGGGACTAAATTTCATCACCAGAAGAACCAAAGAGGGAATTAAAAAACCGGGATGGAATCAGAGACAAACACAAGCCTCATTCTTATGTCCAACGGGGTGGTTTTGCATGACCCTAAGCCATACCTGCAGCAGTAAGAGAGCCCACTTTCAGACTGCTGGGAGCAGGCTGGCCAAAATCTGGGCTTTCCCTGGAGCACCTGGCTTTTTCACTGCACCCAGATGCACACCCAGGTGTCAGCTTTGGAGTAAAATATCCCCCTGGAAGGAGAAAGCTTTGCAGCAGCCCTTCCCTCCTCCCTTTGCTACCTTCACACTGTGGCACTGCTGCTGAGCAGCAGCAGAGACTACACTGCCATTCTGAGGTCGGGCAAGCAGGGTTCAGCCACACCTGGGGAAAGATGCTGCCACCCCCACTCCTCTTTATGGATACTTGAATGCTGTCCTGCTTTTAAAGCCCACTTCTGTCCCATTCATGTGCTTCATCCACCAGGGCATCGCTTCCATGTGGCTCTGAGGTGGCTCATGGCCTCAGATGCTGGTGTCAAGCAGCTAATCTGGGAAGGGACACTCTCCAGGAGTTGCCATGGCTGTGATATTCATCGCTGTGAATCAAAACATAAAGAGCAAAATGCAGAAAGTCCTCAGCTACCAGGAGTTCTCATCCCCACACTTAACTGTTGACATTATCGAATTTCCTCTTTAAGGGGTTGTGGGTTGAGGAGGGAGGGAGGAGCTGGAAGGGAAGGAGGCAAAAATAAGAATAAACATAAGGAGATCAGCATCTTTTCAAACCTCAGTGCTTGCAGGGAGACACCTTGGAGGCCCTTTCCCTCTAAGAGCTGGAGCAGCAAACTTGAATCTGTGGCTCAAAGCTGCTCGAGGTGGGGACAGTGCAGTGGAAACTCATCTCCAGCACCCAAGCAGGGAGAGCAGAGCTGGGAGGAGCTGCAAATGCCACACTGGAAATACCAACCTGCCTGGGGAAGGATGTTCTAACCAGCTGCCCACCTCTCCAGGCATCCCAGGTAAAGCAGCAGAGAGAGAAGCTGGCAGGCAGGAGGGCTGCCCATGCCAGCTGGAACCAGCCTCCCCGTCAGGGCCAATTTTCTACGCCAGGGCACTGCTGGAGATTCCAGCTGATATCACAGGCATCACTATTACATCTACCCTAGCCATTTTGCATTTAAATGGCCTCAGCCCACTCTATCCCAGCACATCTGGTGCCAAGTCACTGCCTCCTGACTAGGGAGCATCTGGCCCCAACCAGGACAGACAGATAATTCCTAGCCCACAGGCTGAAAGGGACTGGAATTCCTCTCCCTGGCAGTAAATAAAAAGTAGGGGTGAAGAACACATACCCACGATCTTGTGCCGGGTTTAGGGCTACACCAAAGCACCCAGGAGCTGTTTTAGGGGCAGAACAAGGTGACCTACATTTCTCAACCAGCAACCCCAACATATTTGTAAAAATAAACTCTTCTTGACCTCCCAGCACCATAGTTTCGTATCTAGATAAAAATCTGCTGCTCCAGCTTGGGGCAAGGCCATCCCCAAGTGCTGACAAACACACTCCAACCTCACCAGCTGGTACTGCCACCCTCAAAAGCAGCTTGATGGAGCCCACAGGGGATGGGAATGGGGGAAGAAATCCCAGTCTCCACTACGAAGGATGGAGAGGACAGAGGCAGGGGTGGTGAGGTGGGTCAGATGGCACTGCTGGATGTGACACCATGACACCCGAGCCCTATGCCTGCCCCACACCTCACTCCACAGGAGTGTCCCCCAGAAGCGCTAACAGCCTCCATACCCTCTCTCCCTCACAGAGAACCTCACCCAGCCCCACAGGCTGCAGTAAAAGCTGTCTGTACCTTGCCTCCTGCCCAGCTTTACAGCCAGGGTGAGATAAGGACATAAATGAGCACTAAAGTCCTTCCTAGCGAAACAAAAGCACCCCAACAACCCCCTCCAGACCAAAAGCAATACAGGAACAAAGCAGCCAGAGCACTGAGGAGCTGCGGACCTGCAAAAGAGCCATGGGAGCAGCCGGACCTCCTGAAAGCAGCTGAAATGCTCAGAGAAGCCATCCAAGCTCCCACTGCTCGACCAGGGGAACCCCACGCTGTTCCCAAGGACACACATGCCAGGAGAAAACCCACAGGAATGAGCAAGAGGTGCCAGTCAGGACGCAATCACTCCCAGCAGCACTCCCATGGCAAACCTTGGTCCTGCCTCAATGTTCGCTCATGCCCCACAGTCCCGGTGCTGACTCCAAGGAGCGAGTTCTAGGAGCGAGTAGGGTTCCTCCTGCGGTCAGCATTTGGCACGACCAGCCCAGCAACTAGTTCAGGGAAGAGCCCATCTCTCCAAGGGTGCACAGACAGACACACATGCTTAAATCAAGCCAGGCTGGCCTTGGCATTTGGGGGATAAGGAAAAGTCTTCCTATGGGAACTTCCTGGTGCAGAGATGTCAGAAACATTTATGCTGCTGTGTTAGCACCCAGGAGAGAAGCTCTGCTTTGACATTTCCTGACCTTGCCACCTTTGCCCTTCCAAGGGCTGGAAGTTTGCTCCTGGATTTGCATAGTAAGACACAGTCCTCCTCAAAAGCATGGCAAGAGAAGCACGTGTGCCTTGCCTTTTAGCAGGAAAGCCTTCCATGCTTCCCACCTCCACAAAGCCTTAGCCTGGACATGGCAAAATAGGGCACCAAGAGTAGTCTCACATGTCCGGCCCAACAGCCACGCTTTGAAGAGGCACAAAGACTTCAGGATCCTCCCTTCTGTAGCTTCTGGTCCTCCATGGGACTTCACTCCTACAATGGCATTTTTCCATCTGCTTGGGAGATGGTTGTGTGCCCAAGAGATGGGTGGACACCAGCAGGTGTAAGAGTCCATGCTCAAAAAATCAAGTTCACATCCAACGCTGAGCACATTTACTTCCATGAAGTTTCTGGAGCAGAAGCATCCTCCACTCCTCTCCCAGCCAAAACAGCAGGAATCACCAAATATCTCCATACACAAACTCCTTCCCCAAAACAGCTTGTCCAGGTAAAGCTTTTCCCCACCGCCAGAACAGGAATAAGACAGACAACTGGTATTTCCCTTGGCCTTCTCATGTAAAGGAGCTCACTGAAATGCTGTGCTGACTCTTCCACTCCTATGGCTTTTCCTTGTTATTCATCACACTTCCCAAAATCCCAGATAACAGCCCAAGAGACCTGACCTCCCTCACCTCCCTGCACATGCAGCCACCTCTGTTTGACCTGAGCAAAAGTCCAACTCGCCCTAAGAAAGCAGAACCAGAAGAGCACTCAGCCTTGCTGGTTTTTCAGCACTAAACAATTTCCAGGATGAACCAACCCCAGACATGTGACACGACAGCACTGGGGCCATGCTCAGTGTCTTGTGGTCACATTTGTCACTGACAGCTGTGTCAAAAACCAGGCTGGAACTTAGCCACCTGTTCAGCCTGTCCTCCCCTCTGTGACCATACATGAAATCCATGGGAGTTCAGCATCTTTAAGACCCAGCCCTCCACCAACCCTGGTTTAAATCACACAGGCCACACAACAGGTGGGCAGGAGCAACGGAAGAGACAGATTGTGCAGTAACTATAGAAATCTTGTTTCTTGTCACAGCCAAAGGAAAACACATGTTATCTCCTCTTGGTGTTGATAGGTGCTACAGATAGAAGAAGATGCTCTTTGCAAGCAGGACACTGTCCCCCCTGCAATCCAAGGCTTCCACTTTGCCATGGTGTCAAGGTGGCATCTCAGGTTAGAACAATGCAGGAGAGGTGATGGGGGGGCGGGGCAGAGGGCAGAGAGAGAGAGAACTGGGTTCACCCAGATGGACTCTGCAAAACCCACAGCAATGCCTGCCTGTGAAGCACGTGCAGCATCCTTTCCTCTACATATCCCAGCAGGTTAAAAAAAAAGGAGGGAAAGGGCATGCACAAGGGAACTGGGAGGCCTGATCCTGTGAACAGCAGGGCAGACCAGCAGGAGAAGGCAACACCACTGCCAGCAGATAAAAAAAACCAGTCACCAGATACTTCTCCTGGAGTTTTTCTCTCTGCCCTGTTGCAATAGAGAGAGACAAAAATTAAAAACAAACGAGAAAAGCCTGCACGCCATGAGCAGATCCTACCCATGTCACCAGCAGCCTCTGTTTAAATACATTTTCTGTGTAAGTGACTGTGCACTTCCAGCCTCCCGGCAGCATGTGCTACTCCACGCAGCAACTCCAGATCACCCCATCCTCTACAGTTATAGCTCGACTTAATTTAACGTGTCTTAGTGCTCCATTAGCTCTGGCAGCAGCAGCAGCCAGCAGGCTTGTGCTTGCCAGCAGTGCTGCCAGCTCCCTTCCCCAGCCCAGGAGTGAAAAAACTTACAGAAAATACACGTATATATAGGAGTGTAACAGCACCACAACACAGTTGCAGCTTGACTAATCTGTGCGGTGGCTATTACAAATTTTCTCTCCCCTCCCTGGCCCGAAGAGGCATTTCACTGCCGGTCCTCATCAGCTCTTCCCTGGGGCTCACATCCCAGGTAGCCGCGACCCCTTCCAGCCATTTCCCGCTTCGACGAAGGTGAGAGCTGGCACTCCAGGCGCGGACACTTCTCCATCCCGCTCAGCCACGTGTGCAGCACACGCTCTTCCGCTGGACCGCTTCCCCGGCAGGACGAGGAGCGGGGCAGACCCGCTGGAAGGCTGCTCATGTCCAGGCTGGGAAGACCCCACGGTGGGCGAGGGGTCTCCGCTTATGGGCTCGAGGCCTCTGTCTAAAAGCTCGGGGACCCTGCGCTGCCGGGGGTCTCCGGGTGCCAGCAGTTTTGTCGGGGGGCTTAGTTAAGGAAAAAAAATGGACAAGGGACAGCGGCCCGAGCGCCGGGACCTTCTGTAAGCGCGGTTAATCAGATTAGTAATTGTCATCCGGCCGGCGCTGGGCAGGACGGCGGCGCTCGGAGGCCGGGGGTAGCGCGAGGCCCGGACCTCGCCCTGCCCGCACACGCCGCCATTCCGCGCTCAGGGCCATTCATCCGCCCGGCCCCCGGCGCACGGACCGGACCCCGGGCCGGGATCCCCCCCGCTCCCCGGGCCGCCCCCGCGGGACACCGCTCCTCGCCGGGGCCGCGCCTCAGGGGTCCCACCCCGCTCCGTG
>VZRO01003864.1:87489-159777 GCA_013397915.1 Daphoenositta chrysoptera
GGCGGGGGCGGGGGCCTCCCCGCGGCGGAACCGGGGGTGCTCCGCCGTCCCTCCGCTCTCCCTCCGCCCTCCGGCCGCCGTCCCTCTGCACCGCCCGCGGCTGCAGCGGCGCTCCGGGCCGAGGGAGCCCCGCGGACCTTTGCCCCCGGGCTGAGCTACCGGCGATCGCTGTGCGCCCGCCGTGGCTGCCCGCCGGCCTTCCCGCGGTGACAGCGTCATCCCTGGGGCACAGCGGGGAGAGGGTGGCTGGGGAATCCCCAGCGGTGGGGAGCTGCCTCACGCTGGGGACCCTCCTCAAGGGCTGGGTTCGGGCACCATGGAGCAGATTGGACCCGAAAGATGCCTGGCCCTAGCGGGAGCCTTTTTTTCAGGGTTTGCAAGCGCTGTGTGGTCAAACACCCACCAGCTCGCGGGTCCCAGGACAGGGAGAAAGCTGTGGCCACGATGGCCAGTGCCAGCCAGGATGGTAGCTGTCCTCTTGGCATATGCCTTCCGTGTGTCTCCTGGCCTGGTTGTGACTTCCCATGGCAAGATTTATCACTCAAGTGCCTGTTTGCATCAGAGGGGTTTTGCTATCTGGAGGTGATTTGGATCACCTTGGAAGTTAAAAATTAAGTGTTAGAAGGGACTCCATTCATGTCAGAACCAACTGCCAGGCTGAACCATTAGAGAAGAGCCAGAGCATCCTCAGGAGATGCTGCACCCTGCTAGCCTGCAATAAAAACATGAGAACAATCTCAGGCCCATCTCCCCAGGAACGTGCATCCAAAACCAACCAAGCCTCTGGACACCCAACCAAGCAGGAGTGTGAGGGCTGGCAAAGAGGGTTGGTCTGACAGAGCAGAGGTTTGCTGCCTACTCTGTAACACACAGGTGGCATTGGCTACACTTTTTATCCCAAAATAGACAAAAGGTCTGGTCTTGTGTGGGAATATGTCTCCCAAGCTTCCACATCTTCAGCCAAGCTCAGAGCCGTCTCTTTCCCTACCTTGCATTCTCCTTGGCCACAAGCAAGCTTCTGCACCGGCTGTGAAGTGAGAAAGGAATCTATTAAAAAAGTGTCTGTGAGGGAGTGATAATTCACCATCACAGCACAGGCTGTTGGGACCTTCCAGCCTCCTGGCTTGGCACACCAACATTATTGTATTTCAGTCGCCAGCTCTTCTCAGGGGCGTGGCCATTGGGGCTGCTCTCAGTGGTGTTCCTGGGACTTACATCAGCTGCCACTGGATCGTCACCCCTGCACGGAGAACAAGCCATGCTATTGAGGCCAGGCTGGGGAGGGCAGCAGGTCCTGCCCGCAGCCTGGTACATCTCGACTCAACGGCAAGGGGAGAATAAGTGACTGTTTCATGAGGGCTGGTGTGGTGGGAGAAGGGGAAAAATATGCTAATGGAGAAGCATTTCAGCTAATTATGATAACACAGTTTCTGCAAGGGAGCTGAAATAGGCACAAATACTTTTTGGCACTCAGGAGAACTTGGAGGGTCTTTTGGGTTTTCTTTTGGGCAGGGCCCCCCTTTGAGCAGGACCTGGGCTGGGAAAACCCATTATGACCATGACGCCTCCAGACAAAGGCATAAAGGTTTGGGATCCATCTCTGCCTCAGTCCACCTGGGATCATCAACTCATTAAACTCCCCAAAGACCTTCTCCAAACCAAAGCACTTGGATTCAGGAATGCAGGGGCTGAACAGCACCGATGTCCCAAGCCCTCTGAGTCCCCTGGCTACATCTGTAGTGGAGCATACAGCCAGGCACCCCTTCCAGCCCTCCTGCCTTGCCATGAGCATCCTGGGGGACCTTGGGTGTTCTCTCATGCCTGCTGGCTGTGAGAGACCTGAGGCTGGGCTCTCTCGAGCTCTCTTGGCAAGGCACTGGGTACTTCAGTGTTCACTAGGGCAGGGACTAGCATGGACAGCCCCAGCCAAGCAGGTGGGGCATGGGGAGCTGGGCTCACTCTCACCGTCTCCAGCCAGATGAACAATTGAGTGTCTGCTTCAGCACGGAACAATAATGAGGGCAGAGCAGTGAGGAAATGCACAGCGCGGGGTGAAACCCCCGGCAGACAGAGCAGAGATGTGAGCCTGAGTGTCCTCTGCCACGATGGCACAGATGTGCTCAGGGGACCGCTCCCTCTGTTCCTTCCCCAGCTGTGTTTGGGGTCTGTAGACAGATGTCTGAAACCCTTGCTTGCCCTCTGTTCCCCAACCCCTGTGTGGCTGAAAGCTGACTCATTCCACAGTGTTCCTCCCAGCACCCACAGTCACCATTGGTCTGTTCTTGGGTCTTTCCCCCCACTTTTTAAGACATCGAGTCAATACCTCCCATCATG
This sequence comes from Daphoenositta chrysoptera, assembly GCA_013397915.1. Taxonomy (NCBI): domain Eukaryota; kingdom Metazoa; phylum Chordata; class Aves; order Passeriformes; genus Daphoenositta; species Daphoenositta chrysoptera. Next base: position 89,824 of record VZRO01003864.1, read on the forward strand.
GTGCCTCCCTCTGATTCTTGCACTTATGCTGTTGATCCAGGCTACTGGGATAACATATTATCAGTGCAATTTGATTTCACCTTCATAATGAAGGCATTCTCCTTAAATACTAGTTCTCCCAACTCCTGCCCAGAGGCAGTATCCAGCCTAAATCCAGAGGTCTGTGTTCCCTGTTGTTAAAACAACCAAAGTGCTGACAATTTTCCATGGTCGTCTTCAGTACTAGAAAGTTTTTTTTGGGTTCAATTTGAAAATCGCTTGCTCCAGTTCAAGTTTTTCAGTTTCTAGTTATTTTTGCATCCACAAGTCTTTGGCTGTTGGCGAAGAAGCTGTTGTTTAGCCCTGGAACGACTCCAAATCTTTCCACTGGGTGTATTAGTTATCCTGAACTCCTAACCATAGCAGGGGTATTTTTAGCTCTGCACAGCAGTCATCAAACAAACACTGCCACAAGGTCTGCAGGACTCCCTGAGGTCCCTCGCAGCCCAGCTCCTTCTGAAGCTCCAGGCTCAGTTGTGCAGAGATGACCATGAAATCCCACCTGGGGAGCCAACCAGGACTGTGACCAAGTGCTTTGTGCCATCCCCATGTGATCCACATCCAGGCTGTGGCTGAGCACAGCTCGTGCTTTCTTACAGGAGAGCAGAGAGCTCTGCCTGGCCTTGGTGGTGCCCTTGTGGAGGTGCAGAGGTGCTTGCTCCCCCCTCACTCCCACCCTGGAATACTTCCTGCTGCAGAAATAAACCAAAAAGCTGGTAGGAACAAGAGCAGAGTAGCCCCTTGCTCCAGGCTTGGCTGCTGCCTGCTCTGTGGACATCATGCTGCATTGTCCCCTGGCCAGGCTGATCCTCCAAGCAGCACCACATCCACACTCAATCCCTTTGAAGACTCTGGAAGCAGCCTCCCCTTTTTCATAAAAGAAGGAATCAGTCTGTCTGGCCTCCCCTTGGCTCCCTGGCAGTTCCTCCCAGCCTGTATGCCATGCCAAGCCCTTGCTGGTCTGGGTTTAATAAGCAGCGGCTCTGCTCCTACGATGGAAATTAGAGGTGGATACTGCAGCAGAGCAAAGTTCAGGGACACGGTGGCAAGAGCTTCTGGATCCCTCCTCGCCCATGTTTCTGCAATGGCACAGCCAAGGCCTGGCTTAGGAAATGCACTGTGCCACAGCAGGATTTGCTTCTGGAGCAGGGCGTACCTCCTGCACGGCCTCCTTGTTTTTCCACCTATCTCCACATGGGATTGAAAAATACCACTGGAATATGAAATACGAACCAGGACCTGCAGGATGACCCCATGTCGGTGGGCTGGCAGCCAGAGCCCAGTGGGATAGCCCAGTTCCCAGCAGACACTAAATCCCAGTGTCTCAGCAGCTGGGCTTTGCCCTGGGCATTTGTGAAATAACAGTTTTCCAGGAGCACTCCTGGTGTTCACGCCTTAGATCTCTATTCTGCTGTTCCCCTGTCCTCACAGCTCTGCTCTGTGAGGTGCCCCAAATGCTGGCAGGAGGAGTGCAAGTCAGGCAGTCACCAGAAGTCAAAAGTTCAATGAGTTAATCTTTGGGTCCACTGACGGCTGAACGATTGTTAAGGAGGTAGATTGGTAAGGAGCTTGGAGCTAAATCAGCTGATGAACAGTTTGAGAAGGGAGCCTCTTCCTTTCCTCCCCAACTGCTTCCCATGTTGCCCACTGGCCTCCTTGTGGCATCCTTCCTTCTGCCCTCATGGCCATAACTGAGCTCCCATTCAGATGGAAGCCCATCTGAAATTGGTGGAATATTGCTCTGGGCCACCTCAAGGCGTAATGACAAATGTGCTTTGTAATGGAGCAAGGTCAAATATCCATGTGCTTCATCTGTTCCTCCATCCCTCACTGGAGATGTTTTAAGCAGAACTTAAACCTGTTTAGTGGGACAATTTACTTAAACAGCTTCATCTCCACAGAGGGAGGGTTGTGAAGATACACCACCCCCTGTGGCTCAGCCAGCAGTGAAGGAGTGTTAAAGTCATCTGATTTCAGACCCCCAGACGTATCTTCTGTGGGTAAGGCTTGACACCAAAGAGATTTGCCAACCAGTAACTTCATGCAAGCATCTCCTGCACTCGAGAGCCATGAAATCAGGGGCCCCTGATTACTCGTTCTGTGTGTGTGTCTGTCTTGTTGGCACTTGGAATATATTTCACGTTCTCCTGTTAATTCTTTCCCAGAACTTTGCATTGTTTCAGCTGAGAATGATTCTTGGTAGGAGGAAAGCAGGAGCAGGTGAGTGCTGGACAGGCTCAGGACAGTTTAGGATGGCTTGAAGTACCAGGGATGTGCACCTCAGCCCATGCCAGAAGTTAACATTCCTGATGACAGGGAGTGGGATGCACCCATGTCCTGACTGCTGCTGGTCTCCATCCAGCACATACCATGGTCCCCCCAAACCTCACAACACAATTTGGGCTGTTTGGGAGTTTCTATGCACTGGTGACCTGCAGGGCTGTAGGACCAGCTCTCTGTAGCCTCAGCATCAGCCTAAGGTTACTCAGAAAGGGCAGCTGGTGGACTGAGTGTGGCTGGGTCTGTCCAGATGTGAGCTGTGATGCTGCAGTGGAAAACAGTATCCCTGTGCCAGGGCAGGCTTGTAACAGGAAAAGCCAGCCTGAGGGCAAAGCGGGAACACAAGCTAATTTGGGAACACAATGGTTATGGTAATCAAAACACCTTCCAGAGGAGAAGGGAAGGAAATTACCTAATCCTTCACTATGCAGGTGTGGTGTCTCTGTGCCCAGGCTGAAGGACCAGGGCTATGTACAGCTTGGAAGAAAGGGCATTTCCATCCGGGCAAGGAAAAAATCCCTGGGACCTCTTCCCTCCAGACCCTCTCCATCCACACTGGATGGAGGAGAGTCCTCCTCTTCCCATCCTCAAACTGGCTTTAGGTCCAGAAATATTCATGCTTCTCTTGAAAGTTTGGCTGAACACAAACTTACGTGACTCAGGAGCTTAGCAAGAACTTCATCAGAATTTGGAAAATCAGCTGAGAAGGGTTGAAGCAGTTCAGGGACGTGCAGCCTGTCTTGCTCCACTGCCAACAGACTGGGATGGGGCAATCACTGGCTCTGTCAAGGGAACTCTTCCCACTTACCATGGATGATCTTAGCAGGGTTCATGCTTATTGCCTGACTCAACATCTGGAAACTGTAATCCAACTGAAAACAGCCCAGGAAGGCTCTCCTAACAAGCCAGGAACCAGCACAGCTCCCAGCTTCGAGAAATCCCAGGGCACGGCCCCAAATGGAGAATGTAAGGTATTTTGGGGATGCTGATGCTACAGAGCATGAGTAGAGGACAACAGTGCACTTCCAGCATTAAATAAAAACCTGCAAAGTGCCTCTGGCTTAGAAGAAACACACCTCAGCTGCAGACAGGCTTCCCCGGTTGAGGCCCTCCCATATTCCCAAGGTTCCTCTGCCTGTTGCCCCTACACCTCCAATGTGAAATCCATGTGATGCCTTTCATCTCCTGGCTGAAGCCAGGAGCCAACAGGGAGAAAGTGTGAGCCATGTCCAGAGTCAGAGGTTTGGATGCACCTGGCAGGACTGCAAAACACAGGCACAAGAGCCATGAAGGGAAGGCAAGGAGCTGAAGGGGTTTTCCTCCTGTTCCATGAAAAAGTACACTCTGTAAGTGGCATGTTTTTTTGCAGGAGAAGAACCCCTTCAAAGAATATGGAATTTTCTTCTCCATTCATCACTCCAAATTTTATGTGGCGTTCTGTGGGAAGAAAGAATTGACTTGCAGTTTTCCCCTTCGTTTTTGTCCTGTTTGAATGTTTCTCCAGCCCACAAAGGGACACCTATGGAGGGTGGCACTGGTCTGTGAGACAGCAGTGGAGCGGAGATGGGAAGTCATCCCTCTGGTGTGATGGGGGGGACAGAAACCTTCACTCTCTGAGCTCAAACACCACCTGGGCTAACACAGCTCCTACCCCACTGCTCATTCCTGTGCTCCTGTGCACCAGCAAAAAGCAGCCAAGCCCTCCACCTGGATTGTGTTAAACCTCTTTATTTCCATGTCACTTCAAGCCCCCTCCCCTCCCCATGAATCTTGGTGTGAATTTCTGTAGATGGGTACAGGCATCCAACACACACCCACAGTTGCAATGAGGACTTTGCAAAGGGCCAACAGCCCCTCTCTGTCTCTGCAGAAAAAAAACTTACTTTAAATGTCCTGGGATCTGCCTCATCAGCACTGAAATGTATCAGAAGGCCTCTAAAACAAACACACTTAGGGATGGTTATTTATCCAGAGAAACAGGAGAAAAAGAAGAAAAAAGAAGAAAAGAAAGAAAAAGAGAATTTTTTTTTAATTGTATTTTTTAAGCAGTTTCTTTTCCTAAAAATGTGTCTGGAAACCTCAGGCTTGGGGTTAAATATGCATGTGAGGTGGCACTAAATAATGCCAAGGTAAATCCTAGCTCTGAATTAGTCTCCTTAGAGCAGAGCTGTGTACCTGCACATTGTTGTCCAAGAACATGCTGTGCTCTCTGGCTGCACACAACACTTTGTACTCAGAATTCTGTCTCTGAGCAGAAAAGGGATTTTCATATTAGCAAATTAAAAAAAAAAAAAAAAAACAAACCAACAAAACCTCTCCAAGTACATATACAATTAGACCCAGGTGCCAGGCTGACATTTGGGCCAGGTGAGGGGCTTGAACCTGTCACTGAACGTGGGTCAAAGCAAGCCCCAAAACTTGCTGCAGCAGCACAATGTGAAAGCTCATGCTGGAGTGTCAAGACATCGTGTTTGGGACTTGGGGAAGGTCTCTGGGTGTGCAGGGGGAAGCTGGGAAGTTGTGGGAGGAATTCAAAGTCCAGTTTCAGGTTTGCCAAAGGGTACCTCTGTTGTCCCCCACCATGGCACAACAGTCAAATTGACACTTCAGGGTGGTTGCATGTGCCATCCCTATGCTTAGCTCATTTGCTCCTCACGTTTTAATTTCCCTGGATACTCCTGCACCACCTCACACACCAGTGACTCCAGCCTGGCCTGACACCTTGCTGCTACCACCTTGTCTTCCAGGTGTGCTGGAACAAAACCTGCCCTGGAGGGGAAGGCACATGCCCAGCCACTCACACTTGGACTCTGCTCTCCCACATGGCCCTGACCACTGGAAAACCTTCAGCTCACACTAAAAGAGGACTTTTGGCCAGCAGTCGCCTTGGCAAAGGGTAGTGTTATTTGGTATTTGACAAGGGCCTTAAAAGTAAAACTGGAGCAAAGGAGGTTGAATGGGAAAGCTGGGAATCAGGTCACCATGACTCTGGTCAGTGTGAAGTGCTCTGACACAGCAGAGCCATCCCGTGGACAATGGCCTTTGGCATGCCCGTTCCTCCCGGGAGCTGAGCGTGGATCCCTCCCAGCCAGCAGAATTGCTTCCCATTTCCACTGCCAGGGGCAGTGACTCTTGTAAATCTCTTCATACGGCCTAATTAACCTCTGGGAATGGCTTATAAAGAACAATGTGTTGTAAAATCCAAACATTTAGATGTGCCATAAGCGCCAAGATTATCTTTAAAAGCCTCCACAGTGAATCCTTTCAAATAACACATTTTGGGGTCTCTCTGACATAGCAGCACACGCTTAAAATTTAACAGAGGGCAGGGAGTTACACTTCTCAGACTTTTTTACAGCTGTCCTGGTTAGACACACATTTATACTGCAAGCTGTACTTTGACTCTGTGTACTCGAGAGAAATTCAATGTAAAGCTTGTCTGAATTGCTGCCTCCACTCCTATTTGAATTTTAAGGACCTATCTTGACTCGTGGATGAGATGCATTCTCCTAAAGGTGTCACATTTCCATCAATACCTAAAAAAGCAAGAACCGGCACTTGTCAACCTGCCCTAGTTCAAGTGGAAAAGCAAGTCACAGACTTGTTTGCAAGTCTCTAGGTATTACTGAGGGCACTCTTGTGATCATCAAAGCCTTACTCAACCATCAGCACCCATGCTCCTGGGTGGAAGGTTGGTGTTTCCAGTCATAGCTCTCCATTGTCTGATGGGGCTCCAAGGAGGAGGATCCACAGGAAACACAGTGACTTAGATCTGTCCCGCCTCTGCTCTCCAAACTCCCCCCTCACTTCGGGTTCCTCTATTTTTAAATGTCAGACCACGTTCTTCTGTTCTTCAGAAGGTGGTAAACACCTACAGCCAAGGCTTTCGCTAGAAAATTTTCCTCATTTAATAATAGCCAACCAGAACATCTGATTTACCCATGCTCACTTATTCATTGAGTGTATTGGTGAGGCTACATTTATTAATTCAGGTAGTTGAATGTTCTGCCCTCCTCATGTGACCAAATAAACAGGGAATAATCTCAGAGCAAACATCTCTTCCAGGGAGGCCATGCCTTTGTGAAAGGATCTCTGAGGTTCAAAAAGAAAGGAAAAATATCAATCATGCTGCCTGATGCTCCTGAACTTTCTCTAACTGCACCAAATAATTTGCAAGGGGCAAGTTCATAGTGGATCTTGTGAAGTTTTAGGATTTATGTGGGGCCAGCTGGAGAAGGGGACACCCAGGGACGTGCACAGCCAATTTTGAGAGAGCAACGCAGCTCCTGTACCAGCAGCTGCCGGGACCAAAAAGTTTTTGCAATCAGCCAGCAGGAGTTAAAGAAGAAAGCAGCCTGGCAGTAAATATACTTAGCAAATTCAAACAGTGAAAGAGTTCCAGGAAACTGAGATAACCCTGCAGGCACAAAGATCCTGATCCAAAGCCCACAGAAGTTGGTGGAAAAGAAAATCCTGTTAGTTTTCAGATGAAGCCCAAGGAAAGTCAAATAAGCAGTCCGGTCCCAATGAGTCTGTAATTCTTCCCAATTGAACAGCCACGCAAATCTCACACACCTTCCCTGGCAGCTCCTCCCTTGCAGCTTTGCCCCCACAATGAGAATTTGTACTCATGTCTGTCCCTACACATACATTTTTTACTCACAAACTGCTCCCCTGGCAGCTCTCTGGTATCTGTGACTTTGTCACCAGACTGAGCATTTGGTGTTTCTCCTTGAGCTTCCCATAGTTACATGGGTATTTAAAGTTTTCCAAAGGTGGGAAAAAAGCCCTGAGCAACCCCAAAAAGCAACGCATTTCCATGTAACCTCACAGTGCTCAAAACCAGGGTGTGGGATCCATGGGTCACACAGTGGGACCAGCATCCCACAGCACGGAGAGGACATACAACAGGAGCAGCCAGATGGTTGCCAGGTTGAAGAAGGCACACTTTGCACCAGGGTGCAAAACCCTGGCTTAAGTAGGATCCTTGTTTTGGCCGCTCAGCAGCCAGTGGATCTGGCTGAGCACTTTACTTTTAAAATAAAATGTGGGGTTTTTATTTCACTCCTTTTAACTGCAATTGCCTGGAATAAAAATTAGTAGTTACACAGTGCCTGCTCCAGAGACCACTGACATCAACAGCAAATTGTTCCTGCCTTCAGTGGGCTTTGAATCAGATCCTAAAAATGCAGCCCAGCCCATCCACATCTGCAATACCACAGTCAGAAATGAGTTCAAGCATCCTAGTAATCCAGGGAGGCGGGGGGGAAAAAAACCCCAAGGTGACATCTAGGAAAATAAATGTGCCACAAGCCAGCAGCTGCCTTGGAGCTCTGAAGGAGGATCAGGAGCATGGGAGGGAATTGCTTGGCACTGCCGAGTTAGAAGGACAATTGCCCTCTTAATACCAACGTTATCCAGCTCCAGCCTGGCCACTCAGTTTCTCCCTGCTGACAAGTTTTACTGTCCCTTAGCTGTCAGGGCAAAGCTAAGCAATGGTTTTCCAACAGAAAGACCCTTGTCAAAGAAGGAAGTGTCTTCCTGAGAACAATATGTTTGTATGAGAAAATACAGACATTTGCTTTTTAAGCTTCCCCTTCCTCCTCTGGATTTATAGCATTAAAATGAATTGGAGAAAAGATAAGACTGCTGGGTTTTTTAATTACAATCTTTATCAAAGAGCAGCTTTCCCAACACTGGAAAGGAAATCAAGTTGAGACTTTGGAAAACTTTTCCTGGAATCAACTCCTTTTTTTTTTAGTATAGTTTCTTAAGGCCGTTAAAACTAAAGCAAGAGCTGCATCTGCTCAGCATTCCCCCTCCTTTAACATTTTAACCCACTAAGCCCTTTCAAACAGATTTTATAAAGAGTAATAGAGTTTTCTGGGGAAAGGACTCTGAAGAAGAGCTCCTACAAAGCCTTGCCTTCCAAGCAGAGGGGCAGCTGGGTTATGAGGGCATCCAGCATGGCACAGCTTGGCTCACCACAAGACCCACGGCCAGTGTGTGATCAATGAAAAAAATTAGTCCTTCTTCTAGGTAGAGGTGGATCAGGTTTTCCATGACTATGATTGACTCCCTGGAGATCAGGTCCCCAGTGAATGAGGCAGGCAGTGGTTTGCAACCCACGTGCTTCCCATCCATCACGCTTTCACCTCGTAGCAGAGCTAGTCTCACCCTGCTTGCTCATATTTGCCCATCATGGAAAGAAAGCATCCCTTGGCTGGCAGCAGGGAAAGCCCTGGCGGACGCTCTGCCCTGGCTGGGGGTGGCCACTGCTGGCTGCTGACGTGAAGAGGTTGTGAGTTACAGCTCTTTTGAGGCAAGCCCTGCTGCAAACTCACCTGCCTCCTTCCCTGTGTTTTTCTCCCACCACAGTTCACTCCTCACCAAATCAGAGGCAGCAGGTCAGATCTTATTGCTCTGGCCAGGTCTGCGTTGATTTGGTATTGCCTGGTCAATGACAGCTCTCCAACAGCACACATGGGTATCAGTGAGGCTGCTGTTTGTCTCCCACCTCAGCAGTGGCTCAGACCACGTGCCTGCCAGAACTTCTCTGAAGGCCAAGACCAAAGGGCTCCATCCCTGAAGGAGATTATTATAATTCCTTGCCAAAAAAGCTGAGCATGGCATCTCCTCCAGCTTTCCAGGCTCGTATTTTCTATTGTAACCACCCCCAGAGGCAGCTCACATTTACACGTGTTCAGCTTTGATGCTGCCTTGGTGGAGTCCTGGGCTCACTCTTGCTTTTTGAGCACACTCCTTCCTAAACACAAAGGTTTCCAGCTGCTTTCAGCATCTCAGGGAGCCACAACAGTAGGTGCTAAAAATCCTTGGGCTAGACCACCTGCAGCTACATGTCTGCCTCTCTGTAATCTGATGTGCTTCTGCTCATCCACCAGATCACTGGAGAAAGACCTGGTCTGCTCTATTTTCTTACAGTTATTTCCTCTTTCCCATAGGATTTAGAAGTGTCAGGAGTTTTTTTTCTCTACACAAAATAATGCTTTCCCCCTATCCTTGGGCAGCTCAACACCTAAGAGTGATTCCTTTGCAGAAGCCTTGTGGGTTAAATGATGTGGTGTCTGTTCTGATTGCTGTTAATAATATTGGATTATTATTGTCCTTAATATGTCCCTATGGAGATTCCTGTTCCCTGGGCTGTGCTGAACTCATGTGCTCACAATTTCCCACTGGAAAAATCAAGACAAGGATGTAAAAAAAGGTCTGAGGGAAACATCCTTTCCTCCTCACCAACTAGCCAAGAGGAGTTGGCAATAAAAGATCAGTTACGGCTGCTCCCTGGTGCTCCATTTTATTTGCATTTCCAGCACGTGGAAAGAGATTTTGGTGGGCACAGAAGTATTTTGAAAGGCTGAGCTTACAGTCCATCAAGCAGGTACTGTTGAGGGTTTAAAAAAAATGTCAGTGGCCACCCAAAGAACAGAAAAGGGAGGGACTGACTGAGGTCAAGCTGCAGCACAGAGCTTAAGAAGGGGAGTAGGAGAAGAAGAAGCTGGATTTTCAAATACAGAGAATTAGTCATCTGTGGACTTCACATTGCTGTGCTAAATTACATTATTTAAGCTGTTGTCTGAAACCAACCACATCCAAAGGTCCTGTGCAGCTTCTCCTCATTCATGTCCAGCCTGAGCCCATCTGTTCATGCAGATACACCAGAAAACACTGCAGAGCACTGCTGCCCCTTTCTCTGACAACTTCCTATATTAAAAATAAATCCTGGGGAAAAGATGCACCCCCTGGGGTTGGGAAGGGTGTTTGTATGAAAGCAGCACCTCAAAAGCAGAGCATAAAACCAGCTGAATTCTTGTCAGCACTGCCAAAAGCCTTGACCATCATGGTAATTCCCAGCTGGCGCATAAAGCAAAAGCCTTCACATAATCACACAGCCAGCGCAAATCCTGGCCTCTGTTCATATCACTGACAGCTCAATGATAGCAATTTGCCTTTCTGGAAAGAAGAAACAGGAGCTGACACAAGAACCGCTGGTAGCTGCAGTCATCAGTAGCTGCCGAGTTCGTTCCCTTTCTCTGGCTCAGAGGAACATGCACACCCAGAGTGGCCAAGAAAGCCAGGACCAAGTTCAGATAAGCCTATGAGCAAGCAGGTTACCAAATCAGCAAGGCCAGCCTGCAGAAGAGCTGTGGCACCCTGCCGACAGCAAGAGCACGTCAGGCTGGGGAAGGGAGTCCTGAGCTAGGAAGAAGAGAGGTCTGGGATAAGGGGAAGCTTCCTCAGAAACACATTAAAAAATATTATCAGGAAATAGTCTAGTCAGCTATGCAGCATTTAGCCAGTGAAAAGTACAGAAATGGTGCTGCCCAAATAGCCATAAGCAGCTGGGAGCATTGCCATACTTAATAAGAATTGCAGGTTACACTTGATAAACTCGAAAATAAACAGACACACTCCCACTGAGAATCAGTCAGCCCCCAAGAGAAGCCACTGCTGAGAAAAGCCTGTCCTGTACCTCAACACAACCTGTGCAGAGGGGGACCACATCCCTGAGGTGCAAAAGCCTCAAACTCGCCGTCTAAAAGCACAGAAATCTGTCTGAAGGGCAGCCACCTTTCAGGAAAAGGGACCTTTACTGTAACAGCTCCACCCCACTCACCCCAAATTCTCCCTCAGGGGCAAACAAGATGTCACATAAAGCATCAAGACATTTGTGCTTTTCTTGCACTGGAATGGCAAAGATTACTTTGGCCACCACAATGCTTCAGTAAGGAGAGGCCAGGCTCTGCCTGCTTGGAGAAAGAGGGTGTCCCCAGCAGGGATAGACCACTGCTCCCCACTGGTGTTCAGTCATTTCTACCAGCTGGCAAAAGGGATGGCCAAGCCTGGATCACACAGAGGTTACCCTGGCACCCCCTTTCCTCAGAAAATTTTTCTGAAAGGAAAGAGTGCTGGTAACAGCCTTGCCCCCAGGAGAGGGCTGAATAAGGAGCTCTTCCATCCTGCCCTGCTCTTTGCCCTTACTGGAAGCCCAAGTGGCTGCCAGCAAACCTGCAGCCAAAATCATGCCCATGATGGGAAATTCTGAAGGTCACAGATGCAAACAAATATTTGATGAGTTGCTACAATGCAGCCTTGACCAGTGCATGTCCAGCATCGGGGGAGGACCCCCCTGTGTCATGGCTGAGTGTGAATGCCCTCCAGCAAACCACCCACACTGTGTTTGAGCTGCCTGCTGTGTGCACACCACTTGCTTTGTCAATGTTTAGACTTCCCCCCAGAAGGTCTGTCTGGGCTCACTGAGCAGGAATCAGCAACAGGAATTAGCAGGAGACCAAGTGTCCCCAAATACTGCTGTTATCTCTCTTTTCTGTAGGTGGAGGAGCCATGTTCCTCCTGGGCTTCTCTGGGTGACCTTTCCCTTCTCAGCTCACCTTCTCCTGGGATCATCTGACCCATGTTTCACCCACTCTGGCCACCAGAAACTCACCTGGCCACCTTCTTTCCAACCCTCCTTCCGAGCCTGACCAGCCACAGCTCCACTCCTGAAAGTATCTGAAGGGCATTGAGGGGAAAATGCATCGGCCCTGCTTTGATCAATCTGCGATGCTGGTGCATGTGTGACTTTGCCCTCAGGATGCATGAGACTGCTCACAGATGCATGAGGGTTCAGAGCAGTCTCAGGGTTGTACTTGAACTACTGTCACTGAAAAACATGGATTTTGTCCCTGTAAAGTCATGGAGGTTTGTACAAGATGCCAGGAAACATGATTTTGACATGCTCAGTAACATGTAACCTCAGTCTCTCCTTGTACCCAGCTCTCTGTCTCTCTCCATGTTTGCTTTGCCTCTGCCCTCCCTTGTCTCCTTCCAATCCCTGTAGGATTTCTTTCAGCCCAGCTCCAAGGACAACCAGCAGCCTTGGATCCTGATGCAGGAATATCATCACTTTGGGTGCAGGGTTTTTGTTCCCTTGGGACCCGCAAAAGGGAGGAAATTTTCCTCCCCTCTAAATTTTGTTGTGGGAGGCCTACAAATTGCATGTCACAGTGTTCTCACATGAGGGAAACCTCCTTCATTACATGAAGAAGAAGGAGAAAGCATCTCTCCTGAAAGAAAAGACTTGGTGGGATGGAGTTTATGTCTTGTTTCCTGACTCTGAAAACTTGGGTGAACCCAAGTGTGGACATGCCTCAAGTGACTGCTTGCTCTGCTCAGTTTTGTGCAAAGCTGGGAGAGGGAAGTTTTAGGGTTGCTTTACTCCCTGTTCTTTGTAAATTTTCGTATAGAAAAATAAGCCTGACCATCCCACAGGCCCTCCAGCCAAATTTACTGCCCTATCACAGTGTGGAGAGAATGAGGCTCACCAGTTTCTTCCAGTTCCCTACCCAGCACCTCCATACAGCTCATCCAACTACAGAACAAACTCAGAGTTCTGCTGCAGCTATCCTGAGGAAAGTCCAGTTTAAAAGGAATTAAGAGGATGTTGCAGCATTTTTACAGGATTAGTTTAACTGATATCTGTAGCTCAGATAGCAACGAGCCCCAGTGCCCTGGTGAGCTGTAATACCATTGCTGCAGGAGCTGGCCATTTATTCTCATTAAATCCCCCCAAATCCGCCTCAGCACAGAGGTGCAAGAGCAACAAAATGCCCCTTGGACCATTTTTAACCCTGGCTCAGCACCATCTTCCCAGCAAACCAGGTTTGCAACAGATTGTGTTTGAATTCTCCAGCTCTGTGGCTTTTTCTTTTTTAATGCCTGGCTGCCCAAGCACAGCCGTGGGGCTCGCTAAAGCAGGCTTGACTTTCAGCCTTTGAGGTGGTTGCAGACCTAAACCACCGAAAATTCTGGTGCTAAAAATACACCTTGCCACTTTCAAGAAATAAAAAAAGGGGCTGGTAGTCATGTTAATTCACCTGTTGCCTAGCTTTAGCATCCCCATATGTCTGCAAGGAACTATTTCCCACTCTGAAGAGGCGTGTTGTTTTGTATCTTTTTTCACTTTTGGTATTAGCTTGTAATCTGTGAGGGAGGGATCACTTAAAAAAGCATCCTGCTCTTCTGCAGCAGTTTCAGGTGATCCAGCTTCATGGGTTGCATGGGTTTCTGGGCAGAGGCCCATGTATAATAACTTTTTCTTGGAAGCTTCTCAGATATGCCAGTGGGCAGTCCAGCACCAGGATTTCCAGGCTGACAAATGGGTGTGATCCCAACCTGCCAGGCTCAAGCACTCTGGGGCTGGTGCCTCCTATCTGGGTTTGGGGCAAACCTTTCACTGATGGACCCTGTCCAGTCTAAAAACATCAGGGCTAACTAACCTTAGGCAGAAGCAATTCCTGGGTTTCCCCCTCTGTAACAACCTGCCTGTACTGCGTGGTCCAACCAAAGCTCGATGCACTCAGCTGTAGGGCACAAGGAGAATGTGAAACCTGGCTCAAGGGCTGGATTTGGCAGGAGTATTCCAGCCAGCAGATCACCAGCACTTCCCACACCCACCTGAGCACCAGGTCAGCACCAGCAGACCTCAGCATGGCTGCTGTAAGCATTGCTGTTGTTACACAAGTATTGTCATAGCACTTGGCAGCCCTGTCTTCAGGGTCACTGATATACCTAGAAGACAAATTATTTAGTCTCTGCTGTTTCTACACATTTAGGCCAAGTTCATCTTGTATCACTCCGGGATTTGTGCCGTGGGAATGCCCTGCAGTTACTGAGGTGACACCACAGAAGTGACGGAGCACTAAAATTGCATCAAGGGCAGCGGCCTGGCTGCAAACTGTGCTTTAACATTCTTGCATTTTAGCTCCTTGCCTGGGAGTTCTTGTGTAGCTTAGTGGAATTCGAGCAAAATTAGACAGCAGCTGCAGAAGGGACATTTCGCAGCCCTACTCTGCAATAAACCCCACCAACAGGTGGGAATCACCCTGACACGGTGCAGCATAACCCTTAGGGAAGGAGAGCAGACCACCAACAGAAATGTGGAGTAACTCCCCTCCTGGAGACCCTCCGGCACTGTCAAAGGTGGTCCTCAGCCTTTGCTTCTGTAGCCCCACTCTGGTGGTGGGCTTAGGTCTTAGGTGGCCTGAAGAGGCAGCTTAGCTGTAGGAGCTGTCTCCGTGTTTTATCACCCCGTCACGGCACCGTCTGGAAAAACAGCAGCAGATGTCTGTCTCAGCAGGTGCTGAGGCTGAGGCAGAGATTAACGTGCTCAGGGCCAGGGGAAGGCAGCAAGGGGGACTCTGGCCATGGGTTTCCCAGCAACACGCCTTGCATGAACATGTGCACATTGTCACCCGGGCAGAGGCAGCAGCAGAGAGCAGAGAACATCCCCTGCTCTCATTACCTGCTGATGTAAACGTGCGAGAAAAGGGTGAGAAACCATTTAGCTCATGCAAAATGAAAATTGATATTTTGAGAGATAAATTGTAAAAGCAATTGCTCACACAGTTGTCCCTGCAACCAAGAGAGGAGGCAGCTGCAGATGGTTTGGTGGGTTTTTTTAACGTGAAACCAAGCGGAGGAAGTGTGAATCAAAACCTGAGTCGAGATTTTGCATATTTACACGGAATTGCAATACACAAGGTGTGCCTTCCTAAGTATTCCCTCCTCTTTCCTGGGACCTCTGACAACAGCCTGCAAGAGTTGCAGTCTTCAGCAGCCAATTATACTTTTGGTGACACTAAGTGACATCCAGGGACCACCATCAACTCAGGGCTGAGTCAGATCCCTGGCATACCCTTAGGGCACCTACCTCCCCTCTGAAGCTATCAGAATTAAGCATCCTGGGGTCTTGCTTCCCTGTCTTGGCTCTTACCCTCTCCCAGTCCCAGTCCTTTCGAGGGACCCCACCAGCAGAGCTGCTCCTCACCTCCTGCTTGGCTTTGCCTCCACACCGGGACCACGTCACCACCCACAAAGAAGGGCCTGTGCAGGAGCTGGGGCTCGTGCTGTGCTGAGAGGAGTCATAAAGCTCCTATTAAGATGTCCAGCACAAAGCTGAGCCTGTTCAGCCGCAGGCTGGGGACTGCTGCCTCCCCTCTCTGTCTCTGCCAGGCACTGAGTCATCGCCCTGCCATGGTGCTGCCAGCCCAGCACTGCAGAGAGGGCCAGGGCTGGTGGCCGAGAGCAGCAAATCTGCCCTGCTCACTGCTGCAACAGCCAAAACCTGCACCCCAACTACTGCTTCTTTCCAGAGATGCAAATAGGAAATATTATGGAAAAGACCCAGGGAAAATGGCCACATGGATGGGGGGGCATCCGTGGGGAAGAGGTTATGTGAAGTCTTCCTTGGGTTTGTGTTTTCCACCACAAATCGCTCTCTATGCTCTTTTTGACACAAGGAAAGAAGCGGAGGTTTCTATCTGTGTCCTTTTACAAGGCAAGAGAGGGAAAGTTGGAGATACTTTCCAGCTTGCAAGACCCATGGCTCTTGTGGTGTGGGCTTCTTCCTCAAAGACCAGAACTGGGATTGCAAAAAAATCTCTGCTTTTGTCTAAAGCAGCACAAGTACAAGAGACACACAATCTTGTTCTTGCAGAGAAAAAAAATTGTTAAAAGGTGAATCTCGTCACTCTTTCAAGTTTTTAAAACACTTTCATTATTCTGTGATTTTTATGACACTCTGAGCTCTCAGGAAAGCTCACAAGTCAGGGATTTTACTGCTGCCCAGGGAATCGAGGTGCTGGCTCTTTAGCTCACTCAGAAAGTAAAGTCTGGTTCCCTAAGTGTGGATGGAGACCTCTGTACAGATGTGATGACTATGATGAGCAGACAGGAATCAGAGCTAGAGAGATACATTGTGATTTCAATCTGTTGTTAAGTCATAGAAATATAAAAAATAAATAAAAGGCAGGATAAAGCTGGAGAAAGGGTCCTGCTCAGGGCCAGGAATGTGAGGTGGGTTCGAGAAAAGCACTCCTGACTCCTTTACCCTCCCTTGCCTGCAATTCAGGTACACACTGCCTTAAACACCAGTTAGAAACATCAGGAAACAGCAGCAGCCAATTTAAATTGAGGGAAATAAGAGACTTGGAGAGAAAAAAATGAACTCCTTGAGCACCTCACCTGTGCCTAGCTGTGCAAGTTCAGCAGCTGGGAGCCTTGGGCACTTGCTGGTGCAAAGGCTGAGTCACACTCCCAAGAAAGTCCCAACTGCCTGGTTTCACTGAGTAATTGCCTTTTCAGATCAAAGACTTGAAAGCAGGAGGTGAGGGGGGAGACAAGCCAAGCAGCTTAGATGTCTGCAAGCTGAGAGATAGAAACTTCAGCAGAGCAAAAAGAGAGACTCAATGCCAGGCAGGAGATACATCCTCTCCATTTATGTTTTGTCTGCCTGATTCTGCTTTTCCTCTCTCTTTCTCTTCCAAGTTATTTAAGATAGGAGAGCCTCTGCCAGCATCACTCTGATGTCCTTCTGAAAATCTAAAGGCAAGGCAAGCACCAAGGACCAATTTACAAATTGGCATCAGTGCTGCATGAGCTGATGAAGGCTTCCCACATTCTGCCCTGCAGTGCACCCAAACCCACACCACTTCTGAACTCAGATATCATGGGCGTTCTCTGACAAAGAAGTGGGGGTTTGTCTGATGCCATGATCCTGCCTGGACTCAAGCACAGGTCCTTCTTCTTACCGGGATCACAGATTTTTTTAGTGTTGACCTCCCTGGTCACAAGAGGTGGATCAGCCTTCACACACACACACATGCACACCCCTTCTTGTATTCTTAACTGAATTAACTGATTTTTAACCGATTTTGCAGGGACACGGGCTGGAATAGGAGTCACCACCAAAGCTATTTTAAACCAGGCTTCCCTTTGCTTCCCAATGGTCAGCAATTCCCTCCTCCCAGGAGGATGCTCTGCCCACGCAGCCCACAATGCACTGGAGCACTGAGGCACAGTGGGGAGGGAGGGCTGTGCAGCCGCTGCACCATCCAGGACTCCCAGCAGCTCTTGGGTCAGCCGTCCCTTCCCAGCCCCAGCTCCACTCTCTGCTCAGAGCCCTGGGGATGCTGGCCCTGGCTGGGAATCTCAAGCTGCAGCCATGCCAGCAAGTCTGCCTGAAGATCCCTTAGCCCCTCCATCGCAGCCAGCCAGGAATGGTCTCCCCTGAAACACATCTGGCGAATCCAAGCTGGATGGTTTCAGGTGGACCAAAGCAGGATTTGCCATTCAGTGAGCTCCTTCAACAGCACTGCAAATTGTTTGCAGATAGTCAAGATCACAACAACCAGCTGAGTCACTCCTTGCCACCCTCAATTTGCCAGAGGTCCAAATTAGCCTCACTGCAGTCCTTCCCCCTCTGCAGCTTCTGGAAGTCACTTCATACTGCTCCCTGAGCCCTGGCATCCACCTCTCCCAGGCCTCCTCTCAAAGGGCATTTCCTTTCAAGGAAAAGCCCAGACAAACCATATCCTCTCCCTCCCTTTAAACACACTCCTGTTTAACTTCATAATCCTGTTGGGGCTGGCTGTGGTCCTCAGAAAATCCATGTGGATATTCCCACCTCTGGGCAATGCTTCACCCAACAGGAGATGTGTGAGATTTTGTGGGGTGGTCTGTGCTACTTAGAGCCAGACACTTGGTAGGGAAGAGCGAGAGAGAGAGAGAGGGACAGAGGGCGGTTTCTCAGTTGGTTCCAGCTTGCTGCAGGTGAGTACTTGGCCATCAAGTTTACATCAAAAGCTACTTGATTTTGGTGGCAATTCTCTCCTTTCCCCAGTCATAAAAAGCGAAACCAACCCTGCTGCTCATGGCAGTAACTTTTAACACCTTTCCTTAGAAAAGAGCTTGAATATGTATTCTGTTCTAGGCACACAATAAACACAGAAATCAGATTGGAGCCTGCTCGGGGAACTTCCAGGCACCGATGTGCAGAAAGTCCTCGCCTGGCTGAGCCCCTTGCAAGGGCCTGACCCTCAGCCTTGATCCAGCACCTGCATGGAAGCACTGCCAAGCCCAGTAACTGGTCCTGACAGCCCTGCACAAAGTCCTCGTCAGGATGTCAGGAGCAATTAGTGAGCGTGCAGCAGCCGGGACAGACAGCACTCCCCACAAGGGTGGATGCAGTCTGCTCCCAAGGCACCTGCAAAGGGACCAGGGGACTGTGACCCTTGGGAGGTGCTCTACTAGGACTCTTCAGCAAGAAGACCCTGCCCTGTCACACCCCCCTAAAAGCTGAGCTTTGCCAGCAGGCAGTGGGGAAGGACCTGCAGCTTGGTTTCCCACACAAGTGATTGAGTTTTGCAGGGTAAGAGCCACCAACAGGCACAGATTTGATTTGGAGAAACTGCAAAATATCTGTCCAGGCACTGCAAGAGACTGAGCTGCCCAGGCTTGGCATTTGCAGAAGGCACTGAGGTGAAGAGCTTAATCCTTACCCTATAAAGGCAGCTATCAGCTCAGGAGTGACACTGCTCCACCCCCCTGCCTCCCTGACCTCTCTTCAGGATACTTTCCTGAAGCTCTTTCCCAGATATAAATGTCCAAGCAAAGGCAGCCCCGACTTCAGTGATGAAGAAACCTGGTCTTCTGCATCCCACTCACCCAGAAAGCCGCAGAAAGTCCCAGAAATTCTGCCCAAGGGTGATAAGAAACTTCCACCCAAAGTGACTGAAACATTCTTCTAGATCCCCTCCTCCACCCGCCATATCAATTGTTTTCCTTCTTCCCACGCTTTATCCCCCAATCTTCACTTTTCACATAGTTTCAACCATGCTCAATAGGGATGCTCTGGCTAGTCACTCTCATGGGAGTGGGAAACCCCACCTCAAACAGGACTGGGATCTGAAAGGATCCCCCCACAAGGGTGTGGAGTCAGATGGGACGAGAGTTCAGTGTTTTTCAGAGTTGCTGGTATATGCTGCCTGATGAGGTTCCTTGGCCAACAGAGACCTTCCTGCTCATCCCCCAGTACTAGGAAGGTCCAGAGCCCAGCCTCCTTGAAATCTTGCCTTTGGGCAATGAGCAGAGTGGGGCGGACCTCTATCAGCTCTGGTCCAATTGGGAGGCAGTGATCCACCCACCATGAAAATATGTCCCATGCTGCTCTCAGCTCTTGCTGGCTGGAGATGGGAAGGAAGGACCGCAGTGTTTGTGTGCCAGAGATCCTTCCCTTCCCCATCACGCTGACATTGGCAGTCATCTTCAGCCCCCCTTCCTCCTACTTACCTTAATTTTCCTTGCACTTTTAAAGATTTTTCTCACCCCCTGCCCCCTATTCAGGCCCCAGATTGCCTCTGTGCCTCATTTCTGCGTGGAGGTAATTTTGCAAACCAGCCCTCACACGTGTTTTTGCAACAGGCCGACAGCCACCAGCAGAGAGTGCAGTAAGTGCCTGCAGTCCTGGCCCAGAGAGAACAGCACAGTCTGTTTGCCTGCAGAAGGATGACAGAATATATTGAAAGAGCTCATTAAACTACTTTGGTCATGCTCCAAAGCATGTTGAAAGTCAGGAGAGAGAGTCCCCCATTGACAAGAACAGGGTTTGGATCAGGGTTAATTCCATTAACCTGGGTGCGTGGTAGCTGCTGAGCCCAGCTGAGTCCTGGGGTTATTAACTGTGCATGTAAGCTGTCCCTAATAAAATGAAGAAGACAAACTGGCCACCTGTGTTTAATAACCTGTGGTGACTTATGAATCATCTGTGCTTGTTAAGACCCATCTCGTACACAGACTCGTCTTTCTCTAGCATCCAGCACATCCTTCCCTATGCAAACCACAGCCAGCTTTCCTGCAGAAGGTGAATTCCTTTCAGAGTTGAATTTAATCTGCTGCAAGCTACCCCTTTTAATCCAGGCTTTTACATCCAGTTACTCCAGAGAATATGAGGAATGCCTCTGCTGGTTTTTCACTGAGCCAATTTAGCCTTTTTTGGACAGAAGGAAGCATCTGAGAGGGAGGGCGCATTTTTCCCTCTTTAAATCACAGAAGGAACACCACAGCTCATTCCTCATGTCCAGACTGCTTAACTCTTCCCATATCCTAGCAGTCCTCAGCTGCTGCTCTGATGGCACTTGGCCCCCTGGCTATCCCTTTGCCTCCTGGTCTGAAAGCCTGCCACACATCTGAGGGACCCTGGGACACAAAGGTGTGGGGTTTTCAATCCTTTCAGGTCTGTAGCCAAGACAGTTATCCCCATCCTGATCCTGCCATGCAAACCACAGCCTGACATACAGCCCCGCAGCTCCTTGCACAGCAGGGCCCTAGGCAAGAGCGATTCTTCTCTCTCTGAAACAAGAAAAGAGTGTTTTTCCCTTCCCACTCGTTTATCCGCTGCCACAAGAGCTGCTCTCCACGGGCTTACTGCAGAGCCCTTAGGCTTAGCTCGGTTTTCAAGAGCACTAAATTTGCATCCACACTACATGACCCAGACTTCAAGCCTGCCCACATGGCTGGAAACGAGCACCTGAGTGTAAGTTTGGCTGCAGGGACCGACTTTCTGATGACCATAGCATTACTAAGAGATTCCCTCACCCTCTTCTCCTCCTCACGCTCCCATGGGATGGTGTGCCATGCCAAATTTCTAGGCTGGAGAGCACAGGGAAGGGCAGAGCACCAGTTGTGGTGCTCTGATTTTATGTATACATGGAAGGTGTCCTATATAATTTTTTCCTAGTGTTGGAGTAGATGTTAAATTATCCATACAAGCAAAATTAAGGATGAAAACGAAGCAGGTCATATCTCTCTGCCAGGGCCTGGAGAGGGACAAAAGCTGGCCACAGTCTATAATCATAGATCCTGGGGGGTCTGTACACCATCCCTAAGTTAAAGCATTCCCCAAGATGACTTCAGGTAAGCTGACCCTGAGCTGTACTTTTTTAATGGAGGTGGTGATTGAGATGCTTGTTTGGTAAAAGCCCTGCTCTTAATTAAGAGAAAATCCCACATGACAAAGCACTGACAACATGAAAATCTGACAGATGTGCCTGTTTGAAAGGCTGCAATGCAAAATTATGTAGCAACAATTTTACAGTGAAAGAAACCATTGGTTTCAGATGCTGCAAGCTGTAGGGACTTAAAGAATCATCTCACATCTCAGCTGCGCCACATCAGCAGCTGCACCTGCACTCCCAGCAGTGGGGAAGACCCAGGGATGGACCAGCACTGCCTGCTGTGAGACACGATCACAACCAGCCTCCCATCCCAGCAGGCTGTGCCAAGACACAGGCAGGGCATCCAAGTGCCAGAGCTGAATGTCCACCATCAAGAACACAGCATCTGTGCACCAGAGCACTCAATAGCATACATTTCATCTCAGTTTTGCATGAGCAGAACATCTAATTTCTACCCAATTAGACATGGTTGATGGAGTTTATGCTGTCTCTGTGCAGGAAAACAGGCAGTCCATGGTCCAGCATGCAGTCAGTGGGACATGGTGACAGGCAGCTCCTGATGTGGCACAGGGCTTTCCAGTCAGAAATATTTAACAAATCTGAACCAGAAAAGTGAGTTTGCACTGGTCATTAGTGCCTTGTGTCACGGGGCTGGGATATTTTCTGATGTGCTTCCCAGGAGCCTTGAAACCACAGCCTGCAGCCCAGGGAAGGAGCATAGCAAAGGACAGGAGATGGCACAGGATTCACCATGTGACAAAACAGCACTGCTGCCCTCACTTCATTATGGAGGGCAGAGCCTTGGAATATGGTTATGGGAGGACTACACAGATAAACAAACAAATTTCAGCTCCTCCAACATGCTTCCAAGAAGAGCCTAAGACACTTAAAACAGTAAAAAAACCAGCAAGAAAAAATACCTACAAGGTTAGAGATACCCAAGATGGCAGGACAGCAGCTGTGCAACACTTCTAAGCTGGCCAGACTTCTGCAGTTGTGATGGTTTCTTCAGGGGGCCAAAAAGACAAGAATAGTCTGTTTCCCTCAACAGCTTCATCAGCCCAAGGTCAGGACCCCTCCTCTGAAGGGACACTGAAGTGTGGTGTGCTGAGGGAAGGGGCTTTCCCAGCACTTTCCCTTTCAGGAGTAAAACAGGGGCCCCATAAACACTGAACCACTGACGTGAGGTGCAAGTACCCAATGGATTTGTACCCCCCCCAGTCGCCACCATTTTTCAAGGATGGGCACTGAGTAACCAAGGAGAACAAGAGGAGGAAAGGTGACCTCCAGCATACTCTGGAATCTCCTCTGGAAAAGGATAACCTGCTAGAGAACAGCAACAGCATTCCAGCTCTTCCCAGGGGTTTCCACACTTCCTTAGGTTCTAAATAAAGAGACCAACCTCTGGCAGAGGCAGAGATGTGGCTTAGCTGTGCCAAGTTCCAGGAGGCAGGAATTGCCGTGAGCCCCCCACTGTGCTGCTGTGGCGGCCCTCATTACCCACTCCTTAAATCACCTGAAGGCTGCAGCCCTCCTTGCAAGCTGGTGTGGGGTGGTTGTGACCCTGTGGCTGTCACACCTGTGCCACTCCCCTGAGCAGCCTGCTGTGTGCTCCACCTCCAGCCACACCCCAGCTGTGACTGGGAGAGTACTGCTGGGCTTCACTGGGCTACAAACCAAACGACGTGGGCAACCAGGCTGGATATGGGCTGGCCTTGCCTCATTTAGCAGGACATGCAGACCCGACCTTTCTCCCAGAGGCCAGGCTGTCCCTGCTCACACTCAGGCGAACGAGAAGAGCCAGTTCCTCACCCAGGTCATCCCAAGGTGAACCCACAAGGAAGGTGACAAATGGGGAGAACTGAAAGAAAAAAAACCCTAAAAAGTTTTTTTAAATCTCCCAGTTTTTTTTAAACCTCCCAGTGCCCTGAAACAGGAAAAATATATGGGCAGAGCATGGCTGGACTTGCCAAGACGGGGCCATCAGATGTTCTGAACTGAGCAAAAAAAGGTGGCAAGCCATTTCTGAAAGAGCACTATCCCTCCTTTCAATCCAAAAAAGTCATTAATAAAACTGCTACTACACTCAAAAGAATGAGCACCTCCTGAGGAAGTGGGAATACACTGTGTGAGAACATGCAAAGGGAGGAGGCAGAGACGTACCAGTGAAAACACCAGCTGCCTCCTCACCTCTTTGTAGGCCAACCTCTTCTGCTGCTGCCTTCCCCTTCACTAGGTCGAAATAGAGAGTCTCTGACTCTGAGACAGTGTTACACCGCTCTAACCAGGGCATCTCCCCAGCAAGACGATCAGAAATTGGAACAATGTCAGACTCCATTTGGTGCATCATTCGCACTCATTTTGGCCAATTCTGGGTGTAATTAAGGGTTTGGGGCTTCCTTGCCCTGAGATAAGCTGTCATTACCTTCAAAAGATGACATGCAAATAGAGACAGCTGCATATTTCTCAAAACCCTTCTCTGATACTAGGTTTGTAGATTTTCAGGCAAAATATGCCTGTACCCAAAACCCTACAGCAGTTCTTGGGAAGTCCACCTGATGTCTCTGACCATGGCCACAATCTCTCAAGTGGTGTGACACCTAAACATTCGGTTTCACCAGGTTATTTTTAGCCTGGATTGCTTCCCTGTTCTGTTTTACTCCTGGCCTCACAAACTGGTGTTGTGGATAAAAAGTGAGGCAAGAAGACGGAATTAAGGTTGTGTTGCTGCAAAGAGAAACATTTGGCAAATGTTCCCCAAATAGCTTCTTTTCTTTGAGCAGGGAGAGGGTGGGTATTCCTGAACAGCACCAGGAAAAAGGCTGGAAAGGAAATCTTGTCAAGCAGACCCCAGCAGAGGTGAGCAGTGCATTAACACCCAGGGATGCTTCCCTTTGCTTCACCACAGGAGCAGCCATCCTGCTTGGGATGCCTGACATGCTCCAAAGGTGGCATTAGCAGTCCGCACACCAACCCACAAGCCAAAGGCTGCAATGGAGATGTGCCCTAAAGGTGCATGTTACACCTGCTACAGTGATTGCAGCAGTTTAGAGATGAAGAAATTAGGATAATGGTTTTCATTGTGCCTGGCTTGTCTCCTCATCCCTCTCCCTTTTTTCAGCTCTGAATGGGATCAAGACACCATGACAGTTTGAAAACTATCAGATGCTTTTTTGGTATGATGGAACAGGGCATCAGGGTTTTGTGAAGATGATGAAGGACCCATCAGGAGGGAAGAGGGTTTTAAGCTGGAGCAGATCCCTGATCCAATCCACCACACAGCCACTGATGGAGCAAGGCTGGGCAGAAAATCACATGGGTGACAACCCTCATGTTGTGGATCTAAAGTTATGCTAATTTATCCATGCACGTGGAAGGGAGGATGGTGTTCAGGCAGGAATTGCCAAGCGAGGCCCCCAAGAAGTTAAGGCTGCTGAGCCTCAAATCAGAGCCCCACCACCTTCCTTTTCTCCACATGGCAGCAGAAACCTGCCCGTAGCACTGGGAATGTTGCTGATCCCAGAGGGGCTGTGGCTCTGCAGGAGCACTGGCAAGCACTGCCTGCCCACCTTAGCCTGCCCCTGGGCAGCTGGGCTACCACACACCCATAGTGAGGCTTAGAAAAATAAACTGTAAATCTGTAACCACTGGGACTGGTTGACTCAGGAAAGCACCAGGAGATGAGAGATTAGACACGTCATTGGCAAGAGCCCTGTTCTTTGCAGCTGCCTGCAAACCCCAGTACTTCAAGCCCAAAGCACCTCCTGTTTTGCAGGCAGGTGATAAGCTCAGTGCTCGATAAATCCCCAAAGGACCATTGCTGAGATCGTGGCCCTTGGCATCATTACACAGCAGAAGGAATCATTGCTGCTCCCTCTTCTTTGTTATGCCTCAGTCCCACCAAGAATCCTTCCTACACAGCTCCTGTGAACGGGCTGCACAGAAAATTAATTCTTAAAATATCTGTTGCCTTCTCCCTGTGCAAATACCAGGCTGTTGATTGACCAGGGAAGGATACAAATATTTACAGACACAGTGAGGGTGGAAGCTCTGCCACACATTGTGCTTGTGGCTGCAGCTGGGCAGCAAACAGAGCTGCCTGCACCACAGACAGACCTGGCAAGCCCCAGATTCAGTAACAAATACTTCTTTCCTTCGACTGATTTCAGAGCATTTGGTTTAAAGCTGGGATGCTGGTCTGAAAACAGCTGAAGTGAGAAAACAATCCCATTAACATGCCAAACAATCACAGGCTCTAGTGATACACGAGGTTCTCCAGCATAGGAACCTCACCTCAACATGCCACAATGGGCATTGGGGCCACAAGGAGCCTGCTGCCCAGCAGGAAAGGCTGGCACCATTGCATGAAAGATGAGCAGCCACAGGAACCCCACCACCTCCCAGACACCACCAAATGCCCCAAAGACGCTCCTTTAGTTCAGTCTTTTTCTTGTCCAGGTAGTCCTGGAGCTTGAATAGTCCCCTGTCCTCACAGAGATCAGCTGAGACAAACCAGCTTCCCACTGGATCAAAGTAAGGAGGAGGCAGCTTCTGGGTTGGCTGGGAGTTGGAACCATGACTGTTAGGATGGTCCCTGGTATGGCTTCAGCCCATGCCAAGGAGCTTTATTCTGCAGGTATCCAAGATCTGGGAAACAGCACGGGTCAGCTAGCACTTCCAGCAGCAGCAGGGACATGGCTATCCTGTTCTAGAAGTAATTTAATAACACACAGGCTTGGCCAGACCTGACCACAAAACACCCTTACACACCTTTAACTTCCTTCTAGCAGTGTAGCACCCTGCATGCTCATTTTCCCATTTGGAGACCTAAGAAAAAGCACCCTGGGGTGGGTGGACTCTCTCTCACTCCAGTTTTTGCAGGCACATTTATGGATTCCTCTTTGATCTGACCTTTGCAACCATCCAAAGCATGAGGCCATTTTCCCAGGGCTTCTCCTTTTCCTGAGGCTGGAAAGCAAGTTGCACTTGCCTTTGATGCTTAACAGGGAGAATTTCACTCAGCCTTGCCTCAGTGAAAGAGCATATTCCTCCCAAATTTACAGCAGGACCTTGTAGTATGGAAACACACACATTAAAAAACCCGTCTCCTACCTGCTGCAGTGTCCTTGTCACATATCATAACCCTCCACTTTCTTCTGTTCATTCCCCAGCCTAGTGCTATGCTACAAGAAGCACTTCACTGAAACATGCCAAGTTATTTTTCCAATCCCTGTCCTTACTGGCTCCAGGAAATCAGCCGTGATATTGCTTTCATGTATCAGATTTCTGGGCTCGATCATTCACAGCAAAAACACCCATCTGGAAGGAACACACCCTGCACAGCCCAGCCAGGAGGCAAAGGAGGCCTAACAGAGTTGCCAGGCAGGGATACAAGGAATGGTGGAGCCCACAGGAAGGTTCAGGGCAGGTCAAAGGTCTTCTTTACCCTCTCCTTCCAGCAGGCAAACAACTTGTCCTCCATCTGGGAACTGAGTGGCTGGCATATGAACACTCCTCATCAGCAAACACGACAGTCACGGATATGGAGGGATACACCTCTCTGTGCTTGGATGAGAACACTGAAGACACATTATTCCTGCAGCCAGGGATTCCTTGATTTGTTCCAGCGTTGTGGGTGACGCTGTCTCTCCCCTCCATTTTCCCCACTTCAATCTGTACTTGTTCACTGCAGCATTACAACTCATTCCTTTAAGCATTCCTACAATTCCAGGCCAATGGGATGGACCCATTTTCTCTGGTTTAGCTCTGCAGAGCAAAGAGCCCCAAAAGTTCAGAGGGCTCAGGAAGCAACTGTTCTTGGGATGACCACTTAGCACTGGGATTGGGACTCCTGTACACGAGGCGTTACACAAACACTACCAAAGGTCCTGTCTTGAGCAGCTTTGCAGCTGAGAACACTGAGAAACAGCTTTCTGTAAAGCCAGTGGACCCATGATGTACGCAGGCTCTGCAGTGCATCCAGGCTGCCATTATAGGGACAGAAAAAGCCTCTTCCATAGAGCTCAGCAGGATTTGCCCTGCTCCCAAACCCTCTGGGCAACCCAGGGCATTGACTGACTCGCTGACCAATTCCCCATGGCATGTGCTGGGCAAAGCAGCTCGAACACACATCTGTCCAACTCAGCATCCTCTTCACCTGCAAGGGAAAACATCTCTGAGAACCAAAAAGTTACAGGACTGTGCTGCTGGAGAGTGCTGGAGCTGGGGGTACTGCCACACCTCTGGCCAAATTAGTGAGGAATCGGGACCCCATCATATGGCTCTCCCTTTGCAACCCCCTAGGGGCAGACACCTCCCCAACTCTCCCCTGCCTGCTTTGTCACACCTTTGCAGAGCTGCAGGACAGCCATTTAAACAAGGATTGTGAAATTTCAGCCCAGAGCTCAGTCACTCGCCCAGAAAATAAGTCTCCTTCCAGGGCTGCTTTATCTTGTGGCTTTGGTAGGCACAGGGTATGCACACACTGGCATAGTGGGGCAGGCAGAGGACAGGAGGTGCACTCAGAGCTCCCATTTCCTCCTCTCTGTTGTGCTTTTAAAAGAAATGGTCCCTTTTCATACCTCCAGCAGTGTCCCCAGAGGTGGTCTCCCTGTCCAGCCCACAGGGGAGCTGCCAGAAGACCCCAGATCCATTGCTTTAGGAGCAAGGAATGGATCTGGGGCTATCTGCTGAGCCTGCTCTCCAAGCCACACTTGGAGGCCCTTCTTATCTGCACCACCCACTCTGGAGCGGGTTACTGAACACCAAGCAGGAATATTCAACAGCACAATGCCAACATGCGATAACAAGGTTCCTACATCCTTCCTGCTGTGGCTGAAGTCAGGGGAGCAAAGAGGGCAGGAAGTTGTCACCACCTCCATCTTTCCCCAAAGTAATCCATCTCTCACCAGCCATCAGTCAGCAGCGTCCTCTCAGTGTCCTTGCTCCTTTTTTAGCTGCTCAGTAACCAAACAGAGCCAGGTGGTTTATTTACAAAGATTTCTCCACTGAGACACAGGGATGCCTGTCTCCCACAGAGCACTCCCTGTTTGCATTGTGCCTCCCCCTACTTGTTGGGTAAACCAAGGAAGCTTTGGCAGTTTAAGCCTTGTGTCCTCGCACACCACATGGCTGTTATGATTAACCAGCTTCTGTAGACCAAATTATCCTGCCTGAGGAAAGCTTTTCAGCCAAGCATCATGTTTCTCCCTCCAGAGCACATCCTCCAGCCTGCCATTTCACTCAAGCACACAAATACTGTGTGCATAGTCCCAAGGAGAGCAAATAAATCTTGGATTTTCCCGTCTTCTACTAGAGCAAAGGCCGAACCATGCACAGCACCCAGGTGTCGCATTATATTTGGCACTTCGTTTTTTGCAGCCCAAAGGATTTTCTAAGTCATCCTCTCCAGAGCCCCTCAAAGTGTCTGACATACAGAGTGGTGTGTGTATCCAAACTGCAAAAGATGGGCAGCCACACAATCATCCAGCACTGGTTCCATTAGCATTACCTCCTGCCTTTCTCCTGCAGAACACCAAGCTCTTGGTGTCCTTTTTGCCAATCCTTGCCACAAAGGAAGAAGATGCTGTCCTGAGGTCTAATGTGAGAGATTTGTTTACCCCAGAGCCAAGTTCTTTAGCCCCTTCTTTTAACAAAATGATGGCCTGATCCTCTAGAAAATTAAAAGAACAGGCTCCATGCAACACAGAATTTCCAGAATGGTTGTCATTGACAACCAAATTGAAGATGAGCAGAACCACCTCTGTTTTCATTTATTGCCTTTGATTCCTCCTTCTGCACACACGTAAGGGACAGGCAGGGGTTTTCTTCTTCACGTTGCCTCTTCTTCACGAAACCAGCAAGTGGTTTCCGTGTCACCTGCCACATTTTACAGGCCAAAGGACTAGAAACACTCTGAGAATCAGGTAGCCCTAAAGAAACCCAGCCAGGCCCTACACCAATGGGCCAGTCTGGCCCCTGAATGCCGTCCTCGGGATTAAGCAGGCTTTTTGCAACAGATGGATGTGAAGCCTAAAAAGCCCAGCCTCACATCAGGGAAGAGGAATCCCATCCCAGCAAGGTGAAGACACCTAAAGCACACAGGATTCCCAGCTCTAGATGGGAAAATAAAGCAGCACAGAGGGTGGGACTCAACTTGTGCAAATATACCTAGGGAGGGCTGGTGGTGAAAAGGAGGAGGTGGCACTTTGTGGTCAGTCATAAAAGGAAGACGTGGATCAGGTGGTCTCATGTTGACTCCAGACAGACGTCAGAACCTGCCATATTCAGGGCTGGGCAAACACAGCCAGGGAGCCCTGCTGGTGTTAATCAGTCTTGCATTTACACGAGTCAACACAGCCATGCCAGGTGATGTCAGAAGACTCTCTCCCAATGCGATAAGTAGCAGAGCAAGAGGGTTGTTTGAACATTTTGCACGGCATAAAAGCTGGGCTGTGGCAAGGCTGGGAACAGCTGCAAGGAAAATCCTGGAGCAGCTTCAGTAAGGATACAGGAGTTCTGGGATTTTGACAACGTTCCCATCACACTGGGTGCCAAAGGTACCTTAAATTCACCCCCAACATCCCTATGAGCAATTCCAAGAGGGATCCTCAGAGACCTTGCTGCTGATTTAAGACATCATGTTGAAAGCAGTGACTGGTGTATGATGAGAAGTTGATAAGCACAGCTCCCCTGCCTCTCCAGCCAGAACACCTCCCAGAACACCATGGTCTACTTGCAGGAATATTCTCTGGAGCCTTGAAACAAGTCCAGCTTCATGAGCATCAGTTCAAAAACTTGGCCCAGAAAACATTGCCAAGCAAAGGCTAAAGCTCACCAAGTCAGACATGGCTTTCTCTTTTTTGTGTTCAAAACACAACTTGGGACTGCGATGGTGTGGGCAGAGAGGACAGCAGTGGGACAGAACCAGACCTGAACTAAACAACGGACAAACCTGTCTCTGGAAGAGGGGAAATTCCTGATCCTGTATCAGGAGATCAGTAATCACTGGTGCACCATCAGTGGTAACCTGCTCATCTGGCTGCTGAAGCAGTCCATAGGGAAGAATGACAACCCGGGTGATGGGTTAGGTATTCATGGGTGAGCAGCATCCAGGCAGCTCAGCCTTTATACAGCTTGATGATGTTAATTAACAGTGATGGCTTGACAAAGTTAGTTAACAGACTTGTCTGGTCTCAGCTCCTGAGGGAACTGGATCCTCCCACAAAGCCTGGAAAGATGGCACCAACATGTCCTGAAAGATCTGCCTCGAATCTCACCTCTTACCCATCTCATAAGGACAGGCCAGCTCTAAACATCTGGGTATTTGCAGGAACAGATGGACAGCTGCTCCATCTGCACTCATGGCCCAAACTGGTGTTCCCACCGCCAGCAACAGCAGCCAGGATATGTTAAAGATTCCAGGGAGAGAACACAGAGCCAGCACAGCACAGAGGCCTGCTGCTCGAAGAGGGCCGAGGCAAGAAAAGGCAGAGAGGGAAGGTAGAGGGAAACAGGAATGAGAGGAGCTGCCGAGTTAAACGGAGAGGCATACACTGAAAGTTTGTTAAGTATTTTACTTCCAAGTGAAAATCCCTCCTGCTTCTCACATTAATCAAGGCACTTAAAACTAGTCCTAACCAGCTGCTCCCACTTCCTTTGTCCAGCTCTTCCTAAACGCACAAGCAGCCCACTAAGAAACAGAGCAAGTATGTGCAAAATTTTGCAGACAAAAACAGAGACCTTTAGAAAACACTCTGTATAAGCAAGCACCCCTCTCCCAGCACAGAGGCAGCTGTGCTTTACAGTAGGACAGTTTCCAATGTTTTCTTTCTCTGTGCAGACGAGGGATTTCCTGTCCTCCATGGCAACCACTTTGCATTTACTGAAGGAGGCTGTGCCAATAATCTCCAGAGCAGAATGAAAAATTTTAAAGTGGCACTGCCTGTTAGCTCCTGGCTTTAACTTCCTGATGTTTTCCATACCCATGGCCCCAATGCACTCTGCCACCCTCCTTAAAAGGTTTGCCAGTGGGGGTAAATCTCCAGTGCTGCACTGCCCATGCAGGGGGAGTTTCTCAAGCACTGGGGACTCAAGTCTTCCTGAAGAAGTCACCAACCACCAGCACCTCCCAGCAAGAGCTGTCTGTACACCTTCCAAAGGACAACGTTTTTGCTTTTTCCAACAAGGCACAGCTCCCAGCTCGAAGACAGTCCCTGTCATGAAGACAACCCTGGACTTCGATGGCCCAGGTCTTCCTATTACAGGTTTAGAAGTAATCTTGCCACTCCTTCCTGGAAGGGAAGCACTCACTGGACCAGTGCTGGTCCAACAGTTCCAAAACACAGCTGAGCCAAACTAAGCCTCCACAGCAAGGTGTCCTTCTCCATCCCCTCTGAGCTGCCCTTGCATAGGTCTGTGTACTTCTCAGCTCTAGGGACACAGATTCAGTGCACCGACCTGGCAAAAAGCCTTTGTTTTGTTTTGGCCCATCTAATGCCATTTTAGGGAGTTACATCAGCTTGGCCTGAGGCCACACCAACATCAGGACCAGCCCAAGGAATGCAAGAAGAACAAAATAGGAGGGGAAGTGAGGCCATCCCCTTTCAGTGGCAGTGAGATCATGATGAAACTACATCCATTGCTGTCTCAAATTTTACTGTACCAGAACATTTCTCATTAACCTCTTACACTTAAAAAGGTTTTGTTTAGCAATACCTTCAAGGAGGAGCAGTTCAAGAAAGAGCTGGAAGCTCCTGACTAAGTTATACTAAACCTGAGGTATATTTTTGGGCTGAGCCACAGGTGCAATCTAAACCTGTGCTGTTTCAGTCAGGCTTTGTTCTTTCTACTTTTTTCTTTTAAAATCCCTTAGCAAGGGAGCAGAACAAACTTGATCCTAACTAAACCAGACTTAATAAAGCAGAACGTTTTTTTCAAAGTAGGCAGTAGACTAGCATTAAACAGGAACCTTAAAGTTCTTTTTTACTCCTGTTTTATATCAGTGAGTCAGACTCTCAGGGGCATTTTCCCCACACGGAACAGGAAAGTTTTTGAGTAACAGCAAAGCAACATTAAATACAAGGAACAAAAAAGGGAAGGAGGATCCCTTAAGTGATAGGGAAGACTTCTACAGTCTTACCTAAAAGAGGTCAAGGTGCTGGAAGCAGTAAGTGCACACAATCCACCGCTCTCTACCTTTGAGTGCTGACAAGAAACCAAAGCACCAGGACAGGAGTCCTCACAATGCATTTCTACCTGCCCAGGACTCCGGCAGCCTCTCTTGCAGAAAATGACCTTGCAATTCTACTGCCAAGGAAAACAGACCCACAGAAGGGAGCACTGAAAATCACTTAAACTGACTGAAATGTTTCACTGCACTGGAGCGAAGGCAGAACAGTGACATTGGCAGTTGCCACATCTGCACAGAAGAGTAGGAAAGTAGAGCCAAGGGACAGCCAAACTCAAAACCACCAGCACTCATCTGACTGCTTCCAAGAGCAGGTGATCAAGACAGCAGGAGCCCTGGAGTGGGATTTCAGATTCAAGTTAAATTCCAGGCTCTGACAAAAACTCCCCATGGAACCACAGGCAAGTCACTTCTTCCGCACACTACCTGAATTCCCCGTCCTGTAAAACAGGCACCGTACCTGCTGGTCTGCATAAGTTACGAAGCACTCCCAGCAGGGATTATTTTTAGCATGCAAGCATGAAAACCCAGCTGAGCTGGACTCTGATCTCAGCTGGGCCTTCTCATTGGCTTTGTAATATTAAAAGTATACAAAAAGCAAGGCTGAGCCCACACCAGATCTGGCTCAGCCACCGGGCAGCATTTTGATAGCAGATGAAACACAATTTTTGGTAAACAGTGAGCTGCAGGCCCAAAGCTAGAGCCAGGCAACAATCCGAGGGATTAAATGGATCACCAGTGCCTGCACTCATTCACTGTTGAGCAGCGATCCGCCAATGGACCGACTTCAAATCCATTTCAGATATTCCACTGCCACCAAGCAGTGATGCAGGTGTTTAGGAGTACAAACAGAAATCACTCTTAACTGTGCTCTCAACCATAGCAGCAAGTGCTGGGAGAGCCGGGAAGAACTGAAAACTCCATCTAAGAACAGGAGCTCTGCAAAGCTCTCTGCTTCACAGCACAAACAAGCAGCTTCTCCCAATCTGTTGAAAAGACAGCAAGGCAGAAACTTAATACCTGCTGAGAAAACCTTTCCAAGTCCATGTTTTGAGAAATTCACATTTGCTATCAGAAGTGTGGCACAAGGCAGGGCCTCAGATCAGAGCTCCCCTACAGAATGTGCAATCCAGAAGAAACAGGGAGGAAAAAAGCAGAATGAATTGGGAGCACATTAAAAGCAAAAACAAATAAAGAACACCCCACCCCAAACAACTAGTTATATGGATGCCTAATTAAAACATCAGTAATCATCCCAAGATGATTTGGATGGCAGATGAATTTCTGCCCCCACTCAGTCCAGGGTGTCAGCTGAGTTTGTGGCTTGTAAAGCTGGCCATAGGGCAGAATCACTGTGGGAAGCACAGAGCCAGCAACACTGAGCATAAAGAGTCCATGCCCATAGCTCTTCCAGGCTTTATGTATCCCCAAGGCACACAAGATGTTCTCTGTTTTGTTTGCCAGCCTCAGCATCAGTGACGTGTCTTCCTAGAATCATGACTACTTGCATACGTCAGGGCAAACCAGTTCCTTCCTGAAGTACATTTGATGCTTAATCACTCCCTTTCTATGGCTACAAATTCATTTTACTGCACCACCTGGAATCACAGGCTTGTACAACAGGACATGTTTTTGAGCCTCTCTTATGGGACCAGGCTGGTTCCCATCTACAGTTTTTCTACAGACTGATATTTAACAAACCATAGTAAACTTGATCAAACAGTAGATTTTCCTCTGCCCTCATTCAAATAGGGAAGAAGAACTGACATCTGCAGTGTGTGGCTTTTCACAGCAGTTACCATCACAGTGATAAGGCCTGTGCCTGTTCTCAAAAGCCAATTTTTAACTCATAAACTAGAGGAACAAGCTTGTAAAGTTAAAGTTAACCTGCTTTACAAATGGGATCAGTAAATGTACATTAGCCAATCCATGCTTGGGACATCTATGAAACTCTGCTCTCATCTACCCCAGCCAGCCTTTTAAATTAAGTCTCAGCAATATTTCTAAAAAAACTTATTTTCATATTGATGATAACCTGTCTTATCATACTGATTTGCCCAAGCTGATCTTCATTCTGCTAAGGCTCTATTCAAGGTCCTGCTTATAAGAAAAGTCAGGCCCAGTGATATTACATGAGTTAAAGGAATATTTCTGTCCTTCCTTATGAGCAGGCTGCCTGCATACACAGCTAATTTCTCTTATGTATCAACATCTGTCCAGATACCAGGTAAGAAACTGGGGGATGCAGCAGCCTTTTCAGGACTTCATCACAACTCAGCCTGAGGGGAAACGTGGGAGCAGGTAACCAGTGGCTGTTGCAGCCTGCCACCCGCTGGCCTCCAGAGGCGTGAGCTGTGCTGTGACTCATTTTCCAAGTCACCACTTGAGCTGACTGCAATGCACTCTGCTGGCAGCAGCTGACACACAGCAGCTTCCTCCAGAGCAACAGTAGCATTGGCAGAAACTGCTTTACAGCTTTCTTGCTGTTATTCTAAATTAGCTGTAACTACAATAACTGCAACATCAGTATAAAGCCATAATTACAGCCACTCAAAGTGTTTTACATACTTTTAATCTGTTCACATTAGTACCTTGGATTAAGGTATGTCAAGAATTTAGACTGCTAACCACACAAGGACAAGCATCTCGCGGAAAAGCTCTGAAAGGATATTTGAAACAGAAAAAGGGTCTCTCACTTACCTTCAAACACACTGCTACTGGCAGTGCATGAAATCCACCATAGTCTGGAGTTGGGACATAAAGTGTTGCTTGCCATGGCATAAACAACTGCACCCTTTCTCTGGAGAAAATAAGAAACGCCTTTGAACCAGGTTGAATTAGTTTAGGATAAACAGTGCTTTTTTAGGAAAAGCCAAAGCTTCACCAGTCCAGTTTGGGACCCCTAATGGCCAAGAACAGGTGCTAGGAGCTTATCTGACATCTGTCATAGGAAGTACCACTGTCACCTATCAGCTACACAGAGGCCACATAGGCACAAACAGTGTGCTTACAGCAAATAACCACAAGTTGAAACTACTCCTGTCAAGCAACGGAAAAAGGAGTTCAGACATTTTTCAGCTACTCTGCTGCAGGATGGTGTGGCTGGCAAAAGCTGCTCAGTTTTCATGGGGTACCAAGAAGGAAAAGCAGTAGGTCACAGGAAAATAAACCCATAGGAACTTCAACTGAGCTGCCCATTCTCAGAGCTTCTCTGGTTGAAGCTGCTTCAGGCAGTCTGCCCAGAGCACAGCCACAGAGCCTACTTTGAGAATGATTAGAAGTTTAGTCATATGAAATGAAGCAAGGCTGAGACACTCACCCAAAAAGCTGCCTTTAGGAGGATCTGCTCACTGACCTATATCCATAGGTGCCAACTGATCGCAAACTGTCCAACGATGGCCCTGGGGCTTATGGGCTGAGCCACCTCAGCTATGGCAGTGTGAGCCCAGCTGGTCATGCAAAGTTTCAGAAGGTTTATAGCTCAGAGAAGACTGTCCAGGCCTATGCTTCCAGAAGCCCTAAAGATTTAAACAGCCTCTTGTTGCTAGTAGGAGGTGTAAAGATTACTTTACAATGCTGTATGTGCAGCACATTAGAAGTAAAAGTTGCGGACAGCCACTCAAACAGCAATGTGACTTGAAGTCCACACATTTCATTTCAACACCCATTCCAAGAACAATCCTCCTTAGTCAAATATTTTCTCTGGTGCTCTGAAGAGCTCCAGGTGATGAGTAATTCATCATAATTCTGTGGCTGAAGCCTCTTTGTCACCCTACATCCCACACAAATTCTTGCCATACAACAGCTTGTTGTGTCAGACATCTTTATTCGCTGTGTTGTCCAAGTGTACAAATAGTGAATGTAGTTATAGAAATTCAAAATATATTGTAGTAGAAATCTGTCTGGGAAGTGGAATGCTGAGATATTCACTTTATAAAATTGTTACCATTAAGTCACTCTCACTTGCAAGTTTTAAATATATCAGGGCCATGAAGAAACCGATTATGATCCTGCAAAAAAGGAGTTCTCAGTAAACTTTTTCTGCTAGATGAAGTCAGTCAACAGCAAATTAATTTCTTACATTTGACTCATTTTGAGTTATCAGCCAACAGGATGTTAGCTACATCCAGACAATTCATACACAATTCAGCTTCCATTTATACCAATAAAGTCAATGTATCACTATCAACATATTTAAGTATTAGTGAAACAATCTCAGTGACAATATTTATTTTAAGCTAATGAAGTCAAGCCAATAAGTTGCCCCTGGCCATTGAGTGCAATTGGTGCTTTTGTCACATTTTCAGAGTAAGACTCCTCAGTTCTTGAACAAGTCAATACAGCTCTGCAGGAGAGACACATTGTTCTGCAAAGGAAGAGAATTAGTTTCAGATGAGGATGACTGATAGTTCAAATCCTGCCTTTCTCAATGAAGTAGCTTCCCAAATAGTGGGTCCATCACAGGATTTTGTAGCCTGTGCCAATGCTAAAGATCTCCTACTGCAAAGACAAGCATTCAAGCAGTAAAGAACCAAAACCAGATCATACAGTCTGCAATTTGCCTCTTCCTGCAGGCCTGCAACCATGACTCTGTGGTAAGGAGAGGGGCAAGACACAACAGGAAGTTAAGTGGGCCAAACTGAGCAGTGTTGTCAAGGCCTTTGAGTCACATTCCAGTCCAGCACTGCAGCAGCTGCCTGTGGTAAAGTCCAGTACTCTCAGGGAGTGAGACATTAGACTTTCCTTCTTCAAAAGGCACTGAGGATGCACAGTTACTGCTTTGTTCTCTACACTAAGTTAACAGACCCTTCAAGCCTGCCTAGCAAAGCTTGGCAGAGACTGCTACGAAGCCAGTGTCCCCTCCACTGATGAGCCAAGTGACAAGGATTGACAGCCTGATCACAAGCTGCAGGATGTGCTCTTGTCACAGCACTCAGGAGCTCTGGAAGCAGCAGCTGCCTCTAGATACAGCAGGGGTCAAACCCCACAAATGAGGCTGCCTGATGGGAAGTCAGGTGACCCAGCAAATCCTCCCAGTTACACAATGCTCACTTCTCTCAACCCATGCCTGTTAAATTCCAGAGAACATACCTTTGCATGTTTTATTTCCAGTTCTGCCATTTCAATTAAGTTTTTGCGGAATGCTGCTATTCTCTTCTGTTTGAAGCTCATCAGTTCTGTACAGAAGGAAAAAAAACAAAGGTAAGAGATATACAAAGTGTGACAAGTTTCAGTAATGCCCTTGTGTTTCAGGAGTTCTGTTGTGCAGCTCAAATTACACTATTGATCAAAAAAAGTTTCAAGAGTTAGTCTTGCTGTTTCTAGACAGAGATGCAGTCATCACATGATACACAGACAACCTGAGACAGAAAAGCTTTGTAAGGAGACAGCTGGAATAAAACAGAAAAAAGCCACACAAACTCTGTGAGTACACACAACTTTTAAAAGCCAGATACACTAAAGGAGCAGCATGTATACCATGAAAGCATGTTTCCTCTCTTTTATATTTTCCAAATATATATATACATACTCTTCTACTAAGAACCAGTGTTTGAAACTCTGTATACG
Source organism: Daphoenositta chrysoptera (assembly GCA_013397915.1). NCBI lineage: Eukaryota > Metazoa > Chordata > Aves > Passeriformes > Daphoenositta > Daphoenositta chrysoptera. The sequence goes on from VZRO01003864.1 coordinate 127,711, forward strand.
GCACTCAGCTGCACTGGGACAGAGCAAAAGCCTGTTTGCACACTTCTGACTGAGGTAATTAGTTACTTTCTACTACCTAAGTAGTTACATTCACATGGAGGCTGAGTTCAGTCCAGAAAGCAAATACTAGGGGCTTATAAATAAGGTTGGTGTAGTACTGACACTGCTCTGCTACAGAGAATTGTTTTAAAAATGTTTCGCTTCATTAGTTTTACAGGCATCTATACTGTCCTTGGGATGTCCAGACTATTTGTTCAGGAGCCTTCAGAACTGAAGGTCAAATGGAGACCTCGACTGCATTAAGCTCTCCTTTAAGCATAAGTACAGCAAAGCCTGTTTTACCTTGTTTTGCAGATTCTGAAATCTTTTCAAACTTCTGACAGCAATCCTGTTGATGTGCCTCAGCCAGCCTGACGTCCTTGCTCTTCAGTCTGGCTTTGTCTAGAGCTTTGTTCGAGTTCTCATAGTCAACAAGAGCCCTAGTTCGTCTGTACAGAAGACCCTGAATAGACAGAAATAGCACACCAGAGCCTTAGCAGGACTACTTCCCAAACTGAGGTTACAACTACCTAAGCAGCAGGAGGTTTCACTTCTTTCAGCACCAGATTCTGCTTTTTCCAACAAGCTATTGCAGCCTGCTCCTGGCATAGCAATAGGAGCCTTTCACAGTGCATCACTACATTTTCAGGACAGCCATTTATGCCATAGTGAAGGAAGTCTAAGAGCTGCTATAGGCATAATTTCTTCCCTTAAAGTAGTTTATCCTGCTGTAAGGTGGATCTCTCCACTAAGAAGGAAAAGCACTTTTTGAATTCCCTCAGTCTACTTCCAGCAGACATTTAACTCCTGGGAGATCTGACAGTTTGACTGAAGCACTGCACTAACCTAGACAGGAGAAGTAGCACAAGTCTCTGAGCCAATCCCTTTCTAATCTGGCAGCAGTATAGTTACGATATCTAAATAACAGTACATCACACTGAGGGAGGCTGTAGTGGATGTTCTGGGGTACCTGACATCACAGGTGAGACTCTAGATGAAGAGGCCCAGTAGGTTATACCTAGGTATCTTTATTCAGTATAGTCATCCCCTATCAAATCAAGTTTTGATTAGAACTAGAGTTGCCAGCAAGGCTTTTGCAGTCACATCAATCTACCAAAGACCTCTTGGAAGTCCAGACTCCAATAGCCCTCACAAGTTATCACGTATTTGTGCTAAGGTACTCTTAAATCCTGAAGTCAATCCCAGCTACTAATTAGTCATCATTGGTTTTATTGGCAAGTCCATGAGTACTAAGGCAGGGGACAGGAAAGAAACTGCTGCAGACTTAAATTCAGTTTGCTCTAACTTACAGAAATTTAAAGAGTTCTTCCACTTTACATGCCAAAAAAAATTGGTCCAAGGTCTTCTGTAAGTGGTTGGGCTCCAGCTAGCTAATGTATAGCTTCTATATTCTGCTGTGCTTTAAGTGTCAGATTTCTTAGGCAAAACAAGGGTCCACTTTCCTGTCTTCTTAAAGCACAAAGAATACCACGAGTGAGTCATGTTGCCCATAACAAAACTAAGCTTCAAAAAGAAAACTGTTCTCACCTTAGCAGCTTCTATATTGAGCATGTAGTATCTCAACAGTTCAGAGAGCTTTAAGTCTTCATCAGATGAAACTCTACTCTCTACCTTCTGCAGAAGTAAAAAAAAAGATTAGATAGTTGGTGTGTAACAGAACAGCAAAATCCAGAGTCAGAGATTTTTCTCCCCCACACCCACCCCCAGCAAAGCTTCTCTTACCCTGAGTTTCTCAAAGAGCTCTGCAACTTTCAACAAGTACCTAGAGAGAGAAAAAAATGCATAAGTAAGTTTTAGATACTTCTCAGTCTGATAAATGCCAGGATCAACTGGCAGGAGACCAGAAAGCTGAAGGCTGGAGTTTACTCCTGCATACAGATCCAAAAAAGGGCTCAAAAAAAAACCTCATTTAGGCAAAGACCTGGACAAAAGGTTCAACGTGCTGAATCCAGCCTACTAGAGAAGTACAGCTGAGCAGCTCAACACCATTTAATGTAACAATGCTGACCTCCAGAGCATAAAGGTTTTGTGGTGAATTTCCCTGCTGCTATCCAAGAGGAATGAGCTGACTTGTTTGTTCAGCTATACACTCTGTTTTAACACGGTCTTGGTAAATTGATAGCAAAGTCAAAAGGTGTAAGAAGTCACCTCAGAAAAGGTGACTGGATTTCCCCAGCTTAAAAATCCCTTACTATTCTGGAAGTGCAAATGTCCAGAAGACAGTACAGGCCTAGTGTAAGCTGAGCTAGTGCAGTTATATTTAACAGCACAGTAGAACACACATGCATAAATCCTTTCTTTAAGGGTCTCTAGCAGTTTGTGACCTGAAGAGAATCAAGGAGATTTCTGTTTAGGAGTTTTGATGACCAGCACAAGTAACCTCTAGGCCACAACTGGCAAGAGATCAACTAGTTCAGAGTTAGGTGCAATTGATAACATCAGATCTGCCAACAGCAGGAGTGCCAGAAGAAGGAAAGCTGTAATGCCACTTGCTTGAAATTCAAGAAACTCAAACCACCTACGACTCAATCCTCTGGATTTTACAGAAGAAACTTGGTATTGCCAGACTCAGGATGTGTTTATGAACAGTTAGAATTGCTTACTTTTTGATAACTGTAGGCTCTTCTAATGCCAGGCTGTTCAAACAAGCTGAAGTATAAATATAGTCATCTGCAACATCTGCAAGAACAAGACAAGGTTTTCAGGCTGAAATCAGTAAAACTGCATGATCTTTCGAAAGGGCTTTGAAAAGATTCACTTTTATGAGATCTTGTCATCTTATCTGCTTTTGCACATGCATCCTTGATTCTGTTGTAGTAGTTCACAAGAAAAGTCTTCTCTTGCTCAAAAAAATCTTCTACTTCCTGAAAAAGAATATGACCTGTTAAGTCAGTAACTGCAGAATACAACCTCTTCCCTATTTTGGGAAGGGCCGAAGAAACAACCATAGCCTGGGCCTGAGCATGAGGCCCATCAATCCCCATTGAAAAACTGTTCAAGACCAGATGTGAGTGAGCCAAGGGTTTGACAAACCAAGCCACCTGCTAAGCTTCTTTCTCACTATGCAGTGAAGATGGTGTTGGCACTCAAATACTGATGCAGCTTCCCTGAAGCAGCCAGTAAGTTGGTATGGGACAGACCTCAGGACTCCCAGCTGCTGGTATTTTATTTCCTAGACCTGCTGCAACACTGTAGCTAAAGACTAAGCAGTTTACAAGCTTGTTTCTCATCCACACCAAACCCGATACATATTGTAATGTTTCATGACACTGTGGATAGGACAACAAGCTTATTGGAAGTGTTGCTATGGCAACATGACACAAAAGCTGGATCAAGACCAGTTACAGGAGTCTTTGGTATTTGATCCGGTCTAGTATAAGCAGAAACCCATAAATCATGTCTGTTCAGCGCTCCAAAGTAGACAAAACCCACAAGCATATTTCCTGAAGGTATAATTCCTTCCTCTTCACCAGTATCAGGTATTAAGGCAACTCTTCTGCATCCAGAAACTTTGCTTATACACTGTTAAATTATAAATTTAACAGCCTAAAGCCCCAATGTCTTATTTCTATAGAAGTCAAAATTAATACAGGCTTCTTCCCTCAACTGGGAGGGCAGTAACAAGGCAGGTTAACATCATTAGCCGAGTCTCATGCACAGCAAGCCTGAAGCAGACAGGAGTAACTTCCCTAAAGCAGGAAGCAAGAAACAATCAAGATTAGGGTAAGAGACAAAGCAACAACTTTACCTTGACTCCAGAGAAGAGGACCTCATCAGCACTCTTTACTACACTTCTTAAAAAGCCACCAAACATCTCTTTAGTGTTTTTCCTCCGAACACTCAGCTGTAATAGAGAGGCCAAAGCAGCTTTAAAGTTATACCCGGGGGGGAAAAAAAAAGTGACTGTTTTGACACTTGCAATGTAGTAACATCCGTTATACCTGGCATATGTAAGAGTAAGTTCTTTTCCAAGCCCTCCATAATACCCATATAAAAATGTAACATGTAACGAATTGCTTGGCTACAAATAGTTCAACTATTCTGTGCTACCGATTTTTCCCATTCCCAGAAACAGCTCGGTTTCTCCTTGCACATCTTGGATCAGCATTTATTACTCACAATTAGATGTGACAAAACAGATGCAGGATGACTTTAATACACCTCCATTCCTCCATTTTAGGACCATGCAACACAGCACAGGTACACCTGAGACATACGTGTTCCCAATCTAAAGACTTAGAAAATTGCCTCCATGACCAATTTGGCAAGGATTTAGAAACACTGCGAGATTTACAATAGAGAAAGATCTAAAGGTCAGGCTTTCATCCTTCAGTCATCTCTTAGAACTACTTGCATTATCTACTTGCTGATGCTGCACACAGATCTACAGAACATTCTGACTGTCCCCAGCAAAAACAACAGCCCTAACAGTTTGCTTCACTTGGAAAGGGAAACAAGGAAAAAAGTCTTACATCCTGGTCATACTCCAGGAAAACATGGAAATTGTGATCTTTGCTGAGCACAGGATGAGAAGCAATCCGCTGCAGGAAGATCTCATGTGATGAGACAGTCTTCTTGAAGACAGCGAGGTATTCACTGCAAGAAAACAGCAGACTGAGACCATCCTTTGTATTGCCTTCTTCAATAGACAAAAAATTGCTTTAAATTCATCCTATGAAAATATTCAACTGCAGGCTTCTGAAATACCCAGCTCGTGATAGTGAAGCTACTTTCAATCTCTTTAGTTAGGAAGTTTTCCAGCTTGAAAGCTGGAAAAGCTGGGCAACTCCCCAGCTCCAGGATTGTCAAGACACCCTTCAAAACAGTGACACTCAAGATCATTTATCACCAAATGAGCTGCTCTCCCAGGAGGCTTCTCTAAATGCAGCTTTTGGCAGTAGACTCATTTTACTTACGCTTCCAGCTCTTGCTTCATTTTGGCAAACTCTTCTTTTGTCATAGACACTTCTCCTTCCCCCAGCTTCTGCATCTTCTCTCTGGGACCATCAAAGTCAGGCTTCGAAGGTGCTGGAGGTATCTAGGCAAGGAATTGGTTAGTCATGGATACTAGCAAATAAAGCCTTCCAAGATTACTTCTAGCCTTCTCTGGAAGGAGGCTCCTTTGCCTGCTCATGGAAAAGTGTGTTAAAGAGTGCATGACCCAGGAATTCTAGAGGGACGTTGACATCTAGGTCCCTGGTTTTTGTTATCCCTGCCCCAGAAGGGAAACCAACCCAGAGAAACAGCCTCTGTAATCCACCCCATAGCCAGCTATCTCCTAAGGAATCATGATGGGAAGGAAAGACCATATTTAATGGATTATTTCAGTGTGCCATCTTCAGGCAATCAATACCACCACAGAGTCAAGGACTCTCAGAGCATCTTTTGCTGCTCTAAGCTATATGGAAAGTTGACATAAATGCCCTACCACTCAAGTTGTTTAGCAATTAAGGCAACAGGAAGCATAGGGAACACCCAAGTCACAAAATACCAGAAACACTGGTAAAACATACTTCATGCCCTTATTAGTAGGCACTTTAGATTGCTACAGTTTTTCAGTTAGAATCACATTCTTTAGGAAGTACTTACAATGAGTCCTGCATACTCTTCAGTTTCAGTGAGTGTATCATGTAACCACACAAAGTCTTCGTGCTGCCTTGTAACTGAAAACTCAGGGCTTTGAAAAGCTGGCAGTGTAGTCTGGAAGAGAAGATATAGAAGCCCTACTGTTTTGTAAATCAGTGCTTTTAGAAACAGTTCTGCCCATTGCCAAAGGAAGCTATTCTGCTTAGTAAGAGCCTTGCCCACTCCGTTTTAGCTGAGCTGGCACTTATTCAATAGTACCACTAAGGACACTGTTAGAAAAAAAAGTACTGTTGTAGAACAGCATCAATGCAGTTTGTTTTGTGACATTTCACAGTAGCTCATTTCCTACCCCCCAGCCTTCTGGTGTCTAGGATTCCTTAGCAAAGCCAACCTAACCATCAGCTACTTGTCTCTGTTTAGAGACTTCAAATCCTAGGAAATCTGAAGTTTCTGCATATATATACACATCCTCAGGCCACCTGTAAGTGGAAAATCTCCATCTAATTGGATTTTCTTCATTGCCAAGCCCATCTTTGCAGGTATGTGTACTGCAATTACATCTGTTACTTGCACAGCCTCTTTTTGACTGTGACCTTACCTTAGTGTGCACAGTGAACTTCACTCTGTCCTTTTCACTTAGGGCATCAGGGATATCAATTTGGAGAGAAGGATCAACATTCAGGTCCACAGATACAGACCTCAGCTGCAAGAGAATTCACAGAATAATCCTTGATCAAGCATCAAGTGGGTTTAGTGAATCAGCCGTGAACAAGAACCACACTGCACTACACCCCTGCCTTCAGGTACAGCACATATGACCAGAATTGCTTTTCCAGTGCTTCAAAGAGCCTTAAACTGAGCCAGCATCTTCCTTTGGGGGCTTATTTCTTTATTCATTCCAACAGCCGAGACCCAGAACATATTTTCAAGCATACTTAAACTTCTAAAGAGCAGTGGAATAGCTTTCTCAGTCGAAGATCCTCCAGCTTAGACATCAAGACTGTCTTCTGAGAGGCCCTCCCTTGAGTGCTGCAGCCTAACAACTCATTCTTCTTTTCTGCATAAGGGAGAAACCACCAGAGATCAAGGCAACAAAACAGAAAGTTTGCTGAAGAGCAACTGTGTGAGCCAGGAGGAATGCTGAGGTTATCCTTCAGAGATAATTCTGAAGGCCTTCTCAGAAAAGCAGGTTAGAGAGCTGCACCAGCACTGCTATCTCACCACTCTACAGCAAAGACCACACCAGCCAGGAGCCTGCTCCTACTGCTGCTCTGTACACTAAGTTTCAGCCCCCAAGCCCACAAGCAAATGGTGCCAGGATCCGAGCAATCCTACCATGTCACAGATGGCTAAATGCTGCCTCAAGCCTCTGTAGAGCCGCCTAAGAACTGTTGATAGGCTGCCTGTTATGAGGTGAAGCTTTGCTTCCAGAAGGCTCTGGAAGCTCCCTCCCCCTAGGCTGGTCATCTGCAGCCCAGATCTGGTATGTGACAAGTCTCTCTAGCTGCCTGCAGAGGACACAGCTGCCAGGACAGGGAGCATTCACCACTGCTCTCCCCTATGATGAGACTGCCATGCATAAGTGAGGGATACCCCAGCCACTCCACCCTCCAGCCATGCTAAAAACACGTCTGTCTGCTGTGTCCTCACTGTTAGCTAGAACTAAGAGGAGATAGGTAACAGATAAAACTTTTTAAGCCTTATGGCTTGCAACACATTAAGCTTCCTAGAAGATGGGAAGGACAGAAGACTTTTAGCCCATCCTGGGCATTGCCTTGGCAGCAAGCACACTTACAGAGCATGCCCTGGAACACAGTTCCTAACAGTCCCAGGCACTGTTCACATCCAAAAGGACACTAGCACTCCAAACTCTACAGGGATCCCAACAGTAATCCCTCCAGTCACCACTTAGGACAGACTATTATGTTCCCATACAGGCAGGCAATTCTGCTCCTTGCTAGGAAGGCACAGGCCAAACAGAGGTGCACGGTTCAGAGGTCACTGACATGGGTTTGGGCAGAAGCTGCCCCACTCAGGCACTGCAGGAAGGACAGGTAGAAGGCCACCAGTCAGCCATCAGCTTCACTGAGAGCACAGCTCACTGTCGGTTGTCAAATGAAAGGCAAGTTGGTTGGTGCTTCCCATTTCCCAGCCAGATAACACCACCATCCAAAGCAGCAAGATGCAGACCCCAGTGTTTTGCATCCTGCTTACTTCTATTTGCTGTCCAAACAGGATCAGCAGTGCTAAAAATATGAACCACTGAGTCTGGAAAGTATGATAAGCCAAAGGAAACCATTTCCTCTCAGCTAAACTAAGGAAAGGATTACACAAATCAGACAGTCCTGAACTTCAGAGCTTTCTTACTAAGTTTTGTGGAGAAAGTAACCCATGACTAGATGCTGTCTAGGTCCTTCCATGCCTAGTAGTTACTGACACGAGACAGACAAGCATGAACATAAGGTGACCCTGCTTGGTCAGATTAAAGCAGTTAACATGTCACAAGCATATGTCTCCTGGCACCCTGCACAAACTGCAAGTAGGACTTGGAGCTATATGAAACCAAAGATTGTAAGACCCCTGGTCTGCTCTAGTCCTGTGAAGGTCACTGTGGGCTCTCAACTCCAGGCCAGAGACCTTTAGAATTACACAATCATGGTTCAGACTACAAAGGAAACATTCACACCGTCTGACTTCAGGAGGAACGAGTGCTTTGTTTCCCGACAAAAAGTGCTGGAGCAGCATTTGTCCCCTCAATGGGAAGCAGGAAGCCCCACTCCGGTCAGCACAGCTCTAAAAAACACTAACTCAGTGAGCACCCACGGCAGATGTCCCACACCAACCCCTGACCAGCACAAGCACCTGCTCTGCAGCACCAATGGCTCCGCACGCAGGATCTTGCGTGCCACCATCTCTGCAACACCCATCCTGCAAGCAGGAATGGGGACCAACCTGCTTATGGTCACATGAAGGCTGAGCAGAGCAAAGGAATTAAACTTCCATCTCCTGACCCCAGGCTTGTTCTTTTACCACAGCAGGCATCCAACCCAAGGCTTTTCAAGGTCACCACTCCACCTGAACCCTCCTTCATATCCAGAGGCATTTCTCTGCTAGGACGTCACTGCTTCCTCCCTGGACTCCAGGGAGTGGGGCAAGAGAACTGAAGTTTCCCCATCCAGTTACCAGAAACCAGTCTTTCACTCCGTACTCGTAAGGGATATAATCCAAACTCAGCAGCTGGGAAGGGATTATTCCTTACTTGTAGCAGGTGCCCAAATAGGTACAGAGGACACACAGAGGGGAAACAGCTGGGCTGGGCTGCAAGCTGAAACACTCAGCCAAAGCCAGCACAGTACTCTCACTTTCAACTCTCACTTGTCTTTCCCAGAAGCAGCTTCTGATTAGCAATGACTACAGAAACTGTTACAGCTTCTCTGACACTCCCACTTCTGCACTCAGGACTTGTCAGGGACTTTTTCTCAGGATTCCTGGGGTTTCTTGAGGATCCAAGCAAAACTACTCCCTGTTCAGTACAGATACCGTCCATCTATCCAACTTGGAGATTTGAACAAGACAAATCAGAGCCCTTCACAATAACAGAGATATCATATTGGTTAACATTTCTAGGTTTCAGGAACAGAAGACTAAAAATAGGTATTATGGTACTAATTAGGACACCACAATAAACTAGAAGCCTAGGAAACAGCAGAGATCATTACTGTGCCCAATCTAGGCAGAATTTTAGAATTTTGCTTTTTTTCCATTTGTTAGAGATGCTAGGGAAAAAAAAAAAAAAGTTGAATCACTTAAGTACAAGGCAGTGACGACCATCAGCTACCCAGGCTTCTGCCTGACAGACATTACATTTCTGATCAGGCCTCACCCAAACACAAACACATCTTGCTGCTTGCAGGCACCCAGTGGAAGGAAATGCCCTCAACCACTGAAGTCTCTTAGTTCTGGTAAGAGACCTAAGCTGCTGCTTTTACAGTTCCACCCTTTGCAGTTTTAGCATCAGCTCTGGATGACTTGGTGTCACTTCTGCATTCTAACAAAAGAATCTGCCAGTGCAAGCAACTATGTACAACTTCTGACTGCTAGTGAAATATGTATTTGTTCTCAAAGACAGATTAATCCAGGGGTCTTCCACATAGCCAGGCTCTTGGAAGGAGCAAGGAGCCCTTCCACAAGGGCTCACATGTCAAAGCTTTCTGCTTATTGTCAGCTACCTATGAAAACCTTCTCCCCTTACTGATCACCTCCCTGCTGTCATTCAAGCAACAACCCACAAACAAGACTTCAGTAGTAATTAACTGTGCCACAACCTAGAATCCATTACTTTTTACAGAGCAGGCTTTCTAATTAAAGCTGTTTAGGTGCCCTCCAGAGAGCACTAAAAGATCATGATGTTTTCTGGCAGTTTATACAGAGCCCTCAGTTCCAGAGGGCCTTGTTTCGACCCCCAGGAGTTAACCAGCAGAGGATCTGGCCAGCAGATAGCAGCAGCATTAGCTGCTGGAACTACATTTCAGTCATATTCAGCACAAGCAGCTTAAGTTTCCTTTTAATCAGGATGCTGAAAGGACATCTGAAAGTGCACTGCAGGCATGCAGCACTACAGAGCCAACAGGGACCATGTGAAGCTTGGATTTTGCAGCCTTTTTGGCAGGTTTGCTGTCACCACTCTGACACTGAACAGTCCTGAAGTGGTCTGGTTACACACAACCAGGAGAATTGAACCAGTGCTTACTTACTTACTTAGTTATAGAAAATGCCTCCCCAAATCTGTGACTTTGGACTGGACATGTCCAGTGATGGACAAAGTGATGCAAAGGTTTAATTATTTTGCTTAAAACACTGATCAAGAGGGAATAACAGCTCAATGTAGTCACACTGAAATGGCAATCCTCAGGAAGTGCAGTGCTTGCCAAGGAAGCAGAAGGCCCAGAGCACCTGTTGCCTCTGGCTGTGCAATAAACTGGTCCTCTCCTGCCAGAGGGATCTTTGCATCACTCTCTGCAGAAACTGGCAGGTCACACACCTCCTGACAGAGGGAAGGACACTATAAACATTCAACGATGCCACATTCCAAGCAAAAACCTCACTGGCTCACCCTGTTCCACCAGCAGTACACAGGATACCTCCACCCAAGCCACGGCTTCCTCAGTTTGAGGGGTCGAGCAGCAGCTTCGGCCATGCAGGCAAGCCCTCTGTGTGCCTGCAGAGCACAGCCTGGGGCTGAGCACTCCTGGCCCAGCTCAAATGAAAATTGTGGGACAGCAGCAAACCCCCAGGCCACAGCCAGCATCCCCAAGAATGCTTTGCTGACCTTCTGCAGTGAGGCCAGAGCTGATGGCAGGGAGTCTCAGGAATACAGCAGCCTCACCGTGCTGGCTTCACCTTCCACTAGCCCAAACTGCTGGGCCAGCTTCATGGAGGCTGCATGTCCTTGAGAGTACATTATGCCTATCCAGGAGCTGTCACCTTGCTAGCAGCTCACCTTCCCACTTGATTTCAGGCCCAGCAGCATTCAGAAGCAGGTTTTTGCTAAGCACAGGCAAGATCCAGTATAGCCTCATTCCTTCCAGAACATGCAGCAGAATTTGTCCAGCAGAGAATCACCAATTGTGAGTGATAACAGCAAGTCCCAGGCCATGACACAACATTTGTCTTCCACTGATTGCTTTGAGAAAGAGGGGCTACAATACATGCCCTCAGGATTTTGATCTAGAACATTTCAACTGCAGACTGAAGCCTTAAAATACCATGAAGTCCCTGACATTAAGAAATAGCAAGGTATTTACTGAAATAGCTTGGAAGTCCCACTACTTGTTTCAAATTCTGAAGTGACTTTTCCTTCCCCATGACAGATTACACCTTATTTTCCACTGCACTTCCAATCACCCTTATCCTACCCTCCCTCTTCCTACACATCCTGATCCTCTCCTGCTTTGCCACCTCAGGGTCAGTTTTTAGTTTATTCTTAACAGTGGCTCCTATTTAAGTTAATGCCTAATGAAGTTTCCTTAGGCAGGGAAGGCAGGGGTTTTATCTACCGGTCACACACAAGTTCCATGCTGTTGTTTCTTTGCCTTAACAGGAACAGACAAGATAGGAGCGTTTCTATCCTCCCCTGTGCTGCTGGAATGCCAAGACAGCCGTACAACCTAAAACAAGCTAATCTTTGTCCATTGAGCATCAGAGTTTAAAGCTACTCCAGCCCCCACCACGAGAACTTTTTCCCTCCCCCCAATATTCCTGTCTGAGTTAGAAAGGCACATAAACACTCAGAAGTTACCAATTGCTGCAAGAGAGTTGATATTTGACCTTCCCCTCCACCCGTCACCTGCAGATCCTGCAGGCCTATAAAGGCTCACACTCAGTCTCTCCAAGGGCAGAGACTAATACAAAGAGTTTCACATGCAGCAGAAAAGACTTAAAGCACTGGCAAGCTCACAGTGCAAAGCAAGCTACTAGAAAATGTTTGTTCTACCAACTTGTGCCTGTCCTACTGACTCAGGATTGTTTCAAAACAAGATTCATATGGAAGAGAAGCAGAGAAAAGGAAATTATCCAGAAGAAGTTCATAAAGGCAGGTGTATTTCTTGCCTCAGCTAATATGCATGTTCCAAAAAGCTGGAGAAAACACAGACTGAAGAGACTTTCAGCACACCTAACAGCTTAAAACAAAGTCATCTTCCTGCCAGTGAAGCTTTAGACACAATGCAAAACCACATGCAGATGTGACAATATGAAAGGCAAATAGGCAGCCTGCTGCCTCTCACAGGGCTGCCTTGCCTTCTTTTCAAGGTGTGTGGAGGGTAGTTATTAAACCAGGAAGTTTAGTCAGGTTAACCCAGGCAGCTTGTCCAGTAGAAGAGATAATTCCAACCACTGTCTACACTACATAAACATTATTTCACAGAGTTCCTGTTTAGTATTTAACTTGCATTTCCTCTGAGAAGTTGAGAGTCTTCACATTAGGAAACACCCTGTGCTGCTTTAAAGGGAAGACATGAAGCTCCTTTGCACTTACAGCTTCAACACTTCTCTGGAGAATAGAAAACCAAGCGAGCTGCTGATGTGACAACCAAGGGAAAGGGGCACCGCAGGTAAAGTGACAGCTGACAGCCGAATTAACCCAGAGCACACAGCCAGAAAGGCCGGTCACAGACACGCAGAGCAGCTGAAACACTGAGGAAGAGCAAGTTTAACGCCCCGCAGCACAATCGCCTACAGCACCCCCCGGCAGCGCCCAGGGACAGGTCCTGGCGAGCAGGTCCTACTCCTGCATCACCTGCCAGGCCCAGTTCCCAAAGCTCCAGGGCCCCGCTTATCACCCTGCTCCTGCCTCGGCACAGGAGTGCAGCCCGCACTGGCTCACGGCAGCTGCACAGCCCTTCCCTCCTCCTCGTACCCCCCACTCCGGCTTTAATCCTCCCCACCCCCCTTATCTTTCCCTGGGCACCCCTCCCTTCAGGCGCTGCTCCCCATGCTCACCCCGGGCACCCTGACCCCCTGCCCTCAGGAGACGTCGGGGCGCCAAAGGCACGAGGACTAAGGCGACTAATATTTAAACAACAAACCCTACACTGAGTAAAAAATAAAAACCTGTCACTGTCCCAGCGCTGTCGCGGGCAGAGGAAACAGGGAGCTCATTCTCACGCCGCGGGGCCAGCTCGGCTGCGCCCTCACCGCCCGCCCCAGCCGGACCCGGGCCGCCGCCCTCACCTTGTCCTGCGCGTCCCCACGGACCAGAGCCATATCTCCGGGAGCAGACAACCACCCTCCACCTTTCTCCTCCTCCCCGCCACCTCTTCCCCATATAACCCGGGCGGAGTCGCCGCCGCCACACCCCCAGAGGGGCACTCGCCATCTTTGATGAGGGCAAGGCGCTGCTTGCCTTCATCCAAGATGGCAGCACAAAGTTTTATTTTTTTGTCTTGCATTTAAAGATTTGGGTTCTTTTCCTTAGAGCCTTTCAAAGAACACACAAAGAGCGAGAGATAGAGCGGGAGCGCCCTTCTCGCCACCTTTAGGGGCGCTCCAGCGAAGGGGAAGGAGCTTGGGGACTGGCGGTGCCGAAGAACAACAAGTCCCATGAGGCAGCGGCTAGCGCATGCGCAGTGGGGGCGGCGGGTGGGGCGCCCCTGCGTGCTGGCGCCCGTGGCGCTGGCGGGAAGCGCGGCTGAGGTAACGCGGAGTCGCGAGTCGGGAGGGTCCGGGGCCGAGTGGGTCTGAGGACGAGGGAAGGGCAAGAGAAGGGGAACGAGTGAAGGGGGCTAGTGCTGGTGCTCCCCTGGCCCACCCTGCCCCCGGGTCCGTCAGCGAGCGGGCCGCATGTCACGGCTGTCGTAGCTGGACATGCCCGCCTCCAGCGGGGCTTCTTGTCCAGAGCGGTTTGTTCCCCTCTGAACGAGAGCGGGCTATCCGGTACTGGGATTTTCAGGCACCTGGAGCCCATGCAGAAAGTTTGTCTGCCTGTTGGTGGTCATTTGGTGGTCACTTGGTGGTTGGGTGTTGGCCCAAATCTCTCACAGATCGCAACAAACGCTGACTTCGTGTTATAGCCCTATTCCCCACTAATTCCATTCCCAGTGCTGATCTGAGAATGAAGCTGGGACTGGGAACTGACGCTTGTTGAGCTACCCTTTGGTTCAGGGTAGCTCTGTGGGCTTGTACTTTAAACAGTGTTGCTAAATTGTCTCTCTTTGTGCTCTAAACATCCCAAAAGAGGGAGGTGTATTTTTAACCTAGATAAGTTCAATAATGTAGTTTGCAAACTGCAGGGAACTCACAGTTATACCTTCATCTGTGGGTTTGTTCCCCTCAAAATAGGGACACGGGGCTAGGTGTGTTTAGCAGTGCTCTTTCTTGTTATCTCTGAAGTAAGCCGGTGGGTTTTTTTAGCTAGATAGGTGGCTGTGGAGAAAAAGCCATACTGGTTATTGTCTGAAACCACAGTTGGAGGTAGGTTTTTATGGATGTGAACTTTTCCTTAAGTAATCCTTTATATTTCCTTCAGTTAAACCATTCTTATCCTGGAAAAAAACTTCCTCAATTGTGTTAGTTCAGTTATTGTTGGAGCTGCAAAGTCAGCTTGCTTGGGAAAGTTAAGTCCTCCTGGTTTTTTTGGTTTTTTTTTTTTTTTTACCTCCAGGTTATTTTAATTTTTTTCTGTTTTTTCAGTGTGGCTCATTATGCAACACTTGAAGCAATTCTGCCAGTCTTCAACCACAAACTCTTTCAGAGAGAAGGGAGACACTTCCCTAGAGGGAAATCTCAATTAAATTCTGTTCTTTGTGTACAAGAGTAGATCCCAACCACTCCATTTCTTTCTTGTAAGTTATCTGCACAAAAATGCCACTGTGATTTATTGAAAAACACATGATTCTTTATTCAGCTGGGCACAAGGGTTCCTTATTTCTTAGCAATCCTAGAACCTCTTTCCTTTTGTAAAACAGGACAGCAGCTGGCAAACTCTCCCTTTTCTGGTAGTTTAGTTCATACAGAGCACAAACATTTCCGCAGGTATTGGAAATTCCTCTGGTATATTCCCCAGCATAATACAGGCTGTTTACTCAAAATTCATACTGGTCAGTGAAGCACTGTGTTGCACTAAATTAACTCTAGAGCTCATAATATTCCATATTTCAATAGCTCCATGGTTCAAAACACTGATCTGGTATAAGTTTATTCCTTAGAAAGTGTTGAGGGAGCGGCTTACTACAAGTGAATTTATGCTGAATCGGTTATCCTCTTATTTCCTGCAGTTGGCACAAAGCCAGAATAAACTTTTTCTTTTGTGCTGTGGCTTTATGTAGCAAAGCCACAGTCACTGGCCCAACATTTGCTCTGTTCTGGTTAGTGTTTGTCCACAGTGGCCATTAATGAACCTGTTAATAATCATCAAACAATAGCCTGAGAAACTACAAGCTTGGCTACTGTTACACTGTAATAAGAATATATTTTTCCTCTTTTATTTTAAATCCTAGCTCTAGCAGCTTTATTTAGAGGTAAGCCCCAAGAGAGAAAAGATTAATTTTTCTGCACTGCTTTTTAGGATTTGCTGTTAAGAGGTTACTTTTGTATCAGTTGCACACCACCAGGTTACAGCACAGTTTGTATTTGCCCAAGCCACCCAAAGAGTGTGAGAATGTAGAGCCAGTGAGGAGAAAAGCAGCGTGTCTGCCTGCTCCTGATTAAACTGGTACTGCTGCATGGCTTTGTCCTTCCCAGAAGAAGGACAATATTTATGGATCCTGAGTCCAAGGTCTCAGCCTCCTGCTGCGAGATGCCTTGTTCTAATCAGCTGCCCCATTTTTGGAAACTGTTCTGTGGTAGATGCTCACCCCCACACTGTGGCCACTGCAGCTGTGGAATTTGTCCACACAAAATAACTCCCCGTGGTTTTGTTTCCCGTGGTGCCCACGGCTCAAGGAGTGTTGGGAAGGAAGAGAGCAACGTGGAAGGATTGTCAGGAACAGAATGCTGCTGTTAGCTGGCAGTGAGCAGCGATTCTGGCTTTGCAGTGGATGGAGGGAGCTTTGGAATGGTAAACAGGTAACTCCAGTAGGAGAATAGAGCCTCAATTCTGCACATGAAGTACCTCTATGGAAGTGTTACATTTTATCCATGTGCAAAAACCTTCCTAAGGCTCAGCACTGCAGTTCCAGTGCAGCTCTGCAAGGTGTGCTGAGGTGGGTATTGCTTGTATGCTGTTCCTGCTTTTAAATTTCCATAGTGTCTTAGAGCACAGCTATGTTTGAAACTTGGTTTAGAAAAATACTTTTATATTTTATTCTGAACTTTAAAAAAATTTCTTTGAATCTGAAAATATTTGCAGGGCATCTGGTTTCTCTTTGGCTTTTCTAGCTTCAAGTTTCATAATCATATATCCTGCTGTTTTCTCCTAGGTATACAGAAGAAAAACGTAGGTTTATACCCCATAAGGCACCTTGTCCCCACAATCCCCTTAAGTTGCTCATTCACTACAAACTTTAAATTTTTAATACCTCACAGCAATGGATTTGCTTCAATCTCCTCTGCGTAGCTTTTATTTCCCCCTCCCTCTTTTGGGCGATTGTTTGTGGCAGATCTGATTTTTATGCCTACTTCCATGGCAGTTCTGATACTGTTGCTGTAGGGATGTCCTGTAATGCAACTTTTGCTACTTGCAACAGATCTTCAAGTGTTCCAGATTTCAGATCTGGCAGGCCAGCAGCTGTTCTTTTCAGGAGCATTTCTTCTTTTCCTTGCTTATTGGTTCTTTCTCTTATTTATCTGAAGAATAAAGGTGGTACAAGGTGTATGAAGACACTTTGGCCATAGCAATTCTTTGTTTGGCAAAGGGCAATAATAGGATGGTGGCAGAGTTTTATGACTCTGGAAATCACAAATTTCTTTTTCCACAGGAGGAAAAAATATGGTAACCCACAGACCGCTCCTGACAGAAGGAGGAAAACTCTAACTGCTCACAAACAATTCTTGTCAGGATGCAATTCCTACAGATCCTGTCCAGGCAACCAGGGAGCCTGGAAATGCTTTTTCAAATACCATTTTGCCAAAAGCAATTCCCATACAGGTGTCTGTCTACCTCTGCATGTGTTTATAGTAAAAAGAAAAAAGGAAACAGTTATGAACAAGTTGACCAAGAAAAATACAAGAACTTGGTCCACTCTGTTACATCTTACAAAACCAGCACCCAAACACCAGAGACAATACTTGAGGAAGACAATTTGTTATATGGGCCACCAGGTAAACACAGACCTCCAATTAAAGCTGGGACAAAAACTCCCAAGAATTGGGTTCCTTTAATAAACCCCAGCAAGAGAATTCTTCCTCTCAGCAGTGATTCAAACGTCCCCATGAAAATCAGGTTACAAAGAATGAAGATGCCCAGCGTTACCCGCATCCTTCAAGAAACCCTCTCTCCACAGCAAGTCTTTTATCTGGAGAGATGGAAGCAGAAAATGATAGAGGAACTTGGAAAAGAGGGATTTGAAGAGTATACCAAAAGTAAGTCTAGGCACAGTGTGATTGCAGAGTAGAAGCACTAGTCTGGATTTCTGGCAGGTACATTAGGTCAAGTGGTTTGGAAGTCCATGACGTTTCCATTTCTTGAAAGCACGTTGTAAGTGTACCTGTTACCAAAGAGCCTAAGCTCTGGTCTTTGTTCTAGGACCACTAAAATGGATTTAGGAATTTGTGGGAAATGAGAATTAGACTGTAGACATACTTTGCTCAATCCTGTCTGACTTTCCTTTAGTTCTCTATTTGCCAATATCTACTTAAAAATCAATATTTTCCAGCTGATATTACTGAGCCTCTTTGCCATTACAAAGCTACTTTATAGCAAGATGGAAATAGGCATTTTGAAGTCATATAAACATGAGTGTTTAAAAACCAGTGTGCCCTGCTGTTTATGGTGAAGTTTTTCAGTAACTGTTTAGTATATCTAGTGTACATATAAGTAATCAGTGAGACTAAAAAAAAAGTAAGCATTAATATAAGGGATACCAATTTCACTCTTGGCAATTTCTTTTCTGTTTCTTTTCCTTCTCCCCACACCCTCAAACTTTCAGTACAAAAACCAGGACTGGTTTAAGAGCTACATTTTGTAATGTGTAGGATACAAATCTAAAGTAGCATCTAAAATGAGAGGGGGGTTTTCCCATTTTTCTTAGATCTTTTTCTTCAAGGACAGCTCTTCCATTCAGCTTTGGAATCGATATTCCTGTCTGAAGAGAAGGCAGCTAAGGAGCAGGGTGAAGACGATGTCGTGGCTGGCTACTTATCCAGTGTGGAACATGTCTTGGAAGACATCAGCGAGGTGAAGGCTCTGGAAAGTGGAGTTCACCACGAGACCCTGCAGTACCTGGGCCTGGTCGACTGTGTGGCCAAGTATAGGTGAGGTGCCCTTCCCTCAGACTCCTGTGGTGCCCCTGGTGCTGTGGGGGCCGGGGTGTGATTGAGTGGCTGGGGGAAGCTGGACAGAGCTCTAGGACTGGCAAAATGGAGGAACTTCCCTGGATGAACCTGATGGCAGAAGTGCTGTTTTTCCTGGTGGAGAGTTCCTTACTGGAGAAGGGACAGGTTTAAGCAACTGTCAGCATTTTTCAGGAACTATGGCAGGTTTTAGTAAGCTTTGGTTTTTGGGATCTAAACTGCCAGTGTGAAAGAGGCTTGTTTAGACATAATAATGAGCAACCTCACATCAGAGTGAAATAGGCTGAGAGTGAGAAGTCTGTATGTGCTGTGTCATCCCTTATTTCTTACTTGTGACCAAACTGATGTTTAAAGCACTGTCCTATTTTTTCTCCTGTGCAGAGGCCGATTGTGTGTGATCGACTGGAAAACTTCGGAGAAGCCAAAGCCATTTCTGCGGAATATTTATGACAACCCATTACAAGTTGCAGCATATATTGGAGCCATAAATCATGATGCCAATTATGACTTCCAGGTCAGTAGGCCTGCTGCATACTGAGACAGGCAGCAACACCTGTGTGTTATCTTCCTATCTTCCTGCCTTTAGAACCTGCTGTCCATAATGGATGTGTTGGTAGGATTTGTAACAAAGGAGCCCAGTCCTAGATCAGGTTAAGCTGGCATACTGTGAAATAATTCCACTACTCCTGCTAATCCTGCTGCCCTTGGCTGCCAGTAGTTAATTTTCAGTTGTTTTAAGGAAGTCCTCAGTGGAACCAAGGGATACTCAGATGAATTCCCAGGGACTTGGCATCTGGGCAATCCCCTGTGCTCTGTCCTGTGTGGTTTTTCCCTTGTGTCAAGGGTAGAAAGGGGCAGGAGAAGAAATAAAGCAAAAGAGCCTGCAAACAAGAAAATGGTGTGGGAGAGCCTTGCCTGCATCCTGTCTTGCTGTATTAGCAAATTAAGGACTAAGTGTCGCACTTGTGTCTGGAAGCTGTACTGTTTCCTCAGGGAAAAGCAGTGTGTTGTGAATTACTTTGTCAGAAGACAGTGGAATAATGTTTTTAAAGACTCCAAAAGCAATTTTAGCCTTCCTGCTTGGCCTGAACGATTTTTACCTCAATACAAATATGGAAGGAGGGAAATATGAAGCAGAAGAGAGCAGGTTAATTCATGTGCTGTGCAAAGGACTTTCTAGAACACTGTAGAGGTCAGTAAACACAAGCACACTCCACAGACACGATCCTTACAGAGTGAAATGTGGGCTGGAATTCTGCTATTAGCTTCCTGCCCCACATTGCCAGTGGCTGTTTGGGATTTGGGATTTGTCAGGTATGAAAGATGTCAGAACACACCTAAGTAACCATTTCTATCCAGACTGAAGCTAGAGAGTGGCACCAGTCTGGTTGTATGGCCCCAGGCAAAACGTCCTCAGTCTCTGGCAATTTTCCTGGCATCTGCAGGATTTAAATATCACTCATCCTCAGAGTTCATGTCCCCTGGTTTTCATTGAAGTTACTCGGAGCTTTGGGCTCGGGGTTTTTTGGAACATTTGGATGTTACGTCTCCAAGTGTTTTATGGTGAGCTATTGCTGCTTTTTATTCCCCATTTCTTATGTAAGATGTATATGTTAGGAAGATGTTTTGCAGTGAGGTTTAGCTCTTAGGGTTGCATACAAATGTTAGACTTCTGCCAGCCCCCTGTTTCTGCTGCAGGTTCGCTGTGGGCTCGTTGTGGTTGCCTACAAGAACGGCTCTCCAGCACATCCGCATTTCATGGATCCTGACCTGTGCTCACAGTACTGGAATAAGTGGCTCTTGCGCCTGGAGGAGTACACGGACAAAAACTGACCAGACTAAGCACAAACAAGTGGTCTGAGCACAAAGGAAGAACCTTTTGTATAAATATACCACTTTCCTATTCTTTTTTGAGTAACTTTGGCTAATTTCTTACTAGCAGGGTTCCCCTCCCTCCCCTCCCAAAAAGGTGAGCAACTTTCAAATGGGGAATATCTGTTTGCTTATACTATAGGTGACCTCAATGGTCCAGGCAGAACAAAGCCAACCTAATTAGCCTCTCCTTTTTATCCCACACAGTTTATACAGCCTGATATTGATAGAAGAGTTTCTATTATCAAGTAAAACTGCTTGACCAAATCACCTTTCTTGATTTTTGAGAAAAAAAAATGTTGCAGAACTGAGTCTTTGAAAATGAAGTTGGTGAACTGAAGCAAAACAACATCTGCAATGTATGAGCTGAGAGAAATGCAAATGATAAAGAAATTGATATAGTAGACTGGGTTTCAGTCAGTTCTTGCTCATGCCATCATCAGGCTTGTTACTATTTTTGGTTTTTCTTACAGCTACAACTGGAAATCCTGTGCTGAGAGTTATAATGAGAGTCCTCATTAGCTCTTACTTAGAATACTGCAGCAAAGTGACCACTTAAGAGAAGTGGCTCAGCAAGAGAGGAGCAGAATTGAAACCAATGCTCACAGAAATTTCCAGCAAGTGTTCTGAGAGGTGGGGATGTTGGCTGCTGCTAGTGACTCCTCCTGCAGGTTCCTTAACACCCAGCCCATAGAAAAGTACTGTGAAACGGGCTCTGTGCCTTGGCTTGTGAGCTGTGTGCTGCCACTGCCTTGAGCTCCCCTGACTCTGCTGTGGGTCTGAGCCAACCAGGAGCCCACCCCTGAGGAATGATCCCCAGTGTTACCCGAGTTTCTGTATCAAAGCAGGCCTATGGCTGTGAAGCCAGGCCTTCTGAGGAGTGAAGAGCTGCTGGTTGGCTTTTGGGGGCTGTTTTTTATGGGTTTCTGTTTGTTGGGTTTTGTTTTTTTTTTTCCAAGTAAGATTGTGAATAAATGTTTTGAAACCGAACTTTTACTTTTGAAGCATATAAAATCAAGTCTGTAAAGCAGCAAATAAGCCTTGATCGTGTCAGGCAGTGTTGCTCTGGAAAGCTTTTTTTCCTCCTTCTCTTCTATGAATTGTATGTATGAGTTTTCACAATACCACTGCAGCTTACAAATACAATTATGACCAACCCCTAAGCTTCAAGAAAATCAGCCAGAACCATAGCTAAAAAACCAGAAACTTAAACCCATGTGCTGCTTAATCTTGTGCCTGCAGAGTACTGAACCATGGAAACTTGTGTGGTGAAACTGAGTTAGAATGATACTTGCTTATTCAAACCTGGCCTAGTGATGTCATAACTCTGCTTAATTAGACTGCTAGAAGACAAACCATGGGGACTGAAAAGCTGGTTCAGAGATGACACCATTAAAACATATCACATGTGTTCCAAAGTTCTACCTGTTTAACAAGGACCTTCCCACAGCACAAAATTTTAGCAGGTGACTGGTTTAATGTCACTGAACAGTGTCAGTGTTCTGTGAAAGACAGTTTGTGAATACAAAGAGGGTGGGCAGAAGCAGGAGGTGATAAAAGGTCCTGGAATCCCTGGGTTAGTTGGGATTGGATAGAGGAGGCCAGTGCAGAACAGTTGGGCAATGGTTGAGTGGGATAGCTTTTTTCATCAGTTCATCCCTCAGCCATTAGATGTCTCTGAACCATGTAAATGTTCAGCCTCATCCTGCCCCCTTATAAACAAAGACCAGTTTGGAGCCTGGGCAGTGTTGTTGGCTGGCACCTGTTGGATTTGTGTCCATTTGTTTAACAAAAGCCCTGTGCCTCGGGAAGGCTGCCAGCAAAGTCAGTTTGTAAACCCAAGTCCAGCTGAGTCTACCTCAGAGAGCCAGAAGGAGGCAGCCAGCCTTCAAAGACACCAGCGGTGGGAGTCACCGTGTCTGGCACTTCTGAAAGCCTGGCTGAGCTCTGGAGCATTTCTGGAGCAGCACAAGCTGGTTTGCCCTGTAACAGGACTGGCAGGTGGCTGTCACCAGTGTCACACAAACCCAAACACACTTTGTGACCAGTTTCAATTAAGTTGCCAGACTGTTAAAGTGCTGTCTTGGTTTGAAAAGACAGGTGTCTGTTAAGGAAGGCAGGAGCCTCCCTTGGAATGGAGAATGCAACCCCCTTCCCTCTGAATTATTATAATTTTGAAATTAAGGGCTTTCAGGCAAAGATATGAGGAATAGGAATAACAGCTCTTTACTAATAAATATACATATATATATATATATATATATATATATGTATATATGTATAAAAGACAAGGCAAACAACCAGCAATAACTATGGCAATAACACCAAACAGAACCAGAACTCAGAGCCGGTCCCTCTCCTGCCAGGCCCTTTCCCTTCAGTGCAGTTCCGCTCACGGCCGGCAGGGGCGCTGGTGGCTCCGGGGAGCAGGGCGGGTGCGATGGTTCCCCCGCGGCTGCAGGGGGCGCTCCGGAGCGAGCGCGGGGAGCACGCGGCGATGGCGGCCGGGCCGGGCCGGGAAGGGATGGAAGGGAAAAGCTTCACAAACCTCCCTGAGGCAGCCGATCGGGAACAGCAGGCTGGAACAGCAGGGATGAACAATCCTGGGTGGCAGGCGAGATGTATCAAGCTCTGGAGCTGCAGCAGGAGCCCCGGGAGGTCTCGGCAGGCAGGGGGTGTGGTGGTGCAGGGCAGCGAAGCAGCGGCAGAGCAACGGCAGAGGGGCCGCCCGGCTCCCGGCGGGGCAGGGAAAGCTGGGCTTGGAATCCCAGGCTTCCGCGACAGCAAGAGCACAAAGCGATGGATTCTCTGCACCACGAGGGCAGCTACTCTCCACTCCAATGCCGGAAGGGCAAGAGAGCGAGGGGTCCTATCTCCCATCTTTTATTCAGTTCAAATCTCGTGGTCTCTCGCTTTTCACAATAACATCCCAGGTAAAAGAGATCAGCCACCTGGACCTGTCCTTCTGGCCAGGTCTTTTGTCTCTCTTAAGTACTCAGCAACTTGTTTCCTAGTAACACGTATGGGGAAAAATTCTTCAAGAGAAAAAGGAAAAAAACTGAGAACCCTTTTTAAAACCCCAGCAAGTGCTATGCCCAGGGCACTCCTACAGGTGCTCTCTGTCCTCTGCAGAAAAACCTGCTGGGCAGCCAGGGCAGTTAATTCAGCTCTGACATCCAGCTTCCCAGAGCAAAGCTTCCCTTTGCTCTCCATCTAGAGTGGGTTTTCCCCTGTGCCCTGCTACTTGCTCCCTCTCTGTTTTGTTGTGAATCCTTTCTGTGCCCACTTCCCTGTGCCTGTGGTTCTGTCAGCAGGGATGAGCTGTGGCAGTGACATTGGAGGGAGAACAAAAGGAACACGTGGTGCAGGAGGGATGAAAAACCAACCCATGTACACAGGTACACACACAAAATGTGTCTCTGGCCAGAGATGAAGGCTTTCAGCCACGGCGTCTGTGCCAGGAGAAGGGTTGAGGTTTCAGCAGATCTGAGCACACAGATCCCATGCAGTCAGGTGAACATTAATCCCATTGCAGAGTGAGCAACCTTCCCTGTGCACTATTCATTTATAATATATTAATATTATAAATGAATGTGCACTTGGGCTGGTGCACAAGATTTAGCTCCTTCTGCAGTCAGGCTCTTATAATTTACCTCAGATGCTTTTTTCCCCCAGCAACTTCCCATTTATTAAAGTATTCTACAAACTTGCCTGCTACATAGGATAAGTTTGTTCTTAGCACAGTGGCTTCACTTTATCTTCATTTTCAAGGTCCCAAGCACCAACAGTTGTGTTGAATAAAGTATTTATATCCTTAGGAATGTTTTTAAGACCCCTAAAAGTTTTTCCCCACAAAAATTCAAGCAGGTGCCTGTACAAAACTGAAGCAAGTTAAAAAGATTTTTTTACAATTCTTGCAAAGTTGCCCAGAATCTCTCATTTTAGCAGCAATGACTCTGAAAGTCCTGGCTATCCCTGACTTTGTATTTTAGGTGGGAGGAGCCTTCTACACTGACAGTGGTCTCAGAGGAGCAGCCAGATTGGTGCTTGCAGTTTTGCACTGATCTCCTGAAGCAGACATAGGCTCAGTCCCTCTTTCCACTGCATTGTTGTATTAATGAAGAGGCACTTGAATATAAAAGAGAAAAAAAATCCCCAAACACACATACACACACCATAAAATATGCACAAAATTGCATTTCATCATGACAGAAAATATTTGTTTTCAAGTCAATACAGTGCTTTCTTTGGGTTTCTAGGTTGATACTGGTGTATGTTAAAAGGATGGGGTAATAATCCTCACAGTGAGCATGCCAAGTCCAGGAATATCAGAGTTAAGGTTTCACTTGTATATCAACACGATAAAAGTAAGTTCATGGCTTAAAGTACTTAAGACACAAACAAAAGTCTGCCCTGGAATAATGTAATTTGCTAGCAGAGAAACTTTGGGAAGAAAACGTTCTGTATCCTTTGAGAAGAGTTTCAACTCACCTTGGATCCCACTTCTATAAATTGTTAGTAGACTGCACAGGGGGCAGAGTTAAGGGTGTTTGCACATTTTAACTCATTTGCTGATGCAATTCACTCCTGCTCTTAAGGCACTTTAATTAATGTTGCATAAAATGACATACCAGTATCACTCTTACCCAACATTTTTTACCCAAACCTCTCGTAAGCAATTTGCACAAGAGGTAACAGTTATTAACTTTACAAAATACACTGGGGAAAGGTGAACTTATTTGTCAGGGTTGTTCAGACCTGTAGTAGAGCTGGAACAGAAAACAGGTTGCCCAAATGTCAGGTCAGTAAATACTCCATCTGAGAAGTGACAGCCTTTGCAAGCATTCAGTTTTTATTGGCCAGATAAAAAAAAAGTCTAATGTTTCCATCACAAATGGGAATGTTTCTGTCAAGTTGAGCTTTTACCAACATCAAGAGAGTCCCGTTAACAAAAGCATCCCTTTCATTTCAGGTGTTTCTTTCAAAATTGTTCTTAAAAAAATAATATATATCGTCCTACATGTAAACTTCATTGCTGTCGAGCACTGTGAGCCCCCCATGTCACTCGTCCTTGCTGTCCTCTTTGGAGTTCCTCTGCAGGACGGGGCTCAGTTTGGTTTGCAGAACGGCTGCAAGTTTTTTGGAGGTTTTCTTCAGGAAGGCGCTGCCGGGGTGGACGCTGCTGACGTGCAGGTACAGGTCCTCCTGCGTGGGGCCCGTGTAGCCACAGTCCTCGCACACGTACAGCTTGTCCCTCCTCTGCTTGTAGGCGTACTGCTGCTGCACGCCGTGGATCTTCTTCAGGTGCGACTCCAGCGAGCAGCGCTGCGTGAAGGCCTTGTTGCAAACCTCACACTTGTAAGGACGAATCCCTGTGGTGGGAAAACACAGGGGTTACCTGTTAATGTTACCTGTATCCCAAGTTGTGTTTCCTCACATCAGCTGCTGAGTACGTGGCTAGCAGCCCAAGGAACTACCTCTCTAAACGAAACATCCTGCTTTCAGGCTAAGGTTTTCAGGAATGGGTTGTCATATTTAGGTATAGAAAACCTAGGAATGTTTTGAGGAAGCACAGGCAGATGCTGAGGATAACAGATGCCTGCTGGTGGTTTGGTCCTAAGGCAGCCATTATCAATTCCTGCAAAACTTATTTTAGAGCCTTGACTATTTGAAATCCTGTGATTAGGTAAAACTATCCGTTTCAGCTTTTATAATGGCTTTTATAATGAATGAAAACTTCTGTCTTGGTAAGATTTTCATTTTTTTCTTTTAGTTTAATGAGACTTCAGTGAAGAGCAGTGAATGTCCAGTGATCCCAAGTGCTCCAAAGGAGCCAGAGCGCTTTCATACAATACAGATTTGATAACTGAGATTACAAATTCTAGAAAAGAAGTGCAGGAAGATGAAAGAAAGAAGTCTGTGTGTTTCCAGAGGAGGGAGAAGGAACTGACTTGTGATTTGAATGCCCAGACAACCAAAATCACAAAAATCAATTTTACCACCAATCAACACTGATTTAACAACTTCCCCAGTGCTTAAATAGCTGAGGATGTAGCAACACTTGAAAGAACCTAAACCAGCTGGAATTCGACTTACTAGACTAGATTAGTAAGTTTCCAAGCAAAGACCACCCTTAAAAATTATATAAGGAGTTACCTAACCCTCTCTTTTCCCGAAGGAGGATGGAATGCTAGGGTCTGGAAAATCAGACCTGTGGTGAGCCAGGCAGAAATTGGTAAACCAGGTTGGTCTGTTCAGACAGTTGTAACTTTGTGATTGCATTAAGTTACCAGCCAGGAGCTGATTTTTCTACCAGAAATCCAAGCTAATTAGAAGTTCCAATAAGCAGCATCTCAACTGCATTTTTGTTTAGTTAAAAGAGGTTATCCCAGTGCACCAGATTAAACTATCAAGACAAAGGTTTCCTAATGCCTGCTGCTATGAAATTGCTTCATTTCCATTAAACTGCAGTTGAAGAGAAAGCCCAAACCTTCATTAGAATTCACACAGAAAAAGCAGTTTCGTGCTCATTTGAAGGCAATTTAAACCTTCACCATCCTTGGTGCCTGCTCCGGCACTCCATAGGCAGGAACACAAGCACAGAAAGGGTAGTGCCAGGATGGCACAGCCCATCAGGGCTGTGGGAACCTCTTCATCACTTAGGAATTGTTTTAAATCATTTAATAATAATTTTAAAGTATTCTGAGCAGAGATACTCCTGGATTTATTTTCTGACTCCCTGGTGAGGGGACAGATTGAAAAATCACTTCTTTTGGAAGCACTGACTCCACACTCCAGCCATACCCCAGTGGCAGCTCCCTGCTCACAGCCCACAGCTCTCCATGTGAAAGCTTTGCAAACAAACCCAAATAGCCCCAAACATTGGCTCCAGGCAATGCCTTCCCATCCAAATGGGTGTCATTGTTTTTGGGGGCTTTACTACTAAGAAACAGCTCCTGCCTACCAACATCCTTGTGTCACCTCTAGCAGTTCACCTGGTTAATGGGGCCTAAACAAAAAAAGAGGCTCTGCAGAGCAAGCCCAAATAGTCTCCAGCTCCCACTGGTGACCACACATCTGGAAAGATGGGATGTGCCTGTGAGATGTGGTGGATGCACCTTCTGGGTGCCCAACAGTGCGAAGTCAAAGCCTGCTGAGCACAGCCAGCTTGACCCACCAGGAAGCATTGCCCTCGGTGAGGATGGTGTTGATGTTTATTTAAGCCATTGCTTCCACCAAGAAAAAAAAGTCAATCAAACTGGCAGCCTTCTGCCTGCTCCAGGCTGGGGTAAGAACTTCAGGGAACAATGAGCTGGATTTGAGGCAGCAGAAACACAACCACTGCTATTTGGGATGAACTCAGGAACTGACCCCACTGCAGAGTGGCCACAGACAGCACATCTCTCCAGCCTTGGGGGAGGCACAGCATGAACCACACTCTGGTTTCTCCAGATGGTGCCAAAATCAAGCCATGATCCCATCCTGCACAACAATCAGCTGGGAAGGCTCTCAACAGCGAAAACCCCGGGAAACTGCTGCTCGTTGCCTCTAGAGGGCAAAGCGTTTTCATTGGGCTCCTGCCTCCACTCATTGCTGCACGCTCATAACGTGCAATAATTTGCCATCCCGGGGGAGGTTATCCCGTGCAGGTTATCGTGGTGGGTTATCCCAGCCTCCCTACCCCAGGCATGGCAGCACGGGGCTGTGTCTACACAAGTGTGGATGGCAGGTCCTGCACCCTCACTGCTTCACACGGATTACATTAGTTCTCCTCAGAGTTTATCATTCCCAGGACTTTTCTCTGTCCATACTCACGTCTTCCCCTTTCCTCCAATGCATCCCCACTATTTTTGCAAATGTTGTTAACCAGGGCTTTGTGTTATGATCTTGCCAGATTACCCTCAC
This sequence comes from Daphoenositta chrysoptera, assembly GCA_013397915.1. Lineage (NCBI taxonomy): Eukaryota > Metazoa > Chordata > Aves > Passeriformes > Daphoenositta > Daphoenositta chrysoptera. The sequence continues at coordinate 156,082 of VZRO01003864.1, forward strand.
CCTCTCCTTGTCCTTGTTCCATGCCACCCCTTCTCCCCAGAGCCTTCTGCGGGTCCCCAGGGAACGCATTCTCACCAGTATGGGTCCGGACATGCCTTTTCAGATCAAAGGTGTCGTTGAAACCTTTTCCACAGAAGGTGCACAAGTGTCTCTTCACCTGGCTGTGGCATTTGATGTGACGGTTGAGCATCCTCTGCAGGCGAAAGCCTTTGCCACACAGCTCACAGCTATGCAGGGCAGCATCGTTGCAGGTGCCTGTGGTGAACTGAGGAGTGGGAGAGGACTGCATGAGCATTGGAATCAACAACAGAGGACCAACAGAAGAAATAAAGCAAAACAAGCAGGGCTTATTGTGGCATTAGAAGAAATATTGGGGTCTATTAGAAATGAAAAGTGAAAGCATTCGGGAGATTCCTGCAGGGTGAAACCTTCACACTTTCCTTGCAATCAAGTGGGGGACTTAACGTGCACGGTTTGGGACTGAGGCATCTCTGGCCAGCTTGGACTCAGGGGTTAAAACAAATTCTGTGTAGCGCATTCCTTCCAAAGGCAGCAACCCTCGTCCAGCTACACCCATGAACACAAGGGCTTAGGCATGAGCACCTTTCTGTGGGACCACATGTGTGTTTGCTCCTGCACTCAGCTGATATCCTGGATGGAGAAGGGAAGTCCTCTCTGATGTGAGAGAGTTGTATTACGGAGTGCCTTCACTAGTCACGCCTCCAACTGCTCCGGGTCTCTCAAAAACCAGGCAGCAGAGATAAAAAAGGTGGTTTTGGAGAGATAAACCCAGGGCACGTTGTGCTGACTCAGCAGAAACTGAAACAATGGCCCTAATCTCCCCCCGGGTGTGTCCCCGGCTCGTTAATTAACAGCAGAGTGACATTGGGGGGTAATCTCCTCATTCCTGCTCCTAGCACCAAAAGCATTGTGCCAGCACCATGACATAACTTGACTAAAGATGACACTGATGATTCAGCTCCTGGGAAGATCATTCCTCAGAGGAATGTCTGGAAAATGTAAGTACTGCCCTGCTGGTTTAATTATTCCTGGCAGAACACATGGACCCTGTTAGATGCCCGGGATGAGGGAAAGCCAGCAGGGCAGACAGGACCACGGGCACACATCCATCGGCTGAAAAAACTCAGCACTGCTGAAATGAGGTTATTCTGTGACAGTCATTAATAGCCCAGGTTAAATTATACAAAGTAGGTTAAAGTCAAACAGCAGCAGGGCGGGCTCTTCACAAAGACAGGAATACGTCTGGGGTTTCTTTTTCCTGAAGAGCCAGTTATTTTTCCCGGTCCTCCTCCTTTGCTTACTACTGAAGCAACGCTACTCGAAATTATAAAGATTAAAGAAAACGGCAGCTGTGAAACTACGAGCTGTGAAACTGGAGGGGGAGCCAGCTGGGAAGAATCTGTTGGGCAACAGGGCTATGACTCCACCTCGAGCAGCTGCATATAACCGGGGTGAAACCTAATCATGAGTCTTAAGAACACGGTGACTGAAAGGCTGTCAGCCCGGCACAGACAATAGTAATTTTTACAGCTCCATCCAGCAAAGCAGCAGCCAGGGTTTAACGAGGTGTTAACTACCAGTGGTAAACACATCTCCTGCCTAGCACTGGGGTGGCCTGGCTCCAACACTGCTGGGGGTATCCTGGATGTTCAGAGAGAGACGCGGTGCTCTTATGGAGCTCAGTGTTGAATTCTCGGGTACCACGAGGACCTGAGGCACCGTGAGCAATTTGGCTTCTCAGCCTTGGGAGGGAAATCACTGCTCTGCTCTGCTGGTTCTACCCAGGGAACACCCAGACAGCCAGAGCTCCTGCCCTTGCATCAGAGAGCCTCTTCAGCAAAGTCAGTGGACAGATTATTGCTTCATCTCACCCAAGCCTGCAGGTCTACCTCAAGGTGGCAATGGTCTTTCAGTTATGGAGGAGAACCTTTAGCTGCTTTCTCAATAGGTCAAGGTGGAAGGGGGGCAACGTGAAGATTCACCCCAGCCCCTCTTGAAGAAGGCTTGAGTATAACCTAGAAGGCAGCTTTTAAGGAGGCCCCACGCTAAGGAACAAGATCCACCCACGCACCATGGGGCATGACTCCTAGCTGCCAGGGCTGGTCCTTCCTGGCTGGGTTCAGAGCTCCTGCGGGACCCGAGCCAAGCAGGTCAGGGGCAGCACATCCCAGGCAAGGATAAGAGAAGGCAAAGGGCACTGTAAGATTATGGCACATCGCTTAGGAGGCTTGCCCCACTGCTGCCATCCTACGGCCGGAAGTTCTCGAAGGCCTCCACCTCGATGTGCGGGACAGGTGCTGTCACCACTCGCAAAGAGAGCCCAAGGGACTGTTGCCATCTGGTGTCCCCGGGCAGCAGCCGGGCCTTGACCTTGAACTGGGGTCACCCCACTGCCAGAGAAGAGATGTTTGGGGTGCGGGCGGTTACCTTGATTTTTGACCTGACCATGGGGCGCTTGACGGCCAGGTCCAGCAGCATCCCCCCGGCCGTGCCCAGCTCGCTGGGGGCAGGTTGGGGCGTCGGGGGGTCGCTGGGCTCGGCGTCCCGGGTCCCGCTGCTGCCGCTGCTCTCCAGGCTGCAGCTGTCTTCATAGCCCAGCAGCACGCAGCCGATCCCGCCTGCAACGGGGTGGGGATGCGATAAAGCGGGGGGACCCCGGAGCCGCGGGCAGGGCAGAGGAGAGAGGCGGCGGGCCCCGGTGTTTAACCTGCGGGCGGGCCGCTGGCGGCGGGGGAGGATCCCCGGCTCACGCTGCAATCGGAAACTCAAACACGAACGGTCCCAAAGTTCAAACAAGCCAGCTCCGCCGCCTTCCCGTTATACCCCGGGCAAGGGCAGGAGGAGCGGGAGGAGGAGAGGGGGAGGCCAGGAGTACATCACCCCTCCACGCCCTGGGTCCTTCCTTCTCCTCCCCCAGCCACCTTTCTCATGCAAACGAGGTTTCCCACCTTCCTGGACACACACACACACACATACATTCCCCCCCCACCTCCCCGCCCCGCCATGCCCGGGGGCTCCCCGGGGTGGGAGACGCTGCCAGGCATGGGGGCAGCACGGCCCGGCGGGGCTGGCATCCCTGCCGCTGCCCGGGGACTTTTCCCCCGCGTGTTGTCCGTGTCCCCTCCACCGCGTTTCGCACAGCTCTCTCTAAGCTGCCGCCTGCCCCCTCGGGGCTACCTCGGCCAGGCAAAGCCCCTTCCCCAAATCGCCCCCTCCGCGGAGCGAGGGGACCCCGCTCCCTTCGTCCCTCCCGGCGGCGCCCGGGGCGGCTTCCGCCGGCGCCGTCCCTGGGATATAGGTGTCAGCTCTCTCCTCGTCGGGCAGCCCATCCCAGCTGCGCACCGCCGGCTGCGGGCTCCGGCGCTTAACCAGGAAGGCTCTGGGCATGGCGAGGGCAAGGGGCACGGCTGGGCACAGAGCGGAGCGGCCGCTTCAGCCCCGCCGCCCGCCCGCAGCCCGAAGGGGCGCGGGCGCTGCGCTGCCGTCCAGGAGAGCAGGACCGCACGCACCGGGCAGAGCCGCTGAGGCGCGGGGAGGGGAAGGGGAGGGAAGGAGANGTCAACAAGTCTGCTTACCTGTCCGACCGGTTGGAGCAGCTGAGCTTTGTTCCAGCCCTTCCTAAGGCATGAATGTTTGCAAAAGAATTTAACGTCTGAAAACTAAAAAAAAAAAAAA
>VZRO01003864.1:159801-171631 GCA_013397915.1 Daphoenositta chrysoptera
AAAAAAAACCAAACCAAAAACCCAAACGGGGAGGGGACCCCGCCGCTGCCGCCTGCCCGCGCCCCGCCGGCGGAGCCGCCGCCGGGCCGGAACCGCTGCCCCTCTCTCTGCCGTCGCACCGGGATGTCCTGCCGGGAATGGGGCCCGGGGTTGCTCCCCGTTCGCTGGTGCGGGTCCCGCCGCCTACGGGGGGGCTGAGCGGAGACACCGCCGGGACAGCCCGTCGAGGGAAAGACTTGCCGAGGCGCCGGGAGAGGCCGAGCTGTCCTCAGGGCAGCAGCAGAAAGAGAAAGTTGTTATTATTTTTCTTAATGACCAGCCTTTCTTCTGTTCAGAAAAAGAAGGGGAAAAAAAGATTTTTATTCTTTTTCAGTCATTGATTTAAAATTAAAAACGTGTCACAGCCTTTTCTCTCCCCCCTCCTTTTTTTTTTTTTTTTTAAATTTGCCTCTTGTCGTCTTCCCCTTCTTCCCAAAGTGGAAATGAAACAAAGGCAAGAGGTTAGGGTATTGGGGAAGGAAACAGAAGAAACAGAAGAAAACCCACAAGAAGTCTGCAAGCAGAGCCTGCTTGGTGGCCTTGGGTGTTTAACAACATTCAGGGATTCCTTCTCCCGCCTCCTGTTCAATCTGCTTTTTTATTAAAAGCAGTGGAAATGCACTTGGTGCCTCCCTCCCCAAGCTCATCCCTGCGGCAGAGACGGCACCGGGCTGGGGCAGTTGCGGGAATGAGCAGCAGGAGCTGTTTCCCCCCATGAAGGAAGAGGCCTTTCAAACGGAGTCACTCCTCTCTAAGGGTGCCGCTTTCCTGCCACACGGCAGAGCACAGACGGGGGGAATTGATGGGAGTTTCACTGTTGGTTTCATTGAGACAAGGGTTTAACTTCAGGGGCTGGACCTGGAGCCTCTGAAAAGAACACGCCTTCAAGTATCACGGCCAAATGAAAGAGCTCTCTCTGCTCAATGCATGTCCCCGTTAGTCTTTTGGGCGTGAGCTCTTGTGGAGGTCTGAGACTGGGGATGTGGGACAGTCTGGAGCCTCAGGGATATAGCTCCAGCACCACATGAGGTGATGCACTATCAGGGAGTTCCTTCAGCAATCTGTATTTCCAATAGGATCTCCCAGCACCTACTTGCTCCCCCTACTCCTGTGGGGAGTTTACAGTCTCCGCAGGTAGCAGGTGAGAAGCCACCTCGGCATGGCTTCGGGCAATACCTCAGCAAGACCGCACATAAAACCTTCCCTTTCTCTCTTTCTCTTTAAGGCTATGCAATTTCTCTGTTACATCTGAGATTTTGCTCCAGGACAAAATACAGCTATGTGGGGCTTAATTGATTTTTTTGCAGTGCTTTATACTTGTGGTTTCTTTTATTTTAACGACTCCTTGTCTTTTAAGCCAAAAGAGGTAGCAAATGACATTAATCAGAGTGCTCCCAAGCCGAGAGCTTGCTGAGACGACTTCACTGTCATCTGGGCTTTCTCAAATCCTGCTTTGAGGTTCTCATTTAATGAGGTTCTGGAGCACACACTTCACTTACACGGGGTGCTCCAAGTCAGACGTGCAGTTACAAGCATGGCTGAATCAGGAATAATAACAATAACAATAGTAATATCACCATCAGCTCTGGAGCCTTGACAAGAGTGGTCAGGGCTGAGGTGTGCCCAGCACCATTGGAGACACAGAGTGGAGTGAAAGTCCTGCAGCCTCTGGCAAGGCAGGGGGAGCTGGATGGAGAGGCACCAGCTCCATGAAGGAGAGCATTCCAGCGGTAGTGAGCTGCCTTCTTGCTGAGCTACCTGGTGGAAATGCAGACAGTTGACTGTTAGTGTTGCTTGGCCAAAGCCTCTAAGAAAACAATACAGCCTTTCCAAAAAATACCATTCCTTGGTATTTTCTAACCTGGAGGAACCTGGGGAGTGTGCTCACAGCATGACCCCACCAACACCATTGCAGGGAGGCACATGGAGCACCATGAAGTGGGATCCTTGGGGATCCTTGTCCTCAGCAAGGCAGTCCACAGACATATCACTGGATGGCCATGTCTTTCTCCATACTCCCAGTGGAGCAATGTTGCACATATAGCTTGAGCACTGTAATTAAACTCGATAAATAATGATGCTAATGAGATAATGGCAAACAAACATTTCTGTAGGATCTTGTTTAATTTTCAGTATTACTTGGGTGTGGGAGAAAATCCAGTATGTTAAATTAATATTTTGGGTGTAAATCAAATTAAATGTACAAAATGCCCCGTAAGGTCAAAGCACAGTGGGACCCACCCTTATGGATTTGACTACTAAAATGTGTTTCACTCAGATCATTTGGGAGTGAGGAGGGAGAGATGGGATCAAAGAAAGAACCAGCCATGTGCTGCTGTCTCAATCACATCCTGCCCCTTCCCAAACTAACTCTGTGTGGGGTTGGATGGATGGCCATGTGCGAGGGCAAGGAGGACTCATCCCTTCTGCAGGACCCCATGTCACTGCCAGCCTCACCCTGTTGATGTGGCACCCAGCAGGGAGTGGGGACAGCGTGCTTGGGAGCCAGGACCTGGGTGTGGGGAGCAAGAGAAGGAGCTGGGCTTGGGCAGAGCAGAGAGAGAGTGCTCGGAAAAGGAGGTGTAAGGAAGGCACCACTCAGGGCACAACAACGCGGATCCATGGACAGGGAATATTTCAGCTGTGATCCCAGGGAGCCCTGTCTGTTCTTCTTCTTGCCTGGGTTACTTTTCACCATGATCAGCACAATGTGGCTGCAGAGGGACATGGCCTGGACAGGGATGAGGGTTTGATTGCACAGTCTGCAGAGCTGAACATTGTTGAAAGGCATAGTCCCTCAGCAGTGCCCTGGCAATGTCTTTAGCATGGAATCCAGCAAAGGAACCTTCCTGCTCAACCCCCAGCGGCATCTTCTCCCCAGCCCTCGCTCCTCCAGCATGGAAATGGAGGGACTTCAGCAAGTCAGCCTGCAGGGGCTGGGAATGCTCTGCCCACAAGGCTGAGAGTACTCACCCAGGACCCCTCTTCTGGCCATTTCTCATTATTTTGAACTGAACCAGGCCAGACAGAGATGAGAACCTGGCTGGTACAGCAGCTTGGCAACGCAGCAGCACAATCTTTGGTTTCTGGCTTTCAGGCAGAGCTCAGGTAAGGAGATTTATACAAGTTTACTGACCGTGCAGCTTCATATCCTTGGGAAGATGAACCTTCATCTTCAGGGTCTGTAGTGTTCTTGACACACCAGGGTTGGGACATCTGGGCTGCTGCAAGTCACCCAAACGCCCAGCTGACACCCCTTTGGCTGGTGAGCCCCCATACTGCTCTCAAGAGGCATTTTGGGAGAGATGGGGAGGAGTCTGCGTGTCAAAACATTGCCCAGTCCTCTGCAACACACACCCTGGTGTGACACCCCTTCCTTGAAACGCTCCACGTGTCCCCATCCGAGGTGGGATGGTGAGCACAAAGCCCAGTGCAGCACCCAGGAGTGGGGACAGCAAGGCCACCGGGAGCCCTGGGGTCACATCCCAGACATGTCACAGAGAGAGGTTCACAGAAGCAAGATGCTCTCATTGCAGCCAAGGCAAGATTAGAGCAAGGGAGAGTATCTCATGTGCAGCCTTTTCCAACCTCCTGTCTCCTTGGATTACCTAGTGGAGGTCAAGCATGCCATAGGGTCTTTCAGGCAGGATTGTGAGGACCTCTGAGGACCGTGTCTTAAAAGTCCACAGAAAAGCGTGGACGAAATATCCCCCGCACTGGAAGAAACCCTCTCCTTGGACACGTGCTGCTTCCAGCCCCAGCTTTCCTTCCACCTGGTTGTCTCTGTGCTGCAGTTAAACATCTGTCTGTGAAGAGCCGAGGTGCTCCCCGGAGGTGCTCCCGGAGATGCTCCGGTCCTGCCCGGTCCGCGCTCCATCGTACGCCTGCGGCGGTGGGGGTGACTCAGCCGGCTTTCGGGAGCCGCCTGCACGCACACACCGTGCCTTGCCCGAGGGGCTGCTCTTGCCTCCTAGGGCAGGTTCCCACCCAAAGCACGGCATTTGGATGAACACTGGCCTGCTGTCCCATGGAGCTCAGGAGGATGTGCGCATTGCTGGGGTGGCACGGGCTGGCAGAGCAAAGCTACTGCCCCGGTCACCTTCTGTGCTGCCAGCTCTGGGGCCAAGCCTGGCCACTGGAAAGCCCTGCTTCCAAGCCAGGTTTTGGCAGCTCTCCTGCTTAGATGAGGAAACACTTCACCGCAGCGGCAGGAGCCAGAGTGGCTCCACTCCAACATTATCTTGGAAGGAGGGAGCAGTGGGTCTGCAGGCTGCCCCAGTTTGGAGGGCGATCTGCTTTCCTTGACTGAGCAGGGAGGGATGGAGAAGGTGCCAGCCGGGGGGAGATGGCTCCCCAGGCTGCGGCAGAACCTGCCCTGCCTGTGCTTCCCTGCCGGGTTTCAAAGCACCCCACCAGGCTGACTCACCGGGCTGCAGTCTCCCTGCCTCCCACGGCCCCTGCCACTCCCGGCATCTCCCTGTCTTTCTCGACCTGTAGCTCCACTTCCTTCCCACTCTCCCCAGCCAGCTCAGCACTGTCTCTCTGGCTGCCCATGCTCTGTGGCCCTGCTCCCTCGGGGCACCCAGCACCACCACAGGTTCCCAACAAACCTTCGGGTCCCACTCCCTGTGGAATGGCCCCTCTGTGAGGTCCGTGTCGGGTGTTGGACCCTAGCAGCATCCCCTAAGCATCCTCCCCAGTGGTATCCATGGCCCTGTGCTTGGGGGAAGAGGCTGCTGGAGGATCTTGTGTGCCTCACATCCCTTACGCATGGTCCAGCACCACTCTGGGAGGACAGTGACCCCCTTAGAGAGATGTCCACTCTCATAGGGTGGTCAGCAGAGCCCTGAGTTCTCAGACTGACATGGAAAGGTGATTTTGTGAGCATCTGTCTCTGGAGATCTCTGAAGCCCTTGCCAGCTTTGCCTGCACTGTCTAGTGCTTTTTTGTTGTTGCTGCTTGGTTTCCTGCAATCTTACTGCCCAGTGTTTCCTCCCTGGGAATTTCAGTGTGTTCCTACCGAGCAGCAAAGGTTCCAAAGGTAGTGAAATCCCAGGAATATCCTGCAAGCCAGTAGCTAAATAGCAGACAGAAAGCTACTCCCTCTGAATGTTTCTGCTGTGTTAAAAATAATGACCTTTTTAGACACCAGACAATTCAGAGGGGCTCTAATTTCCAAAACCTGCATCCACGTAAGTCAGAGCCCCTCCAGCTCTTCCACTAACCATCACTGCTGGTGGTGGCCCTCAGTGCTCTGTGTTTCTCTGGTGTTTTCACAAGAGACATCTCTGTGCACCAAACCCAACAGCTGTGTGAGCACTGCAGAGATGGGGCAGGCTCTTCCCCTTCTTGCCCCGTTGTTTGGATTTTGGATCCTCTCTGGCAGGTCACAGAAAGCTTCAGCCAGGTGGGTTTGGCCAAATGAGCAGCTTCCCAATTCAGTCTCTGGAGGGGGCTGCTAGAATGCAGTGGAAAGGCCACCACACTTGGTCTCTGGACACCCCACTCGCTGGCCTTATATTTGCAAGAGGCATTTTCCCTCCTTGTGTTATGCTCGACTCATCATCACCTCATTTCCCTGTTCCCATTTTGCTGCCCAGCTGGAGTCTGCTTCAGCAGGGTGACCATGCAGATGGGAGGCATTGCCCTGGAAAAGACACCTTTTCCCTGACACTGGGATGCACTGTTGTTGGGATACACTGCACACCAGGATGTGCTCATGGAGGCTGAGAGCTCAAGAAAGGAATGTGAAGCCCATTAGCTGACTGGGATGACAAATGTTTGTCAGGGTTTAGGGAGCCAGGGGAAAAGCTCTCCGTAAAAAGCTGGTGGAAAAAAAGCTGGATGAGCCACAACTGGGGGCTGTCCCTTTCCAGGTTCCTAAAAATAATGAGCATGCCTTTGAGACCTGCGCTTCCTGCAGCTGGCATGGCATGATAAGCTGTGCTTCCCCCCTTCCACAAGCCCTGACATCTCTGCCATCCCCCTCCAAGCTCAAACCCCGGTGGTAGAAAATCCCCTGTCCCCTCCCCAAGGACAAATGGCACCTTGGCCCTGCAAGGCTTCCTCATTCCTGCCGGATGACAGCTGCCATAAATCCCATTGTATGCATGTGGAGTTCAAGCATTTCTTTACCATCTCAAAAATCTCCAGGAGGGACTAGGTGCTGTCTCTGCCATCCCTCTCCTTTTGCAGAAAATAATGGACTGAGAGTGAAGTGATAAGGGCAGAGAGGGTCGGCAGGAGGAAGGAATAACTCTCCAGCGGGGTGCTCTGGGATAGTCCCATTGCTGCCACCCCTGGCCAAGCACCCTGGCAGTGCAGCTCCCTGGGGTTTTGACAGCAGGAGAAAGAGAAGATGAGGTTCTGCTGGGCTCCTCTCAGCTCCTTCTTGACAAGGAAGACCACCAGGACAGCCTTGGCCACTGGCAGCGTGATGCCAGCCCGAGCACAAAACAGGCAGGGCCAGGGGACAGGACAGGATGTCCCAGCATTGCACTGCAGTTCAGGCACTGCACTGCACTGTGTTAGAGATGCACCTTTGCTGCTCCTCATCCTGGTGCCACGTGTGCAGGCAGAGGGCTGCTTCCCAATGGGTAGCCAGCATTGCTGCTGGAGAGCCCCTGCCTGTCCCACCTGTGCTCCAGCAGAGCATGTGCTCCAGCATGCCCAGGATGAGTGAAACACCTGGATACACACCCCTGTGGAATTGCCTAGGGAGCTCAGTGGTGCCGCTTCCAGCTGGGCTCCTTTCCTTACAGCTCTGGTTTGACCGCTGAGGGGGCTCAGAGCTGGCTGCAGCATCCTTGGGTGCCTCTGGCCCCTCCACACACACACAGATGAGACTAAAGGCTGACTTTAGCCCTCCTCTCCCTGCATGGCTGCAGCCCAAGAATCACTCCTCCTTACGGGAGAGTCCTGGGAGGGAGTGAGCTGGGGGGTGCAGTTCACCCTGCTTTGGTGGCCAGGACCCCCCACACCTTCCTGACTTGCAGCAGCCCTGCAAGCTGCAGGGTGACTGCAGAATTACCCTGCCAACGCTTTGGGGTTCTATGCACAATGGTTTTTATCCCCCTGTGCCTTTTACAATGATTTCCAGGAAAGAAAACACCCAACCCTAAGCCTGTAAGCGCCCCTGCCCTCAGTTCTCAGCAGGACTGCTGCTGTTCCTGCCGGCCGCGGGCAAGGGTCTGTGCAATTGCCACCAATATAATTATTACCTGCTGGGATTACATCCTCTCCCTGCTGCACAGCAGGTAGACTTTGGCCTCTGCCTGCATTTCATTCCCCTCTCAGAGAAAGCACTTGCAGGAGGGAGCTAGGGTGCACTCCCTGGGTCAGGTAGCCTCTGCAGCACCCCAAAACGAGGGGCAGGGACCAACCATGCCGTGGGGAAAGCGGGGAGAGATGTGGTGAGGAGGCAGCATCCAGACCCTCCTCCTCAGCCCCCCCATCCTGGTGATGCCAGGGAAGGAGCGTGGGTTGTCTGGGGTCATGTGGAGCCCCTTTGCTCCGTCTGGCCAGGGCAATATGAGGTGTTGGCACCTGGTGGCAGCCCCACACCTTAGTTGATTTAGCTGGAGGTGCCCCGCCGGCGTCCCCGGGGCTGGCTAGCTAACGTGTAACCACACGAGCCCGGCTATAAAACCAGCGAGGCTCCAGTAGCGGGTGTCCGGAGCTCCTGCCCTCGCTGCTGGAAGGCGGAAGTGCACGGGGAGGTTAGAATCAAAAGTAACTGTTTCACAGGCTGCCCCTCCAACGGAAGGAAAGTTTCAGTGCTCCTTGCTCGTAAATAATGCTGTCATCTTCCCCCGGTTTTATCTTTCCTCCATCATTCAAGTCTCAGGACAATCAGATTTGCTTCCCTCCAGCTCCGTGGGAAGAACGATCAGAGGGCCCTGGGGCTTGTCTGAATGGGAGGAGCAGCAAAATTCATCCGAATTGCTGGTGAGAACAGGTTCATGGAGCTCCTTCCTGTACAAGTGCTGAGGGGATGATTTCCAAGGGCTTTCACTTCATTCATGCCCATCAAAAAATAAAACTCACCCCAGCTGGGCACACCTCCACCTGCCTGGAGAGGAGGCTGACCTGGTCAATATAAGGCATTTTTAATACATACATTTCATTAATTAAAACTATTTTTGGCGTTTCTGTGCACAGAGGAGCCCTCAATGACCCCTCTGAATTACAGAAGAGGGACACAAAAAGTAACACATTACAATTTTTTCCTCTGCATAACGCGCTTCTGAATACCAACAAGACGACCCTGCCAGCAAATCGTACAGAAACATTTCCTGCAGGGCCAGGGTGGCTGCACCTGGACCATCAATGCCCACACTGCCACAGCCAGGTCCGTCCCTGTTGTGGAGGGACAGGAATAATTCCGTTTCTCAAAGGCGAAAAGGTATTGCAGTGAGATAAAAGTGCCCACAACACAGCAATTCGCTATTTTTGCTGCTATAATTAGCACTACTATAAGGAGAAAATCAATGCTAACAGCAGCAGGCACAGCCTGCTCCCCTCCTCAGCTCTGCCTCTACCCTGAGGCCTCGGCAAAGCCGTGCAGGCACCCACACCCACACTCGTCAGCCACACTCAGCTTCAGAGAGCAAATGGAAACCTGGGTTAGGCTGAATCCATGTTTTGGGGTTTTTGTCTTCTTTGCCACTGAGGCAGCCAAGACCCTGTGTCCCAGTGGAGACCTCTGGGTGTGTGCAAAGTCCCCCTGTGTGAGCACACACACACACATGCACTGGGAGGGAGGGAGAGCTGCCTCTGCAAAGAGGGAAGGACAGCCAGCAGCTCACCAGAACCCTGAGGGAAAACCCCGAAAGCTGTGTGAAAACATACCTTTAGGATTATTTTCATTATTATTATTATTTTGTTTGTTTGCAGTTTGATAAGAGCTTGGTTCCTCTCATTACACAGGACATATGGAGCAGGAGAGGGCTGTGGTTCAGGACACAAACCTGGACATGGGCTCTGTCTGAACTTTTCTCCTTCCCCTTCCATATCTTGCAGGGGTTTCCTTAGGTTTTAGTCCTTTTTCTTTTGCCACTAAGGTAAGCCACAACTGAGCACCCTGTCTTCTGGATTTCCTGGTGGCTAATACAGGGTTGAGCTGACACTTGCCACCCCTTCTCTTCACGGGATGGCTACCCAGAATAACCACCCATGACACAAAGCTTAGCCAGAAACCCTCCGCATCCATCGAACCGGCTGGAACAGGGAAATAAACATGGAAATCTTACTGAGACAGGGCCTGCAATGCAGCCTTATCAAGGAGGGTGGCAAGTGCCTGTGAAAGAGCGTGGAGGGGAGGGATAGGGTGGGTGAAGCATAGAGGTTGCACAAGCCGAATTTTCTTTGAAATCCAGGATTAAAATGCCCCCTAAGGATGGACTGCAGACGTTATCCAAGATCATTATCCAGATCTGAGCTGTTTGCCCAGGGGAATAATGGCCGTGAGCTTTCCAGAGTCTCCCTCAGGTGTGACCCAACCCTTTCCCGCCTGGCTCTTGGCCCCGCCTCCACGAGCGGCTGCACCGCTGTTCCCAGGCCAGCAGAGGAACCAGACACAGGAAAGAGGCCACCAAAGGTAGGGGCATAGCACGGGTTTCACCAGCTGAGAAACCCTCCTGATCCACCTTTCCCTCAGCTCAAGCTCACCCTCTCCCTTACTCTCTGGGAGTCCCATGGATGCAGCCACCAGGCTCGTGTTCGTTGGGTTGAAATCTTCTCTCACCTTCTTTCACAGATGAGGCTCTGTCCTTCTGCCCACCACCAGCTGAAGAGGTTTTCCCCAGCAGCATCCACTCTGGGCACTCCTGCCCTCCCAACCTCCATCACACCGCTTCCCTGCCCCCGCAGCCAGGCTCCGAGAAAGGAAAACGGGCTTTTCCGCATTGTGGCTGCTGCAAAGTTTTAAACCAGACCAGCTGCTAATCTGGGCTTGGAAGAGATCCCTTCTCACCCCAGAGCATGGAAAGGGGGCAAACAGAAGAGCAGGGTCATGGTAGGGGAGCTGAGCCCTTCAGCGAGGCCCAGCCCTTGGGAGGCAGGGAGGAGAGCAGGAACACCTGAAGCACCAGGGCAGAAACTGAGATTGTGAAAGCACAGCCTGCATGCTCCCTGTCTGAGGATTTTAGCCACTCCAGTGGTTAATGATAGGGTTGGGTAGAGGCATTCAGGGGGAGCTGCACCCTTCCCCAGTGCCAAGGGTGCTGTGTTGGCTCCCATCCAGCAGGCTCCTGGCTCGACCCCGTTCTTGGCACTCCAGTGGCCTTGGACACGTCACAAGCACTTAGGCACAAACCCTAGTAACAGTAAACACACCAACGTGAGCAGAACCATTAGACTCAATTGAAATATTGTCATTCCCACTAATTTCACCTTTCGTTTTAATCACGTTCATTCAGCAGAGAGATGAAAAAGATTATGAGGAGGGATCAGCCTGACGTGTTTGGTTTTCCTCTTCCACTGCGGACAGGGCGAGGGATGAGACCCAGGCACCCTCCGGCAGTAACTGCTCTATAACTCTTCTAGGCTCTACCTGGAAATATCCAAGCCTGATTTGGAAACAGGGACTGTGGCACCTGCTGAGGCTGGGGCTCCTTGTGCCCCACCATCCTGCCTGGCATGAGGTGTGGCAGATGCTTGGAGGAAAAAAAGCACAGGAAGGAGTCAAGAATAAGCCTACACCTGTCATAATAAACCTCCCACCTCGGTGTTCATTTGTGGTTTAGGGAGCTCATGAGACAAAAACAGCATCCAGACATCAAGGTTGCTCCAGGAACTTGTACAGATAATTTCTGATTGCACGGGTATGTTCCTGAAGGACAGAGGCAATGACTTCCCCAGCTCACTCACACGTGGTTCAACCTTGTCCTGCTTGGCTTGAGCTTGTTACCCACTGGCAGTGGGAAATGGGGAATGGTTGTTCCCTGACCTTCTCCTTGTGGTGTAATCCCACTTCCCCATCAGACATCCTTTTGCGTGATACATTCCCAGGAGTCACTCCTGTGCACTTCTGGTGTGCTAATTTGGGTGGCAAGGCAGCAGACAGTGACTGCTGACAGGTTCTCTGCTCCTCAGGAGCAGGACTGAGCCTCTGTCTGCTCAGATATTTCAGCGAGGGGGTGCCAGGGAAAAGCCCCCAGGGAGAGGAATAATTCTGTCTTCGGAGCATGAAAAACTGGCAAACACGAGGTCTTGGGGCCACACACCGAACAACGAGAAGAAACCAAACAGTTGAAGAGCAGCTTTCTCCAGCTGCTTCTCCCATGCAATTCGGGATTTCTGGGCGAGGAAAGTGCAGAACTGCTGGTCTTCACTCAACAAAACCAGAGATGTTTCTTGCACGCAGAAGAAACCTCCTTTTGTTTGTGTTTCAGAGCTGCGACCGCACTGGAAATGCAGGCGCACACCGGAAGGAAGCTCCAGCGAACAGCCCTTCCAGAGAGAGCCCCGGGAGACACCGGCACAGCTGGGCACAGCTGGGCACCCAATCCCCAGTGGCGCTGACGGAACAAAGGCCCGTTTTTAGCACCCCACGTCACACTTTCTGGCCAGAAAGTTGCGAGTGCCCAGCCCCGGCAGGGCGAGGACCCTCCCACGGCCCCGAGGAGCGCGGGAGCCGCTCCGGCAGCGGCCGCTCCAGGAGCCGCGTCCCGATCCCGCCTCCCGATCCCGCCTCCCGGCGACCCGCCCCGCATCGGCGCTCGGCTGCTCCGGCGTGGCTCGCTGCGCTCGGCGCTCGGCCGGGGGCGGGGCCCGCCGCCTCACGCTCGTC
>VZRO01003864.1:171647-240094 GCA_013397915.1 Daphoenositta chrysoptera
CGCCCCCACCTGCGGGCCCTGCGCGGAGACACGCCCACATGTAAAGCACCGCCCACCTCTAAGCCCCTCCCGCCCCGCCAAGCCCCGCCCCGTGCCCGCTGCGGATCCGCACCTGAGCTCCACGTGTCCCTGCTCCATCCATCCCTCTATCCCTCGATCCATCCCTCTATCCCTCCATCCATACCTCTATTCCCGCAGCTCCTTATCCCTGCTCGCGCCTGAATCGGTGTCCCAGCCCGGCTCACAGCGGCCAGAGCTGCCCCTGCCCAGCGCTGCCCCCGATGGTGCTCTCTCTGCAAGCTACCCTTCCCTCATGTTTTCCCGCCTTGGCACCTGTGCTCTTCATGCTTTTTAGCTGCACCAGCTCCCCAGTGCTGTCCTGTGCGTCTCCCTTCAGGAGCAAACAACAGCGAGGAGTCCCAGGTGAGGCTCGGTGGAGGTGCCTCCCTCCCTCCCCAGCAGCCAGCCTGCAGAGAAGATGTAATCCTGCAGCCTGTAGGCCAAGGCCACCACGCTGGCAGTGTTCCCCTGTCTGGTTGTGCTGGCCCACTGGTGTGCCCTGTTTTTCCTCAGCCCCACAAATGCACCCTGTTAAAGGGCAGACAGCGCTGTGCCATGCCACTGCCCCGGCGCCCTTCTTGTTCTGCCAGGGTAGGCTCAGAGCAAGCTGTGCAGGAAACACCACGTGGTAATTTAACAGGGAGGTTCTCTGTGCTACATTTACAAAAATCAGGGAATTCCTGGCAGGCACCTTGTGTGCAAGAGAGCCCACAGTCAAAAGTGTCAGTTCTCATGTGAGTTCACCGTGGTGAGTCCCAACACAGAGAAATCCTACCTGGGACTAAAAGCTGTGTGGCTGTGTAAAGGTGTGCTGTGTGGGCAGTGAGTGTGCTGATTTGGACCCTGCCGATGAGCCAAGAGGTTACTGATATGAGGGCACACATCTGATCCTTCTCCCCTTATTTACAAAATAATCCAGAAAATGCATACAGAAAAAGCCTGTGTTAAATGATACTGAAGCAGTCAGAAGTTACAGAACACCAGAGTTCAAATTCCCAATCCATAGCCTAGCCCCAGCTGGCTGTTGCCTGGGCTTTATGATACATTCTGTAATTAGAGAATTTTCTTCCCCTCAAGAGGTTGTCTCTATCAGTGCTTGAGAATGATGGAATTTGGAGGAGGAGACTGGTCTGTGTAAGGAAAGAGGCAGGTTCATGTGAGCAGGAGTTGGAAAACACTCTGAATGGCACAGGCAGTATCAAGGAAAGGAAGGTTGGGCTCCTGGAGTGGCAACCAGTGATGGCTCTGTGCTTGCCAGAGCTGATGGATGTGCTGGGTAGATCACTTAAGCTCACATTTTTGTAGCTGGCTGCTCTCTAATTCAGTGTGCCTGCCTTGAGCCACTGCGGGTCTGGCAGGAATATCTGCTAAATGCTCCTAAACTAAACTTCAGCTGCAATTAATGGCAGTTGTACTTTGGACATGTGCTGCAGGATAAGCGCCATCCTTGGGTGTTTCAGTGGGACACCTAAACGTCGTGGATCTTTTTGACCTATATCCTTGGCTAATACACATTCAGAAGGGCCAAGGCTCAAAGCTTATGTTTTATAAATTAAATCTGAGATTTTATAATTCTTCATCTTCAGCTCAGACAGTAATGGCTTCATGTTTAACAGATCTAGTTATTTAGGTAACATAGTGGAAATAAATAATGTGGATATTTTACAGTCCTGGCGTAGAGATTATTTCAGGTTTATGCAGATTAATAAACTTTTGACTTTTATAAATTGATGTGCCAGGCCCAAAAGTGATTTGAGCTTTCACATGCTTGTCATGCCTGCAGAAGACCAGCAGGGCTAACTTCCAAGAATAGAGGAAGATGAGAAGATTAACTTTTTCACAGGTCTTTGTCACTTGTGACACTCAAATTATAAAGGTTTTTTTTTTTTGCAAACTGCATTTTCAAAGTAAATATATCCACCATGGCAAAGACTGCAGTGTTTTGTGAAGGAAATAGGATTACATTTCTTGTTGTAATTGATCAGTTACCTTGTATCTCCCCACATCTTTATAGTTATTAACTAATAGTAATGTAATAATAAGTTTATGACCTTTGTCTTCACCTTGAGATTACTGATTCGTAGCCTGAATTCAGTTGATGGAAGCTGATGGGAAGGAACTGGTTTTATTAGAATAATTTCTGGAGGGAGTTTTGGTTATTGGCTGACATATGTGTTTGTGCATTTTCTTAACAAGATAAAATTGTTTCTTAAACAAAACCTTTCTCTTTTGATATTGACAGGAGAAATGATTGCATTTGCAGCGTGCAGTTATTGGCATGCTAGGTGAGGAATAAAACCCTGTGGTAATTTGTCAGATAATAGTCACAAACATCCTCTCACAAACATCCTCTCAAGTGACTTTAGGGTCAGCTTTCAAATAAATTACTTGCAGGTGCATTTTGGCATCATTCAAATGGTTCGAATAAATTATTGATCTTTTACCTAATTATCAAAGTATGAATGTGAATAAAAATGTCTAGGTAAGAGAGAGAGAAGCATAGGGAGGAAGCAAAGACGAGCTGGGATTTCTTTAGGGCTTTTTACACCCATTGCAGGGCTTGCACCCCAGGTTGAAAGCTACTGGCGTGTGGTGCACATTATGAATTTATTTTTATATATGTTATATATTTACATGTCATGATTTATAATGAACATTTTAGGTAAAGGGGATATTTTGGAAGCAAGTGCCTTGCTTTTTCAAGAGTTTGGCATAAGCAAGGCTGTGCATATTTTTGTAAGATTAAGACAAGAGCAGAAAGAAGCAAATGAAGACACATGCCAGTGTTTCTTAAAATAGTTTCCAATTTGCCACAAAATTGCCTCCAAGCAGAGGAGTTTTGAGGAGATCATTCTGATTTGGTAAAGATTTAGGTCAGAGATAGCAGGACTTTTCAGATCACATCCATCCTGCATGGCATGGGAATTACAGGTTCCTAGCATTTATTTGTTCATTGTTTTGTCATGTAGTAAACCCAACCATCTGAAGTGAGTGCAAATAAAGTACTTTTTGGTGTAGTGGTATTGGATATTGGCTCCTGAAGATTCCAGCAACGTTAAGTTGCTGTGGCAAAGACCCTGCAAATGCAGCAGAGGGAACAGCCTCGCAGGAGGGCTGAAGCCTGGGTGGGGTTGATCCCGTATCAACCTGGGCTGTGATAAACCCTGTCCCTTGTGTTCTCAGAGGCTGCGAAGTGGCGTTGTCAGAGATCTTGAGCGTCAGAACCAGAAAAAGGAGAACATTCGCCTGTTAGAGGAGCAGATTGCTCTGACAAAGCAGCTCACCGAAGAAAGAGACAAGGCACTAATGGAAAAACGTTCCCAGCAGTCCTAGGCTCAGGCCTGGCTCCTTAGAGATTTGATTAAAGACGTTTGGAGGTAATTTGCATCTCACTTCTTGCAGTTGTTTTAAGGAACAGAGGTAATCTGTGAAAGACTGCTTATTTTGTGTAAGTTATAGTCCAGCCCTTAAAGCTTTAGGGCAGACAAAAACGCATTTCCTCTGTGATTAGTACTTGGACTGTGTAGACTTGGCTGTGGCACATTCCTTGTGGATGGACTGAAGGTGGGGAGGAAGAGCTCGTTGTTCTGCAAGCTTCCTCTATGATGGCCAACAACGTTCACATGAGTGGGCTGCTCAGCCGGCACGACGATGAAGCCACCAGGACCTCCACCTCTGAGGGCCTGGAAGAGGGCGAGGTGGAAGGGGAGACTCTCCTGATCGTGGAGTCCGAGGACCAGGCTTCCGTGGATTTATCGCACGACCAGAGTGGGGACTCCCTGAACAGTGACGAGGGGGAAGCATCCTGGATGGAGGAGATGTCCTATTACTGTGAGAAGTGTCAGAAGTGGATCCCAGCAAGTAAGGCTGCCAGTTGTGTTGTGCCTGGCTGTGGTGGGTGTTTGCAAGATGTTTGTGCTGTCCTGCATTCCTGTTTTACAGCCAGTTTGGCTGTACCCCATGCTGTGTTGGTGGATGATGCCTGCTGGCAGCGCGTGTGTTAGACACTTAATTCCCTGAGCTTTGTGTGTCCAGAGCTGGTGCTCTCTGTAAGGAAGTCAAATTGTCTTCTTTCATTAGTAGAGAACATTAAAGTTCAGAAATGTGCCCACCCTCACAATTCTTGCAGCTGTTTAGGGGCTTGGGCCAAGCGACCTGACCTCTCTGCTCACTCAGATAATGACCCTTGCTGTAAAGCTCTGGGGAGGAAAAGGACTTTGTGATGGTGTTACTTTTTTTTTTTCTCCCTGTTGATTTGTCACACCTGTGGACCATATGGTTAAATCTCAACCTTAATGTTTTCCCAATAACATGAATTTAAGTTGGCTTTCAGAGAAACATGCCCAGCCTTCAGCAACCAGCTCTGGGGGGGGTGTTTGGAGCAAGCTGCAGAACTTGATGCCTCTGCTCTGACACTTGACATAACATATGCTGTTAGAAATGTAATAGACAACTTTACTTTCTAAATCCTGGATTATCTGATCTGTTAGATCCAAAAGCCAGATATTGCTAAGCACTGGTTGGCTTGTTTGTTTGTTTGTTTGTGGTTAGAAATAATGAACTGTTAAGGTGGCACCTGCCTTGCAGATATGTCAGAGCTGCCCTTTTTGCCTTCTTAGAATTTGCCAAAGTTTACAATATAAAAATCTCCTTTTAAGGCATGTTAGTGAATGGTTAGGTGTTAATGTAATGAAACCAGCATCAGACCATTAAGGTACTATGCAGTAAAGGGAAATACTAACTTGAAATGTACTAATTAAAAAATGGAGCAGAGTTAAAGGTAGCATGAGATATTTCATGCAGGAGCACTTGATTTAACACTCAATTTGTTTTATTTTACAAATATGTTCATCTCTGCAGTTGCTGTGGAACAAATGCGAGGAGCAGAAAAGGCCAGTTGCAAAGCAACAGTAGCCACATACAAATGTGCAGAGTAAACGACTGTAAAAGGGAGATACTGTGCTCTTTCCTAATAGTCCAGTTCTAGGGAGTTCAGTTGTCACTTGTGAAAATGGCCAACGTGCTCATCCAAATAATCACTTTTTTACAGTGAATTGCCATTTAGATATTCTCTTAATCTACCAAGTGTGGGGGGTTTTCCCTCCATCAGACACAGTTGCAGCTTTAATTCTGCAATTCACTACGAAAGCAGGGCATCCATATGTTAAAAATGCTTGATCTGGTGTCGTTACACAGTAAAAGAGATCCTTGTAGAGAAACATCTCTTGAGTGTGACTTTTCAGAAACAGTCTAGTCTTAACAGTTTCCCTTGTCCCCTGATGTCATTTTTCAATTTATCATACTTGTGTCAATTAACTCCTGGTGAGTTTAGAAGCCCTGATTCATAACATTATTTTTCCTCTGCTGCAGAAACACGGAATTAGAGCCTGTAACTTTGGGTGCATGGGGGTTTACAGGTGGCTCTGTCACTTTTGTTGAGACAAACCTGATCTTGGAGGAAATCCAAATTTCCTTTGCAGCACTTTTTCCTATAAAAGGACAAAAAAATTGATTTTTGCCTTTTCATTTTAGGTCAACTGAGAGAACAGCTCAGCTACCTCAAAGGAGATAACTTTTTCAGATTTACTTGCTCTGATTGCTCAGAAGATGGGAAGGAGCAATTTGAACGCCTGAGATTAACATGGCAACAAGTAAGTGAAATGTCTCTGCCAGCAGAACAACCATGGGACTTTCTGAAATTGTTGTCTGTTGTGTATATGCTACCTGGAAAAGGAGGATCAGGTATTGGTAGCAAAGAAGCATTTGCATGAATTTCAGAAATTAATTAGCTGAGGATTGCCTGCACATGAGAACTTGAGCATTTGGCAGGGAAATTGAAAGATAATCATACAAACCACATACCTTTTTTTTTTTTCCTTCCCCTTATGTTGCTCATGAATTCATGGCTTCCAGCAGGTTTGGAAAAGCAAAATAAATGCAATTTGGCTGCTAGGCATGAACAGTTTTTTGTATATAAGAAATATATTGTATATATCATATATATTTTGTATATAAGAATGTAAAATTAGTGAGGTGGCAACATAGAAACAGAAAGCTTGCCAGCTTCCTGAATACAAAGCTCCAACCTGGCTGCTTATATACTAGAATCAGTCCTTGCTGGAATTCACTGTTCCAATCATTTGCACACCTGAGCAATCAAAATACCATCTGTTTACATCCTTTGGGACAGTAATGGTGTGTTGTCTCTGAGATGATCACAGAATCACAGGATTAGCTAAGATGGAAAAGACCTTTGAGATCGTCAAGTCCAACCTGTGACCCAACACCACCTTGTCACCCAGACCATGGCACTGAGTGCCACATCCAGGCTTTCCTTAAACATCTCCAGGGATGGTAACTCCACCCCCTCCCTGGGCAGCCCATTCCAGTGCTCACTCTTTCTGTGAAGAAGTTCTTCCTGATGTCCAGCCTAAACTTCCCCTGTGCAGCTTAAGATGTATCCTCTTGTCCTGTCGCTGTTGTCTGGAGAAACAGACCAACCCCCACCTGGCTGCACGCTCGTGTCAGGCAGTTGTAGAGAGTGATAAGGTCTCCCCTGAGCCTCCTCTTCTCCAGGCTAAACACTCCCACCTCCTTCAGCTGCTCCTTGTAGGATCTGTGCTCCAGACCCTTCACCAGCCTTGTTGCCCTTCTCTGGATGTGCTCCAACACCTCAACATCCTTCCTAAATTGTGGAGCCCAGAACTGGACACAGCACTCAAGGTGCGGCCTCACCAGCACCAAGTACAAAGGGACGATCACTGCCCTGTTCCTACTGGCCACTATTCCTGATCCAGGCCAGGATGCCGTTGGACTTCTTGGCCACCTGGGCACACTGCTGGCTCATGTTCAGTCTGCCATCAGTGAGTACCCCCAGGTCCCTTTCTGCCTGGACACTGTCTAGCCACTCTGTTCCCAGCCTGCAGTGCTGCAGGGGGTTGTTGTGCCAAAGTGCAGGACCCATCACCTGGTCTTGTTAAACCTCCTATTGTATGATTTGGTCCATGGATCCAGCCTGTCCAGGTCTTTCTAGATAGTGTCGAAGGCTCTGCTGAGGTCTGGGTAGACAAAATCCACAGCCTTCCTGGATCCACCGGGCAGGTCACCTGGTCATAAAAGGAGATCAGGCTGGTCAGGCAGGACTGCCCCTCCTAAACCCATCCTGGCTGGGTCTGATCCCTTGGCAGTCCTGTAGGTGATGGCACTCAAGATGATCTGTTCCATAACCTTGCCAGGCACTGAGGCCAGGCTGACAGGCCTGGAGTTTCCCAGATCCTCCATCCAGTCCTTCTTATGGATGGGTGTCACACTGGCCAACCTTCAGCCATCTGGTACCTCCCTGGTGAGCCAGGATGGATGGTAAATGATGGAGAGCAGCTTGGTGAGCTCTTCTGCCAACTCCGTCAGCACCCTAGGATGGACGCCCTCTGGTCCCATAGACTCATGAGCATGCTTCCTTCTGGATTACTGGGTGCTATTCTGCTCTCTGTCCCCATCTACCAGCTCAGGAGGCCACTTGTCCTGAGGACAAGCTGATTGTTGAAAACATCAGCCTTGTTGGCTTTCTCCTGATTGTCACCCATAGGCACTCAGCCTTTTCATCATTAAGGTAATTTGGAACACCGATTGTAACTCCTGCAGTCCTTTCTCATGGCCAGTGCAGGAACAAAGGCTGTTATAGGGGTCTGTGCTGGCAGGCTGGCAGAGTTTCATCAGGTTCCAAACTGGGAAAGCAGAGGCTGCTAGCATTGCCCAGGTCTCTTCAGAGTACTGTGGGGAAGGGGCAGACAAAATCAAAATGGGTGAGGAAGAAAGCTGTGGCACCCACCTCCCTGGGCTTCCAGCAGCCAGAGCTGTTGCTGCTTCTGGGTAAGTGGAATTGGGGAAAGTGGTCAAATTAACTTAACCTGAGGCAGCAAAAATGGGGACAGTGATTTCTGGATTTTTTTCAGATTATGTGGCCTCAGCAGATCCTTATCTTTAGCCAGTTGAAAAGAGAATTATTTTTGAAGTCCTGAGACACTTTCCCACATGACTTTAAAACCCACAAAATCCTGGCTATCAAACTAAGAGGGCTTGTGAGGTAGAAATAGGATACAGGGGATGGTAAAACTGTCAATATTTCCTCATTTTGACATCTTTGACAATGCATCCCAGAAAGCCAAGGTCCACTGTGAGGAGACCCATCTCCCTAAGAAAAACTCATTTCAGACTTCTCTGAGGGTGAAGTCCCTGTTGGAAGTAGGGCCAAACTGAGGTGTTGTGTTTGTTGAAAGATGATCCCAGCCTACCTGATTTTAGTTTAGTTCTAATAAATTAATTAAAATTAATTTGTTAATGTAATTAACAGTTGGTCACCTAGGATTTACTTGAAAGAGGTGAGATATTTTTCAAACCTGCCCTTTAGTTTGGGTATGTAACAGGTCAGAGTGAATTCGGTTGTGAAGTGTGTGCAAGACCATTGTCACAATGTTTCTGATGTATTGGATAGCAGGATTACTTTTGACCTTTTTTTTTTTTATTTGAAAGACTGTTTTCCTACCTCCACATTACATTCAGACCCCAGCTGTACTGTAATTCATTTATACAACAGCTGCACAACCCTTGTGTCTCAGCACAAACCTGCATAACTAGGCAGCTTGCTATTCCCCTGGGATGGAGAAATCTCTGGAAGAATGTGCATCTAACAATAGAAAGACAAGAACGGGCAGCATGAAACCAGGAAGAAGATGGATTGCAGAAGTTGGCTATGAGATGTTGCAAAAATAAGATATTTATGAGGGAGCAAAGATCTGTGTGTGTGTGTGGCAGCTGTGGGGGTCTGTTGAGCAGACAAAGCAGAAAGGACTCACTTGTGTCCAACACTTTCTGTTGCAGGTTGTCATGCTGGCAATGTACAACTTGTCTCTGGAAGGAACAGGCCGTCAGGGGTACTTCAGATGGAAAGAAGACATTTGTGCTTTTATTGAGAAACACTGGACTTTCTTATTAGGGAACAGGTAAAGGCATGATATTTCCCTGAGGGTCTGGTTGGTGAGCCAAAGGGAAACCTCTTATACAGATGGACAAGAATCCTGGGTAATTTGGTGACATCTCTGTTGAGCCTTTCAAGTGATAAAATGGGAGGATTTAATATTGAGAATCTGAATGCAGGCATGAGGGGTACACTTGAGAAAGAATCAACATTTCTTACTGGGGAAAAACAACCCCAGGACTGTCACACAAAAGCAATACAAATGCATGTATTTTGGATTATTTCTTATCTTCCTTTAGGCAGCATATGAACCTGCAAAGACTGAGTTTTTCTACACAGTCACAATGGATGGGCTAATCCTGGTATTGCCAAACTTTAATGACAAAAATGTGGTCCAGCAAAGTGCTATGTTCCTTAGCTATAAAGCTTGCAAGGACAAATTTCTTCAAGAAGAACTGAGCCTCACCTTTTAGATTGTTTTGGATCTTAATGAAATGGCCTTTGCATAGTAGATGTTAAATAACTGAAATGTTTTTCAGTGTGTGTAAAGACACTGTCAGAGTAGGAACCCCTCTCGTAAAGGGCAGCTTTCAGTTCCCAGGTCAACAGCACATTTCTTATGAGCATGCTGAAGCTGTCAAACCCAAGCCTCACTGTTAATGCATGTGCTGTGGAGGCAGGGAAGGAACTGAGCAGTCCTTGGAAGTTGTAGATTTGATTGACTTCACAGCTTCTTTTCTTCCCCAGGGATTTCTCTGTTGTAAGATCTGGCCTTTCTTCCTAACCAGATTTGGTCTTTGGTTTTGCTGACAGTGCTTGTCTGAGGCTCCTTGCACTGTTCTCAGAAATGTTACTATTTGTCTTCTCTGGAAGCCACAGGGACCCTGACACGAGGGCAGCTGATTGCCCATTGTCCCTCATTCAGGGAGCCAACACCTCCCAGGGTTTGCTGCTGCCTTTTGAGGCTTGCCCTGGGAACTGGGCACTCCTTGCTCTGATTAAAATTCAGAGAGTGATTCCTGGTCTCAGACACACAGCCTTCCCACTTGTCTGGACAAGCCACTGATGGAACAGAGACAGCTGAATCGTGTGTAGCGGTACAAGCTGTGCAGTGCTGCTCTTCCTTGGCATATTGAAGTGCAGCTAATCCAGATATACTCTTAACACCCCCGACTTTGAACTGGGGCACCTGGGTTTGATCCCCCCGCTTTGAGGTTCAGTACCCCAAGGTGTGTAAGTGCAGCACTTGGGCAGCAGTGAACACCAACTCAGCCTTGGCAAGTACAGAAGTTTCTGCCAATGGGGGAGTGTGAAGGCAAGAAGAAATCCTGGGATTCTGTGCACCATGAACCTGATTTTACAGAGTCTGAGAAGTACCTCAGTTACTGGTTACAAGGGCAATTCTTCAGCATTTCTTCTCACCTCTTCACTAAGTGACATCTTAGTTAGCCCGGTGACCAGTTCCTAAAGGAACAAAAAGTGCTCAGATGCCCAGTAAGGGTGCACTGCCCAGTAAAGGGAAAGGCTTAAATGCAGCTCCCTGTCTCCAAGGGGCCAAAAAGGTGCTTCAGGAGTAGTTCAGTGTGTGTGTATCAGTGTCACTGGCAGAAACATTCTGTCCAGGATGGAAGCACAGCTGGTGAGTGGGGCCCTAACCTTTGTTTTCCTCTCTCCCACCACAGGAAAAAGACCTCAACATGGTGGAGCACAGTGGCTGGCTGTCTCTCTGTGGGGAGCCCTTTGTTTTTCCGCTCAGGAGCACAGGAATTTGGAGAACCGGGATGGTGGAAGCTGGTTCATAACAAACCCCCAACACTGAAACCTGAAGGAGAGAAGCTGTCAGCATCTGCACTGAAGGCAAAAGGTAACTCTGTCCCCCCTAGTATATTTCTTGCTGGGCCAGAGCTGGGAGACGTAAGAAAAGTTCAGTAAAATCCATGTGTTGTGTGCATGGACAGTTCCTTAGTTTTGTTCTGCTGTAATGGTTGACTGAAGAGAACTCTGGTGCATATACTGTAGTGTGAGAAGCCTGTTATATTTTATTACCTTTTTACACTGCTCTGATTTAAAGGGTTTTGAGGCTTGTGCAGAGCGGTTTTGGTTGGGGTTTCTTTAGCTGAAATCCACAACTTCTCCACTTCTCTTTACCCTGGGGATTGTCTTTTATCTTTTGTCACTAGATGCAAATTCTCCTCTGAGTAGAGGAACAAAATTTGGGCTTTAATAGGCTCTAGTCATACACTGGCTTAATGCTACACGTCCCAGAGTGAATTTCTTGTACACATTGAAAACCCATCTTTCAAGCTTTGTAGTCAGTGTGGTTTTGACTCAGTAGTGTGTATCCAGTGACTGCAGGAGCTCAGTCAGTCAGAATAAGCAAACTCCTCCTTTAGCAGCTTCCAAGCCCCCCCTGGATCCCATCATTACTGTGGAAGGCCTTCGGAAGCGGGTGAGCCGCAATCCAGTGGAGTCAGCCATGGAGCTGAAGGAGAAGAGGTCTCGCACTCAGGAAGCCAAGGACATTCGGAGAGCCCAGAAGGAGGCGGCCGGGTTCCTGGACCGCAGCACCTCCTCCACTCCCGTGAAGTTCAGCAGTCGCTGCCGCCGGCCCGATATCATCCTGGAGAAAGGAGAGGTCATCGACTTCTCCTCCCTGAGCTCATCCGACCGCACGCCTCTGACCAGCCCCTCTCCTTCCCCATCCCTGGACTTCTCTGCTCCTGGCACTCCTGCCTCACACTCAGCCACTCCCAGCCTACTCTCGGAAGCAGATCTCATCCCGGATGTCATGCCACCACAGGCGCTGTTCCATGGTAAGAGCCACTATGGGTTTCATTTAGTGATGAACCCTGTGTAGTTTTCTAGGAAGATGTTATAAAAAAGAAGCTCCCAATGAGCTGCAGGATCTTTTCAAAATGAGATGGAGAGTAGCTGGCAATACTCTGTTGTCTTAGTTGAGTGTGAGAATTGACTGGTTTTCCAGAGTTGTATCACCAGCTTCTAAGGCCAGAAGAAACCCCCATTATCTCTTACCGAGGGATCCTGAATAAACAGTTAGTAGATTTCACACAGCAACTGCTGGACCACTAAGCATTAGCATTTCACTGCAACATAGGTTACACTGTTAGATAGCAACTCTAGTTTTGTCTCAAATGTTTTTCATGGGAGAAATTTTATTCCCATGGTAATGTCCCAGTATTTTATAAGCTTGAATGTGCTGATTAATGGATGCTAAATTTCAGCAAGATTGCAAAGCAGTGATGCAGGTTGAATGCTGCTAGTTCCTTAAGGAGCCAGACTTCTGGGTGACAGAAAGAATAGTGAGGTTCTGTAGAGGACAGAAGCTCTCCAAGGTATGCTAGCTGAAGATACAGCTCACCAGCTTGAGCTTTTGATCTCCAGTCTTTGGGAATTTTCAGCAGCTTAATGTTCCTCAAAGAACATCAGCTTGCAGCTCAGGGGGGCTCTGTTTCCAGATGCCAAACTACAAGACACTTCAGGAGCAGGATCGATTCTGTGTCCTGAAATGGGACACTTTACAGCATCTCCTGCCCAAAATCAGAAGATCCAGGAGTACGTAGAAAATGAAGTGTGTTGGGTAAACCCACATTATTGTTCCTTAGCAGAAAAATGCTGTGACAATCATTTTTGAAATGGGGCTTTGATGTTTAAAATATTTTCTTTTTCTCCTGGATTATTATGATCCGTTCCACAGATGATGAGGAGATGGAAGGAGATGGAGTCATAGACCCAGGAATAGAGTATGTGCCCCCTCCCAGTGGGACAGCTGGTGCTAGCACCATGATAGCAAGCAGAAAAAAAGTGAAGACAGCTGAGCAGATCAAGCAAGAGGTGGAGAGTGAAGAAGAAAAAACAGAACGGATGGAAGGTGACAGTGAAGATCCTGAAGAGTCAAACACACCCTTGCAGGTGAGAGGACGAGACAAGGGGAAGCCACAGCTGGAGAAGGATGCTAAAGCCAGAGCTCCCAAGCATACCTCAGTTAGCATCTATGAGGAAAAGCTGCTGCTGAAGAGACTGGAAGCCTGTCCCAATGCTTTGAGCATGACCCCAGAGGCCCGGAGGCTGAGGCGCAAGCTGCTGGTCAGGCAGGCCAAGAGGGAAAGAGGACTCCCACTCTTTGACTTGGACCAGGTTGTGAATGCTGCACTGCTCCTGGTTGATGGGATTTATGGAGCCAAAGAAGGCGGTGTCTCCAGGTCCCCAGTAGGGCAACCAACATACAGAACTACTAGCCAGGACTTCAGGATCTTGGACAGATACCAGGTGCGTGTTCCCAAATCTAAGTTAGCTTTTGGCACTGGTTATTTTAAAGCTTTTCCTGCAGACAGCACTGTCACATTGAGGTTATCTGACTCCTAAAGTGAAAAGGATTATGTGAACAAGACTCATTTTGGCTTGGGGCTGTGTCCCCACCAATGCTCTCCTAAGTCCCTTTCTTCATGGGACATGCTGGTGCAGCACTGCTGTCTATCAGTGTCAGCACCACAACTGTCAATGTATTTGTACTCCAGCCCTGCCCAAATGCTGATGGTGGAGGCCTGGAAGTACCCAAACAGGCGGGTGCTCTTTCATATGTGTAGGAGGGAGATGACTTGCAGCACTTTCAGGTTTGGGCACCAAATTTGGGAATGCGGAGTGCAGAGGTGGGACCATTGTGGTCAAGTCACACTGAAAGGCCCTTACTCTCCCTCCATACGATTCCCTTGTGACTGATCTTCCTGCAATTGTTCTGCATTTTTTGTGCATCCAGACAATGCTGCCGGCCACGAAGGGATATCGCCAGCAGACAACCAAGTTTCTGTATCGTCTGGTAGGCTCAGAAGACCTGCTGACAGACCACAGTATTGTCAGCCCTTACACCTCCCGTGTCCTTAAACCCTACATCAGGTACAGAGGGTCTGAGCTTGCTCTTGGCTTGTGCACCGCCAGCCCACGGAGAGGACACCTTTCTTGGGCAGTGCTCCTCACTTCTCCTCAAAGTACAACCCAGTGCACCATGGTAACGCTGAAGGGATAGTGTTTGATTTAGCTGAGTAGTGAAATGGATTGCATTGGGAAGGGGAATCTCCAAGAGGGGGCACGGGCAGAGAGGGCACTGCTGTAGCCATTCAATGCAAGTTGCACCTGCTCTTGGGTCAGAACCGTGATTTCCTTGCTCATGCTGTAAGGACATGCTGCGGGTCTGGAAAGTGTCCTGGCCTCTGGCACAAGGGTGTTTTTGCTGACCTGGGAGTTGTTTTCCCACATGAATGGAAGACTGTTCTGTTTTTTCCTAAATTGAGCATGTCAGAAAATATTTCATGGGCAGTACCCGTTTAGCTGCAGTGGCAGTTCTTGTTGCTCACTTGCTTTTTGTGTTTCCTTTTCACGTTCCTGGCAGACGTGATTATGAGACAAAGCCCCCAAAACTCAGGCTGCTGGCAGAAATCCGGGCGAATCCACACAGGAATGATCTCAACTGGAAGGCTGAGCCAGAAGCACCCATTGATTACTGCTACGTTCGCCCTAATCACATCCCCACTATAAACTCCATGTGCCACGAATTCTTCTGGCCTGGTAAGATTCCTCCAGTGCTTGGGTTCCTGAGAAGGAAGTGGTTTTGTTCAGAAAAAAAAATGTTCTTGGGCCAAATTTTTCTTCAGTTGGTGTCTGGTTCGGTTCTTAGAAACCCATTATCTGATGTCACAGGAATGCATTTGAGGTGGAAATGTGGGTTTGGTGTCTTTGTCTCTTGAGATCGTGTAGAACTGGGCAATTAGGCCCTAATTAGCACAGCATTTACAAAAATAGGTGCCAGTAGGAGTAGTCCAGTAGTTTAGTAGTTAACTAAACTAAAGCATACAGTGAAATGTTTTGCAGAATCAGGAGCTGAAATAAACAGTTTTATACCAGAGGTTACTGTTCAATACCTTTGTGAGAAGTTTTCTTCCTAGCAGCCATAAGCTGGATATGCTGGAGTGAAAGTTGGGAAGTTGTATGAGGAGTGGCTGAGGTCACTTGGTCTGTTCAGCCTGGAGGAGAGGAGACTGAGGGGAGATCTCATCATGGTCTACAGCTTCCTCAGGAGGGGAAGCCAGAGAGGCAGGCACTGATCTCTTCTCTGTGGTGACATGACTCAATAGACCCTAGAGAACAGCTCCGAAGCTGTGTCAGGGGAGGTTTAGGTTGGGTATTAGGAAAAGGTTCTTCACACAGAGAGTGGTTGGGCACTGGAACGGGCTCCCCAGGGCAGTGTCACAGCACTAAGCCTGCCCAACATGAGTTTGGACAATGCTCTCAGGCACATGGTGTGACTCCTGGGGTTGTCCTCTGCAAGGCCAGGAGTTGGACTCGATGATCCTTGAGGGTCCGTTCCAACTCAGCTCATTCTGTGGTTCTATGAATTGCTTTTACAACTGCAGGCTCTGCTGTGATGTCCTTTATCTCCTCAAGCCTCAGTATTTACAAGGTATGGGAAAGATTAGGTTTGAGTTTTTCTGTGTCATTTCTGGAACTGCAGGCTCTTTGGGGACGGTGGCTGACCTTTCAGGGGGCAGTTATGAGGCTGCAGTCTGCAGTTCTTCTGAAATAATAATAGGGATGTTCATCTGCTGCATGCATCAGCTTCTGATCAGCAAACAACGCAGCAGACTGATTTAGAAAAGCCCAGTACAAACAGTACACACCTTTATTCCAGGTAACTGTTTGTGTTTTGATTTGGAGATAGTGATTCAGCAGGGTTGTAGTTCAGCAGTGCCCATATGCTGCAGTCAGGATGGGAGCTCTTTGTGCTACTCATTATGCAAATTGTAAAGTGTGGGGGGAAATAACCTGGCACACCTCTCTTTTCACAAACTGTTTCAGAGCTCGTGAGAGACACTTACAAGACCAGCAGAGGCTGAACCGCTTTGTCATAGTCTCTCCTCTCCTGATAATGCATTTGAAATTCTGGCCAAGTTGGGTTGCACGTTCATTAAGTTCTTCAGAACTCATCCTGTTTTATTTAACATAAGGGCCATGGGTGTGTTCCACCCAACTGTGAACTGTTCATCATTCAGTCAGAAAGCTGACACTCCCATCAGTCTCCAAACAGGAATCCAAATCTTTTCTATGGTGAAAAATTTCTGAGGCTGGGATATGATTACAGCACCTTGGTTTTAGAAGAAGAGGGAAGTGAGGAGGTGATGCTTCGGGAGGTAAAGCCTGGATACAAAGGGTTTAGCTGGTACAACTTGGGGGTGGTGGGCAGGGCTATGCAGCTGGGTGACCATCATTAAACTAGCACTTAGTTCTTCTATCCCTCCAAACCCTTCCTTTCAGAGCTGTTGTTGCCTCCCCCAAGGCAGAACCACGTTTGCAGGTAGTGACTGCAAACAAGCTGATGGAAGAGATTCCCTGGTGGTGTTCCTCACAGTGCCTTGTGCCTTGGTGCCCTAACGGGAAACCTCTCCCTAGTGGGAAACGTGTCCAGGGGTGAACCATCCTGAGCTAAGCATCTTCCTACAGGAAAAACTGCACCACTGCAGAGACGGCAGCGTGCCTGGGGAAACGAGTGTTCCTGTCCAGGCACGCTGCAAGGAACTCCACAGGCAACAGCAGCCTGCCTAATTAGGCACTGCTCCCTATTGCCAATCGATTCCTCCCACGTCTTGCTCCACCCAGCTTACTCTCGAGCAAGAAAGTAACTCACCCACTTCTTTGTGCCTGGTGCCTTATGAAGTCTTGCTTCTCATTCAGAGTGATTACTGGAAAACACACTCTGCTATATTGTTACCCCACGTTCCAAACATTTTGCAATTGCCAGTTTGAGGCTGAAGCAAACGTTTCTGGCACATCTCCTCTGTGTTTTGCATCTCATTGGGGTCTGTCCACACAAATTACCAAGCAGTCAGTCTTCAGTGCCTCGAACTGCACTGCTTGGTGCTGACAGGCTGTGTGCATGCTCTAGGACTGCAGCAGCAGGGCGATTAGGCAAGGTAATAAACTCCCAGCCTCTTTTTGTGTCCAGCCTCTGCCTCACAGAAGCACCACTGCCTGAGAGGCTATTTCGTGCCCCAGATTAGAGAAGTTGCATGCTAAAAGCAAGTGTTTTGATAGCGGTGGAAGCTGTGGTCAGGTTCACAGCGCAGCTCCACAACCAGCTGAGTTGTGCACAAGAGACAGCAGTCAGAGCTCCAGGCAAAGTGGAGGAAAAAGATAGGAACTATAGGCAGGTAATGCTACCAAAGCTGAAGTCCAATTTCATGTGGGCTTCTTCTGAAGAGAGTTGAGTTTTAAGTTTTAGTTTCATCCTTGAGTCATTTGAAAGGAAATCAGTTTTGTTCATTTTTCCATGCAAGCTTCCCTGCTAAGTAAGCAGATGTTGTTTTGTCTGTTTTGTTGTATCATCTCCTTTTACCTTACATACTTACCTGGCAGGGGAGACACCAGGATCAGGCAGCCGGTTTTCCCAAGGCAGGCGTCATCCCTTGTGCTCTGGGTGTCCTGACACTTGGGATTTCCCAAAATGTGGGAAATTTGGCTGCATAATTTGTAGTAACAGACTGCTCTAGCAGGGGCCTTGGACTATTCCATGATTCTGTGATCTCTTGCTATCAGAGATTTGAAATAAAGGTCAAAAGAAGGGATTATTTCTAAAAAGCCTTAAGCTCCTGGATTTCCATGACACTTTTCTTTTGGTTTGCAATGCTTCCAACTGTTGTTTCTCTCTTTCTCCATAGGAATTGATTTGTCAGAGTGCCTGCAGTATCCAGACTTCAGTGTGGTTGTCCTTTACAAGAAAGTTATCATTGCCTTTGGCTTTATGGTGCCAGATGTGAAGTACAACGAAGCTTACATCTCTTTTCTCTTGGTGCACCCTGAGTGGAGAAGAGCTGGGATTGCAACCTTCATGATTTACCATCTTATCCAGGTAATGAAATCATCCTATGAATCTGCCAGAGAACCAGCTCTGCCTTCTTCCTTGTGTGCACACGTGCAGATACTAGAGAGCAGGAACACTTTGTGTGAATGTTTATGGGAGGAAGTAGCTTCTGCTTTGGAAGTTAAAATGTATTTAGGAAAACAACCATCCTGGTCATGTCCTCAGAATCAGTGGAATGCTGCACGTTTCAGCTGTCTTGGGATTAACTCTGTGTTCTTCAGTGGTCAATAGTTTGTGTAAAAAGAATACTGTAAATGGGGGGTTTAAAGGAGAGAGTGAGGCAAGAGTAGGGAGGGTCAGTTAGAGATACTGCAGCTTTCTTGGCTATTCCTGGAGGTTTATTCCATGCATTAAATCACTTACTGATTTCAATCTCTCACTTTCACTTTTATCCTCTGGTTCAAATACAGCTGAGTTAATGATAAAGAGAGAAACTGTTTATAACACCACTGTTTGTTTAAACTGGCTTGTACTGGGCCTTCTTCCACAGGAACACTTGGGAAAATTAATCTCAGCTAACGAAATGGGTGGTATTAAAGGAGTTAAACTTCATTAAATCTCTGAATGAATACTGTTATTCAAGTGGCCTTAATTCCATTGACCTTCTTGAATTAAATTGCAGTAAAGGCAGCTTGAGTAAGTAACGATGCAGATATATGTCCTTTACAGAGCCCAACTGTGCCTCTTCAGGACCCACAGTTTTACCACTCCCTGAACTCTCTTGGCAGAGCTGCCTATGGGAAACATTGCTTAATTTGCTGTAGTCAAAATGAGCTGCACTAACAAAAATTCACCGTTGAAACTGTTTTTTCCTCTTAATTCTTTGGCTGAAGCAAGGTAGGGAGTGCTGGCAGAGCCTTGGGGAAAGTGATCCTTGCTTTGGAAAAGCACTTTCCGCTCCTGGGCTGCCTGAGGGGAGCTCTGCTACCTGCACAGCGCTCTGCAGTGTTGACACAGGCCTCTAATCAATACACTTTAAACTCACCCCTTGCATTTCCCAGGCAGCTCTGTGTGAAGTGTTGAAGGAAACTGCCCTCACCTCAGTCTGTTGATGTGAGATGTCAACACCCAGTGGCAACAGGCGCCAAGGTTTGCAGGGATCCAGCAGATGGACTCTCAGAAACCTCTCTCTGCAGCAGAGCGGGGATGCTGGAGTTGGCAAGTCAGTCATAGAAAATCCTCACACTTTTTTGTAGGATGTATCACATCAATTAACCTAATCCTGCTTGCAGGTAGACTAGCATGAAATTCCACGTTGAGAAAAGCCAAGCAGATTTGAGAGATTTGAGGCTGATTAGGCATGCTAGCAATGAGAGATCAGCACTGTATGTTTGGCTCACATTTGATTTATTTTGCCGTTGCTGACTTTCTTACAGTGGTAAAAGGGGCTTAGTCCTGTGGAATAAATGGTGATTGTGACCTGTTCCTTAGTCTCCAGGTTGTAGGTGCTGCTTTGCAGCCTGCTTGCGGTCTCTTCTCTGTAGCTTGAGTCATTTTGATGCACTGTTTGGATTAAGGGTAGGTTGCTAACTTTGGGATCAGTGTGCTGAGTTTGGGGCTCAAATCTTGGGAACAGCATAACTTAACAGGAAACTCTTTTGATGCAAATGGTGGTGGCTGGTTTGCTATCAGAATTTACCCTCTCATGCATCTGGCCCAGAACTTAATGATCTCATTCCAATTTTCTTTTCCCCAGAACAGCTTCCAATTATTTATTTTTTTCCATCCCTCCTTAAATGCCTCATAGTTTTCCCCTTGAATGTTCTATCTTGAAGAGTTTCTAGAGGGCATTACTGTTCCCACTTAAGAGTTACAATATACTCAATATACATGGAATGCTATTAAAACACTTGATGAAAGCAGAAAATAAATTATTTCAGCATCTTTATTACAGCGTTGCTGGTTAGAATAATTTAGGCTCTTCAAGGTAACTTCAGCCATGCTATTATTTGCTGTCTGAACTAAATTTCCTGCCTTCTTAGGAGGTGAGTGCTGTGCCCTGAAGGATGGGAGAGGAGCTGAGTGGGATAGGCAGGAATTCCAGCGTGACAGCGCAGAGGTGCTCAGGCGGTCCTGGAGAGCTCAGCTCTGTTTGCTGACAGGGAGGAGTGCAGAGCCTGATCCTCTGGCACGTTTTGTCTTTTCTTCAGGCCATTGTATTTGAGATCAGTGCTGTACACTGAGATTATTTTTAACTAACAATTACTTTAGTAATTGACAATGGAAGGATGACAAATTATAATCCCAAACCTGCTTTCATTGTCAGAGAATCCACATTTCCCAGAAACAAAGGCTTGGAGGAGCAGCAGCAGCGTTCCCTTTGCTGTTGCTATGTGTGGTAACTCCTGTGTTGGGGCCTGTGACTTTTCTCATATTTCCTCAGTACCTTGGATCCCTGAGCTGATGAATCTCCTCACCTCCACATTCCCCCAGAGGCTGTCTCATTCTCTTGAAGTGATATCTCTTTTTTCCTCCCCCCATTCCCTTGGCAGACCTGCATGGGCAAGGACGTCACCCTTCACGTCTCTGCAAGCAACCCTGCTATGCTGCTCTACCAGAAGTTTGGATTTAAGACCGAGGAGTACATTTTGGATTTTTATGACAAGTATTACCCCTTGGACAGCAAGGAGTGCAAGCATGCCTTCTTTCTCAGGCTGCGGCGCTGAGCTGCCGGTGGTGCCTGGGGAGCTCAATCCATCTGGAAAACTCCCCCAGCTTTTGGTGGAGGATGTTGGCTGCCACAGGAGAGCTGGAACACGCTGGTGTGTTTATCCCTAGGACTTTGGATGTCAACACTGCAATGTTGTGTGTGGAAAATGCAATCCAAGAGGATTGATTCCTATGCTCCAAGGGGAGAGCCCTGGAAATGCCAACTGGGGTACACTGAAACCACTGGAAAACTGAAATTCCTTATGGGGAATTTTCCTGCCACTGTTACTTTGGAGAGTCTTATTGGCAAACAAACAAAAATACCAAACAAAAAAATGTTTCTCACTTCAGAGGGGCCCCATGGATTTCAAGTTTTGAAACCTGTCCAAAAAATGTTGCAGGTTTTCTGTCTCTGTTTTTGTTCATGAGCAAAAATGAACACCTAAACTTTAACCATTCAGTGTTTCTGTGGTTTGATTGCTTTGTTAGGAACTGTGTCTTGAGTCTGTGAAGGGAAGTAAGATATTGGTGCCTGTAGCTGGATGTTGACTTTAGGAAAGTTCTGCACGTGCCAGATCAGTAATCCTGGAACCATGTTTCAGGAGTTTTGAAGAGCGTGTGGATTCCTGTGATCCCAAGTACAAGGCTCAGAGAAGACACCTTTGTTTTGTTCCTTCCTTGCTGCCTTCCCTTCCCCTCTTGCCCCACGCTCAGTGAGGAGTTCTCCTAAGTGTTTTGTGTTCAGGAAGGGTGTCAGGTGGGTTTGTGTCTAGGCAAGGTAGGGCACCACAGCTGCCGCATCAGCTCTTTGGAATCTTTCCACCTCGCTGCCAGTTGCTGGTCTGCAGATCAGCCCTTTGGGCACATGTCTAACCACAGAGCAGCCTCACAGGCTCCAGCACCCAACTCCTCCTGCTACAGGCACTCTGGCTGGAAGAAACCCAGAGCAAAAGTCTGTGGGGATGTTTGAAATGCAGGCTCTGATTTGTAGAAGCAATCTGCTTGCAGCTTGGAGGGAGGAAAGGGCAGAGGTGGCCCACATCCAGTTCTTGGAAGCACCTAGCCTCTAAGTATCAGTAAAGAGGAGAGCAAAGACTAAATAGAAATACCCAAGAATTAAAAAATACAACCCCAAAGGGTTTCTGTGGTAGTGGCTCTTGTCCATTTCCACAGTGTAGCAGCTTCTCTCCCTCCCTGACTTTCAGTGCAGATGAACAGGAAGCTGCACTGACCAAAGGGTCAGTCTGTGCATTTTAACTACAGCTCATATCCACTGGGATGGTCCTTTTACATCAAGCCCACAGAGAGCTACACACCAAATGTGACTTCTTTGTCCTTAATCTACTGTATGTACCTGTTGGCTACCTAACTATAGCAGTAGTTGTCTTAGTGGAGTCTTGATTTTGGTAACAGAAAAGAAAGGGACACAAAATACGTTTTTGTGTAGCCAATGTACATCCTCACCAACTCAAAACCGGTGGTAGTGGGAGGGGAAACCAGCCCAGCCAAGGGTTGTGTGCCTGAATCTCCACACACATTTCTGCCTGTTTCATGACTCTGTGAAAATTTTCAATGTGTTTAATGTTAGGAGTTAGCTGGACTTTGAAAGACAAGAAATATATGTCTTTATGAATGGAATTAAAGCCCTTCCCTTGGAAAAGCCTGCCTGTAGTCATACTACATGTTAAGGTGTCTCTCCATCATCTTATTTCATTGGAATCTAGCTAACTCCAGCATGGCCTTAAGAGGATGTGTGTGGGCAGCTGACCAAGGCAAGAAATTCCTCATTTCGCTACTGGACATCCCCACAGAAGCCACACACATGCAGGCCTTAGCAGGCTCCTGCTTTCCAGACAGAATTAGGAGATGTAAAATAGTCTGAAGAAGATGACCAGTTCTGCATTGTGTTCTCAAAGGTGACCATGAAGATTTTGAAGACCATCTTGCTCTGTGGCTTTGTCCGTCAGAGACTGCCAAGTGAAGATGGTATTGTGACAGCCCTGTTACATCTGCTGTGCTGCAGCCAGCTTGTTTTATCCAGGTCCTTCATTGAACCCCAGATCCTCGAAGGCAGTGAAGTGATTAAATGCCTTTGAGCCTTTGCATCTCAGCTGTTTTCCTTCTTGAGGAAGACTGGTAAGAACGAGCTCGGTAAAGCTTATAGAGAGTGGAGATGAGTATTGCTGTTCTGCTTGTTTCTTGCTAATCTGCCTCTACTTCTGGGAAGATCAGCCATTTAACAGCTCTGCTTCTTATATCCCAGCTTTCTCTCAAGAGAACATTTCCAACCCATAATGTTGAAGTGTAAATGGCTCTTTAGCTCAGCAGTTTAGAGCCACTGCTTGAATGGCCGTGGCTTTGCAAGGGCCGAGGCTCTTCCGAGGCACACAGAGAAGCAAGCGGACAAACCGCGCTCTCAGCCCCCTGCTTCCCTCTTACGCCTCGGGAAGCCGGCTGCTGGCTCACCGGAGCGGTGGTTACAGAGCCAACAGCGCCCTGCTCCACGGCACGATTCCTCCACGCTTCCCCGAGCTGGGCAGCGACGGTAGCAGTGAGAGGAGGTGACAAACACAGCTTAACAAAGCAAAGCTTTCCTGGAGAATAAAGGTGGAACCTCACCCTTTCCTAAAAGGGCAGCAAAGCCCAAGTATTTCCCTGAGCTTTGATTCGTTGCTACCAAGAAGCGCTCTACTACAGTCATCTTAAAAAAAAAAAAAAAAAANCGAGCTGGCCAACTTGTCCTCCTTCCCCTTTGGATTTGAGCTGGAGGCTTTAAAAAATAAAAAGGCATCCTTTTGGGTGGCGGCTCGGGCTCCCCGCGCAGTGCGCGGGCGCTGTGAGGGCGGTGGGCCCGCCCCCCTCCCGCCCTGCCCCGCGCGCGCCGCCGTTTGAACGGGGCCATGGAGGGGCTGGCGGTGCTGCCCGAGCTGTGGCGGCTCTACTTCGCCTCCGTCCGCGCCGCCACCTTCCGCAACTGGCCCTTCACCGAGGGCTGCGCCTGCACGCCCGAGCGGGTGAGCGCGGGACCGGGGTGGCGGGGCCGGGGCGGCGGAAGCGGGGCCGGGCGGGTGCTGACGGCCTCCCCTGTGCCCGCAGATGGCGGCGGCGGGCTTCATGCACTGCCCCAGCGAGAACAGCCCCGACGTGGCGCAGTGCTTCTTCTGCCTCAAGGAGCTGGAGGGCTGGGAGCCCGACGACGACCCCTTGTGAGTACCGGGGGGCTCCCTCGGCCCCCACCCCGATCGGCGCCGTCCCGGCCCGGGGGAGCCGCTGGTGGCAGCCGAGGGGCTCGGCAGGGGAGAGCGGCTGCGTGTGGCTCCCTGTGAGCTGCTGTCTTCTCTCTTATTTTCTCCTTCTTTTCGCCTCTTTTCAGGGAGGAACACAAAAAGCACTCTGCAGACTGTGGTTTTCTTTCTCTTCAGAAAGAACCTGCTAACCTGACACTGCGGGAGTTCCTGAAGCTGGACAAAATGCGAATGAGAAAGGCACTTGTACGTACACGGGGTTCTAGTCTTTGGATTGTTCAGCTGGCCTCGTTCCTTACCACAAGGCTTGGTGCAGAGTGCCTTGTTGCATCCAGGCTCGGGCTGGATCAGCTGCTGTGCCCTTTCCTGGTTCTCAGCCATGCTTTATGCGGGATGTATCCCCATTTCCCCTCTAAGCTGAACGATACTCAATTTAGTGGCAGACAGTAATGTATTATTTTTACTCTTTGCAGAAAAAGGAGGTTTCTCAGAAGATGACCAAGGTTGAAGAGAAAGCCAAGATCCAACGTTTTATTATAAAGAATCTGGCCTAGACTGCTGCAGGTTCATAGTTGCCAGTGACATCTGTCTTGTGCACGTGCTGTGGCACTGCCCCGGGACTGAATGGCCGTGTTTCCTGAGGCCACTTCCAGACTGGCTGTCCCTGAGAGGCAGACGGAATTCTGCTTCACTCCTCTGATGCTGTCTGGGAGGTACCTAGGGTTTGATGCATTGCATCTTTCCTGCAGGGATTCTCCTAATCTTCCTGCTGGTTTAATTAAGGATTACTACTTGTGGGATTACTTGTTTTCTTTTTTTTTCTTTTTTTTTTTTTTTTTCTTTTTCTTTTTTTTTTTTTTTTTGTAAATCCAGCTGTTTAGAAATGTTGCTGTCTTGTAGAGATACTGGTAGCTCTGGTGCTAAAACTTGTATTTCTGATAGGAATTGACACAAATTTCCATTTTTGTACTGAGTATACCAATGCTTTTAGATTCTTTGGGACATAGAAAGGGGAAGGAGTTTTTAAAATACTTTAGGGATTTACGATTGTGGCTAATAACACTGAGTTATACCACATTTTAGTGTGCCTGGTATTGTTGTAAATTTCTGTTTGTGGTTGGCTGCTGCCTCGTGTTGATGCATTTATAAATAAAAGTTGAAGGCAGAACAACAAAGTTGTTTTACTCGATTTTCTGGAGGACAAGGATCTGACCTTTACTGCAGTGGGCTGCACTGAATACAGTTTTAACATCAAAAAGGAAAATAAGCTCATCAATTACAGCTTGCAGTGTTGTTGCTCAAGTGTCAAACTCTCTTAAGCAGTGTTCACATCAGGCATTAAAGACATTCAAATTTATTTGTACCTGGGGAGGTTTGGTTTGTCCCTTTCCTTGCCTAAGTTTGGAAAGGAAAATTTGCAGAACAGAGTGCAGTCAGAGACGAATTGTGCTCTGAACTGCTGGAAATGAATAGGGGAATCTTGGAGAAAATATTTCACTGTTACAGGGCCCAAGCTGATTACACAGGGTTGTGGATTCTGCAGACAGAACTGGATACACGTGATCAGGTGCTCCCAAAGTCAAAGCTTTATTTGGGGAATAAGTTTGTTGTAATAACATACTTATGAGAACAATTTTCCCATGTCTCTTGAGTTCAATGTTTTCTATCTAGACTTACTTGTAACAGTGACATAACCTTATTATCTCCAGCTGCAGCAGCCAAATCCAACGCTGAGTGCCCTGTTGCATTCTTCTTTTGCACGCTTGCATTGCAGCTGTAAATACAGAACACATTGGTTTAAAGTGCTTAAATTCATTGCAAATGACTGCACTTAGTGAAGTGGCTTGTAGATGAATATTGATGTAGGATAACTTCGGAATTTTTGGATGCTCCTTCCCACAGGGACAGGGGGCAGGCTCTGGCCCTCCAGTGGTGCCAAGCAGGTCTGTGCTGGCAGGCTGGGGGTGCCTGCAGCTGAACTGGGGCCCAGCCACAGTACCTACCCTAACAGGGCTCGGATGCAGTCCTCTCCCTCCAGTCCCAGCAGAACTGCCTCATGGAGAGCTGTGTTGTTGTGCCTGCATGGGAGGAATGAGCAATGTACTTATTACCTAAGGAAACTTAGCAAATCAAACTAAGGAAAATTAATAGGAGGATACAGAATACCCTAGAAGTCTGGTAGGCTTTGGTGGGGTTGAAGTGGATGGGAGAAGTGGATGGGAGAAGTGGATGGGAGAAGGAACTGAATAGAACAGCAGCTTTTGTAACAAGCTATGAGAAATCTTGAAAACTGGTAGCTGGAGAAGGAGTGAGGATACTGTCATTGAAAGGAGCTCCTCCACTACAGATTTGTGGAGGAGAGGTGGGGCTTTAGGTCTCTAAAGTTGGAACACATGATTTTTTGGGGGTAAAACTTGGAAAGAGCTAAAGCAGAGGATCAGAGCTCACTTACGGCCCTGACTGCTGGTTGATGTCGGCCCCTTTCTGCACGAGAGGGGAGATGGCTCCTGTGTGCTTGTTCAGGACAGCAACTGTGAGGGCAGGGCGCTCCTCCTCACTCAGGGAGTTGGGGTCAGCTCCCTG
Source organism: Daphoenositta chrysoptera (assembly GCA_013397915.1). Taxonomy (NCBI): domain Eukaryota; kingdom Metazoa; phylum Chordata; class Aves; order Passeriformes; genus Daphoenositta; species Daphoenositta chrysoptera. The sequence goes on from VZRO01003864.1 coordinate 198,085, forward strand.
GAACAGAGCAGAGGGAAAGGGAGCTGGTAAAACCACACAGATTCTTCAGTTTCCATCCTGCTTTTGTATTATGCCAATTCAAGTTGGAAATGGGCTTCATGCTCAAGACAGAGAGAGGTTCAAAGTGTGTTGTTTTGCTTTCGTCTGAAAATGATTGTCATCTCCTAGTTCAAAGCCAGAGTAAATGTGTGTAACAGTAGCCAAATGAGATCCCACAGCAGAAACACAGAGATTATGCTTGGTTTTGCTATATGTAGGACTTGATCCTCAACTATAAAACTATTACATTTTTCTTTCTGCTTGGCCTTGGCAAACCCAGAGAAGACTGCCTTATGCACTGACCAAATAGAAATTCAGGGAGAACATCTATAAATGTAAAACAGGCCCTATCTTCTCTAAAATGCTCCTTCAATCTGAAGACTGGTATTGCAAGCCTGTTGCCTCCTAATCATCAAGCTGAAGTTGCATTCCAGGCTAATACTCATGCAGTAAACAGCCAAAGAGTTGAAAAAGGAAACTTCAGCAAGCGTAACTTACATCACTGAGCAATTGTTCTATGAAGGGGATTCTCCCTTTCCCAGTTCGACCCAGTTCATCCAGTAGCTGTCTGGACTCTGGCTGTGGAGACACACAACAGCCAGTAACATTTCACACAGTGAAAATATAAGTAGGTGGGCCAGATTCTGCCTTGGAGTGAAAGTGAAAAATGCACGCAGTGGCATGAATTCAATGTATCTGAGCCTCATTGTTACTAATCCCCGACTTCTTTGGGAATGTCTTTGTGAATCTGAGTAAGTGTTGGGTAACCTGGGCTAATATCTCACTACTGAGGTCTTCATTCAGCAAGTGTGTCTGCAAATTTTTGGGTTTACATCAATGCAGCTCTCCAGGGCCGTACAAAGCTCTGTGCAGCACAGTAAAATTAAACATGGGTACATGTTTAGGATTAAAGTTTGAAGCGTCCAGAACTTGTGGAAGTATTTTGTTTTAAAAATGTGTATGTTTTGCCTCAGAGAAATTAATTTACTAAATCTTAAAACAACAACCAAACAAAAAAACCGAAAACCTTTTCCTTTTACTTCTTCCAAGCTTTCAACCTCCTTTTCTCATTTTGAAAGCTCAATCACTTGACCAAGAATTTTTATCTCTGGACTCGTATCACAGACCTCTGTATCTTCTCCCACCTGTTGAATTGGCTGACTGATCCAAGCCTAGATTAATGTACATTTCCCTTTTCAAATTTTCCATGTCATTAATGACAACCCCTTTAGTAGACAGTTCTTTCAGGAAATTTGGTCTCCAGTGGAAGTAAATCCTTGCTTCTTGAATTAAACTAGGCCTCTATGGAGTCAAATGTTGTAAAGTAAAGAAAAGATGACAATACCTCCATCTGATGTTGCTTCTGAAAAAAATCTCTAAGAGAATCACTCTGCACCAGTTCTTAGGCCTAATGCAGTGTCAGAATTGAATGAGTTCAAAATGAGAGAAAAAATCTAATTAAACTCTTAGTAGAAAAACAAATGCGGTATTTTCAGTTCTGAACTTAATGTCAGTTACCAATGTTCAGGTTTTATATTAAGTTAGACTTTTATTCCCTGTCCCCAGTCAGGGTTAAAACCTTTCTATTTTAACTGCTGGATGTCTCCTTCATGTTAGTGCTGCTCTATAAATATTTTCTCTTGTATTTGCAGAAGATACTTACGGAGAGCTTATATTCCTGTCCCATTACTGTTCTTGACTTGGTTCTCTTTATTTTGCCTCTTGAATAGAAAAGATTATTATCACCTCTGCCTACCAGAAAGGAAGACAAGTGTTAATTCAAAGCAAAGTCAGCATCCTAACTAGAACTTGGAGGACAAATCTGGAAATAATTTATCCACAATCAAAGCAGTATTTATCAGTTTTCTGCATGAGAAAGTGATGAAATACTTGTTGCAGATCATACTGGTTTTAACAAAAGGTTTACACAGCTCCCAGTGCAGTGGCTGCCTCTTGCCAAGTCTTGGACTGGAAGCACAAGATGGATGAAACTTAAAATGGATGAAGTATGTCAAATGATGCTATAGGTATTTCTGAATTGTAATGTTGACTTTACAACTGGTTGGTTTAATGAAAACCTAAGTCCAATATGCAATGCCCAAAATGTTGAGCTGTTACTGACACCAGTGGGAGATTGCAGTTACACAACATCTCTGCAAATTAGGTCTAGAATGAATGTATTTCTTAATTTCTTATCTTTGCCAAATATGCCAGAGCTGGCAGTCCCTGGAAGAGCTCGGAAGTAGAGATGATATTGATATTTATGGTTCTTATTGTAAAAGAATATGTGAAACATCTAAAGTTTTACTGCTATAATAAATACACTGCTGTGAGCTGTGGCTGCAGTTCACTGGTCTCTTCAGCTGCTCCCTAGGGATGAATTATTCCCTGGAGTGTTTGAGATAGTCTACATTGCTGAAATCTCAACTCAAACATATTTTGAGACGTAAAAGATAAATAGGCACAGAACGTTTGTCTGTCTCAGTGTCTAAGCTTCCAAGCACTACTTCTGTATTCCTGACTGCTGTATTTATGGGCTACTGTAAAGACGGGGGAAAAAAGCTCTCACCAAAATTAGTCTGACTGCCATCCTGTCCATCTGTGACTTCTGTTACAGCACTTGGGTAATTATTGCTGAACTTCACTGCTCTGTTAGGATGAATATCCTGTAGAATCATCACATGCAGGCAGTTATTAAGATTATCATGTAATGCTACTATAATCTTAGTGGCACAAAACTGTTGCATATGAGAAAATACACAGGCTTTTAATATCAGTGTCGAATTGCCACAAGACATTATCATATGTAACTGAACTCTGTTTTGAGGCAAAATTAGGTAGCATTTTTTTCTAAATCTTGTGTTAGGTATTTCTTTTGATTTAGAAAAAAAAGTGACACAACCCCACTTAACGAAATGAAGATTCTCATCCAAATTAAAGTCTTTCTACCACTTGAGAAATTTGACTTCTGAAATTATGTGATACAGCTTTTCAGACTCCACATGGCAAGGTAAGCTTTCCAAGATTCCTCACAAGAGATACAGACTGAATTTTGGATTTTTGAAATGGTAGATTTTCATCTTTGAAAAGCTGGAGATGTGTTTGTCGTGGGTTTTGGGACATGGTAATTATTGAAATAGAGGTTCCAGATTTTGAACAGAGTTAACAGGAGCTCTGACAAACGTTATCTCCAGAGTATTGAAAATTACTGAGCTTATTCCTTAAGAGCACAATTTGCAGGCTGAAAAAAAAGCAGGATATAAGATCAAACGCTAAGGGGTGCTAGAATCATCAAACAACATCAGCTTAAAGAAGAAAGTTAATAATAACAGCAAACTAACAAAATATGAGATGATAGAAACATAACCATCAAGTCTGGCTTAATCAGATAAGGATACTTGTTCATCCAGTTCCAACAGAGAAAGAAAAAGATTCTTTTCTCTGAAGCAATAAGTTAACACCCTCTGAACAGAAGCATTTCTTGCTTAGACCTGAATTTAAAATATATCATTACACTGCTCTAGTGATAGCTTTAGACCAGCTGCCTCTGAACAGGCCCCATCCCATGAACAGACCTTGTTAATAGCAGCAAAATTCAATGTAATAGTGATGTCATAGTCATCTTCAGAGACAGTAGCATAATTAATCTAGAGGGAAAGAGCAGCCATTAGTCTTACAAAAAAAAAAAAAAACCCCACAGAAGTACTTTTAGGAATAAGTCTTGCTGATGATGTTTCTTGTGCAGCCAGTACACAAAATCACATGTGTGGCCTTTGCCTACTTGTGATACTGTAATGTGGTATTTCCCATGTCAATGAGAAAGGGGCAGGTGTTTTTTGAGTAATGGGAAAACTCAGAACAACTGAAACGCTAAGTGAATCCAAAACTGTAATGAGGCTGCATTTCATGGAAGTACAGTCATTCTCCACCAAGATTTTGTAGCTGCATAAAAGGCTATGTTGTTCTTGGGACTCCCAGATCCAGGAGAACTGGTGGCTGCTTTAGTCACACCAGTCTGGGGAAGCACAGTCTGTATTAAAACTTTGGTAACTTTGTGTATCGAATTCTTGAGACAGTACTGCTGGCAACAAGTCTATGGAAACATACAAAAATGAGTGCACAGGGGATTATAAAGAATGGAATGAAGATTATATTGCAGCTGGTTGAGAATTTTGAGGTAAGGTTGATTATATTTCTAATCCACATGAAAAACTGAAAAAGCAGCATTAAACCCAGACAGTTGGCATCTGCTTTGAACCATTTTGTTACTTTTGGGGGCACTGGTTCTAAGACAATAAACTGACAAAAGGCCAAGAAGCAGCAGGAACAGCCTTCCCTAGGCAATTTTATATTTTTCAGGCCTATTCTTTTGAATCCTCTAGCAGAGGAAACAAGTTGCATTGGACTGTACCTCAACTCTGTTTAGCAGATATTCTCTTGTATTTATAGTTACACTGCAGCTTCTGAAGATCCTTGTGGACAATAGATCTCAATGGATATAGAAATCAGGTGCAAAGTATCTACTGTCATATCTACTCCTTAGGAAGGTGGAAACCTTCTTACTACATAAAAGCAGCTGAGCAAAGGCCTTCTCACTCCCCTTACAGCTGTTAGGTGAGAGAACAGGAATTGCCATTGGAAAGAAAGCAGAAAAAGTTTTCAGAAAAAGACTGAGCAAAAAATGGAACAACAAAACAAGACAAATGACACACACAAACTGGTCAACCTCTAAAGAAAAGGGAGACATTTATTTTTCCAGTGTTTATGTAGCAGCCACAATAATCTCATGACCCTCCATGGGAAGATATTACTCACAAGCTCCTTCCTACCTTTCCCATTTGAGGTTCTCCAATCAGTGTTCTGAATTCAAGATTGTTCTGGGCATAGCTTCTAAGATGAGCACAAACATGATCCAGCTGTTTTCTCCAGTAACCTGTTCACAGAGAGTTAAGCAGGAGAAAAATCCTTAAAATGTGATTAACATTCCTTCCAGTCAAGTGATGTAAGATGTAAAAGATAGCATAGTTTCACCAAGATAAAAAAAAAAATCTGTAGAAAATTCATCTAATGAAGAAAATGAGAAGGAAGTTATATCCTAAAAAGCCAGGTGAAACACTGTTTTATCCATAGGTTATAGTTCATCCTTAGGGCCCTCTATCCACAAAAAAGTCATGTCTTGGAATGATCCTTGGGAGTCAAATCTTGTCCTATGTGAAGGGAACATCTCACACTATTCCAGATCATAAGAAAAGAAAAAAGTAAAGTATTACAATTAAGCAATTGTGTGCTATTGAACCAATTTTTAGTTGATTTGGGATAACTGACAGGGAACAATAAGCCAAATCTGAAAACTGCAAACACAGAAACTCAGGATACACAGCATTTTGGTCTGTGTAAATTATCCTCCAAATAAATTCCTTTCAATTATATAGGTGAGAGCATATTAAAAGCTTAAGCATTCCTGCTCTTTTGCCTATCGGGATCTCTGGGAGAGAGAGAGTCAGCATTCCTTTATGCTGATAGAGAGCATGAAACATGCGGGGCTGAATGAGCCTGGATTAAAAACTCATCATAAGCCATTTAGAGCTCTTGCACCTCCTGTCCAGACACTTCTGGAGCTACATTCTGTTTTCATCAGAGAAAGAAACAAAAGGACTTGTTCTCATTTTTTAACTGATTGTTTTCAGGATCTGGCTAATTTTCCTTTTTAGCATCCTTCTGGTAAGTACAGAGCATGATTCATTTTGTTGTAAATAAACTGTGTAGGCCTGGTAACCTCATTTAACTTACACAATGAAGCTGCTCTGACCTTATCCTTTCCTTCATGTTAAGTGAAGCTTAAAACAGTGGAAAGAGACCAAGCCAGAAAGAAAATGCTGGTCTGGCTTTTACGAAATAAAGCAAGGGTACAAGGAGATTTGTGCTTGGAAGACTTAAGGTTGAACTGGTATGACAGCAAATCTTACTTGTCAAGCAGCTTTAAATGAACAGAAAAAGAAGGATCCACAGAACAACATAAATTGTTCCCTGCTGTGGTCTCATATGCAAAACCTAATACAAGCTGAAAGTAGTATTTAAAACATCTAAAATATTCTACTGGGTGAGTGATCTCTCCATAGAAGTCAATATTATTTGCAATAAAGTGGTTCATAACTAGCCTAGATCCCCAGATTTTATTTTAAAAATCCAGATGGTCAGGAACATATTCTTGCATGCATGATGTTTTATTAGATTTTAAAGGATTTTTGGCAGCACTGATGAAATACTTTCTGTGCTGTCAATAGCAGATTACACCCATATCACACTAATTTAACCTTTGTTACAGTAGAAAAGGGAAGCCTTTGTAAAGTTTACCTGGTAAATGTCTTGGCTCCTGTTCAAAACACTGAAAGTACAGCAAAAAAAGAAACCCAGTACACACCAGAGGATTAGTGTTTTGGTACTGCTGTTGTTTGCCCCTTTCTTAACTGTTTAGTATTTTTTTTTAAATCTTCACACATGAAAAGAAGGTTAGTTAATAGTTGGTATGGTCAAGAAATAATAACCTCCACCATCTTATTTAATCACTTGTATTAAAAAACTTTACTATCAAATGTCTGATCCTATTTTGATTGAAAAAATAATGGTCGTATTTGACATATATAAACAAGCTTTTTCCTGGGTGCATGGTCTTGTTAATACAGATAATTTCAAGCCATGTATACAACTGTTGGGGGTTGAGGGCATTGGAATTTTTCCTCCATCCCTGTTACTAAGAGACAAATGGCTGAGTGCTCAGAACTATTAAGCTTGTTGTAAAAGACAAAGACTATGGCTGGGTGTGGTGAGGATGAGGCTTGATGGGCGGGAGGCAACACCTCGTTGGGACTGACACTGGTCGTGGGACACCGGGAGGAAAGGAGCTGCTTCTCTGGGCTCGGACTGGCGACCGCAGGGGATCCCACCGTGATCTGCCTTCTCCTTCTGGCTGGGTGAGCTTTTGGCTGGGGATCCGGTTTTTTCACACACCGGGAGAGGGCGGTTTGTTTTTTTTCTTCCCTGCTGCTGCTCGGGAGTCACCGCACCTGCCCTGCCCGGCCGGGAGCTCCACAGCGCCCCTGCTGCTTGCAACCGCGATTACACCACACAGGAAAGTGCGTGGCAGCCCGAAAGACACCCGCTACTGGTTTCTGGTTTTGTTTGTTTGTTGTTATCCTTGTTATTGCTTGTTTATTCTGCTATATATATATATATATTAGTAAAACTATTATTCCTTTGTCCCCATACCTTTGCCTGAGAGCCCTTGATTTCGAAGTTCAAATAATTTGGAGGGAAGGAGGGTCACATTTTCTACTCTAAGGAAGGGTTCAACCTCTCTTAGCAGGCACCTGTCTTTCAAACCAAGACAACAACTCAGCATGAACTGACTTAATAGACATTTATTGATTTATGGAATGAAATATGTTGCTCAGTCCTTGTCAGTATCTAATGGAGAATACCTTACACAGTGCAACTTCAACAAAGTTACCACTCTGCTAAGTGGATGAAAATGAAAAGAATTCAAAAGCAGTTCAGAATTTCTTCCCTACCTTTCCCAGTGACAGCAGTTCTCACTCACAAGTCAAGCTGTACTTCCGACAGAGATATACAAATATTCAGTGTTACTTTGCTTTTTTCTTGGCACTGTTAGGTGCCAAGCCTCTCTTATCTCTGACTAAATTAAGCTCCCTGACATGTTGAGTCAAGTGTTGTATTTCCTACAGTGATGTCTTAGAGAACATGTCACATTTCAGAAGAAGGGAGGAGGAAAACATTACCCCAGTAATTATTTTAAAAATCAGAGTCCATCTGAATACAGATACACAAGGTCAAAAGAGGAATTACTAACATTCACTAGCAACTTTTACTACCCAATAGAAAATTAATTCTGATAACAGCCTGAGGGGTTGACCATCTGATTGCTCAAGAGAGCTAGATGGGAAAGTGGATCTAAAAGAGTAACTGCTCCTCCAAACCAGGGTTTGGTGCTGTAATGATTTAAAACTCACTCATTCTGTGGATTGCCCAGCTGGACTGCCCTGTGAGATCAAACACAATTTTGCCCACTAAGCCATTTATTAGATCCCTAATTAATACTGATGGACTATCTTCAAGGGCTTGGGATCCAGAAAGCTGCAGATTTCTCAGGATAGTAAAACTAAAACCTCAAAATGTCAAGCATTTAATGACAGCAAACAGTCAAGTGTTCCACAAAGAACAAAGTGACCACAAAACTCACTTGGAAAGAAAGTTTTCTGTAGTACTGATACTGCTCCTACTGTAGTCTGTGATTGGAAAGACTCGTCAATGTTTTCATAATCCTATTAAGAATCCCTTCCTCTAGTTTAGTTTTACAGAAACTTCTATAATTTTATTCCACAACAGCACCCCAAACAAGTTTCTAATGTAGACAAGCTTCATCATATTTTCCAGAGCTCTGATCCCCTGTGTCTCAGAGTTTTGTTTATCAATATCCCTGCAGGTGCCATTACAGCTCTGCCTGAAGTTCACATTGCAGGGGCTGGGGAGGGTGCTGGGAACTGGGAGCTGTTCAGCGGTTTCCAGTTCAAATACAGGACACCTGCCTCCAGTCTTGTGGGATCTGAGGAAATCAAACTATTACCAAATTAGTATGGCTGCACAGGGCTCAGTAGCCACAATTTTGATTTTGCTGATAGCTTTCTTTTAGCTATTGGTGGAGATCAGTGATTGCATTCTAAGGCAGTGCATTTACAAGTGACTGGTGGGAAGACAGACTTGTAAAGATGTAAATCAGTGTCCTACTGATGCCACATTCCATAGACTATAGTATTTTCAAGAAAAAGCAAGGTCATAAGTTGTTTAGAAATAATAAAATCAGAACTTCTAACCTTTTCCAGGACTAATGGCTGTCAGGAGAGGCTTATGATCACTCATCTTTTCCACCTTTTCTTTTTGTGAAATCAGCTCAAGCTCCTTCTTTTCCAACAATTTGCTGGATGGGTAAAAAAGTCCAATGGTTTGGGTTCCTTTATCTTCTCTTTCTGTTAGTTCTGCCCTTGATTTGGGCAAGGAAACAGGACAAGGTTGCCAGGCAACTTGAGCCTGTAGTTGTTTTGCCTGTGGGGGGTGGAGGAGAAGGGAAAACGTAAGTAATATAGATATAATTCAATGGCTTACAAGCATAACTTAACCAGAACAGTACACCAAATTGTAAGGGAATGAAAAAGCTAGCAGGAAGAATCATTACCAATTTTTTATTTTAATTACCAGCCTGTAACAACAATGCAACTTACCATGAATATTCAAGCAAAATCCAAATTCTTCATGATTGCCAGGGGACATGTATGGTTTGTAGGGCAAAAGCTGGCCTCGCTAAGTATTGGGCTCTTCCTTAAAACAGAGTTTTAAAAACACTACTACATTTGCATGAAAGAATATCAGCAGGCCACAAATAATTCACAACTAATGACATAGAAGTACTTAAAGAGCTAAGACTTTTGAAAGGCTGATCGTTTCTCACTTTGCCATTTAGAAAGAGGCTGGATCAAGGCATTGGGCTGAGGCTGCTTTTCAGCAGAAAACAGAACCAAAGGGTTTGCCCTTGTGCTCCCAGCCCACAGCATTGTCCCAAGGAAATGAATGGAGTTGTGCTGATCCACACCCACAATGGAGCAGCCTCTCAGCTGAGTTCAAACCTGGCTTTGTAACACCGTGTGTCCTACCTGAGAAGATCCCAGTGAGTCCCCACGATCTGTGGGACTGGCGGGAGAGCTCTGCCTGGATGGGGGCTCTATGTAGACACCACAGGACACGCAGAAGCGAGCACAGGGCTGGTTGCTGGTACCACACTTGGAACAGGAGAAGTAGCATGGAGGAGGTCCAGGCTGGAAAGTTCAATGCAACATTTGTCACTAGAGAAGCATAGGATGAATGACTCAGGAATGATAAGAGCAGAGGAATGAATTAAAAGGAAGTAAAGTACCACTCTGAGTCCCCTGGTACAGTACAGGACTGTCCTGGGTTGCAGTGTATTCTATTGCCATCTACATGAACTGTTGAGGTGGGTGGTGTTGCTTGCCTCCACCCTCCAGACTATCTCCTGTTAGTGGGTTTTGCCACATGACTCATAGATAACCTGTTCCAACCTGACAATATTGTGTTAATGGCCAATCAAGGCCTTACCACATGACTGGCAAAATTACATCATCCCATTGTGAGATGCTCCACCCAGAGGGAGGAGACAAGCATTCCATCCTGGATATAAACTGAGATTGCAAACACCACAGGCAGCCCTGTCTACTGGCTTCGCAGAGGACAAGAGCTACTACAGGACCCTCAGCTGGAGACCAGACTGCTGAATCACCGCTGAATCACCGCTTCAACTGAGCTACTACGTTTGGACTGCTACCACCACCCCAACAGGGTGTCAGGTTGTATCTGACTTTGTCAGTGTTTTTCCTTGTATTATTTCACTTATTTTTAATTTTTTCTATTGAATTTTATTCTGATTTACGATCTCCCACTGGTTTGTTTTCAAACCAATACAAGGACTAATGGTTATTTATGCATACAGGGGAGTGTTTTAAATTTTATGTGCATTCAGCTCACAGAAAAGAAATTCTCCTCAAGTGTGATCTTAGGTAGAAGTACTGTACAAGGAGAAATTGTTTACATTAATTGTAACTCTACTTGGCAGCAGATAAGTACTTGTCTTTACTGAAGTTAAGGAGGCCTTCAGTCAAAACAATTGCATGCATCATCTCATATCTGGTAATTGCCTATATAGGTGATTATAGCCCAGAGTTGTTATGGGAAAACTTGCATTAGGTTAGCCTACACTTCAACCTTTGATGGGTAAATTACGTTGCCTGAGCACAGGGTTGTTGCATCTCAGCTGATGCAGTGATCTGGTGCTTGTTGACCCGTGATCATTTGTTTGCGACTCTAAACCCTTGGTCACTGACTGATGCGGGGTCAGGATGTCTTCTAAGCCTTTCATTTTTCTATACACAATCCTATAGGCTCCAAGCAGGTATCTTGATAATAACACTGTTTACTGACTGACAAAAGTTTTGCAAAGAGGGATTTGACATTGCTGCAGAGAAGCAGCAGCAGGTTTTATCCCCACAGACAGCAGGAGCACGTGCCTTGGCCCCACACCAGGCACAGAAGCGGGCGTCACTCTGGTTCACGCCGTTGCATTTTGAGCACAGAACCGTCTTCCTTTGCTGGCCCTGGTGAGGTGGGCAGGAGTCTCCTCCAAACACAGACTAATAAAACAAAACAAGTGTTAGGGAGAAAATGCTTCTCATGAAGAAATGTCCACAAGCCTAATAAGGGGAGAGAGGAAAGCAAGCTGCTCTGACAACATAAAGCAATATTCAGCCTAAATCAATTATTGCAGCTTAGAGTGAGCAACAGAATGACTTGGATCTAACCTGCAATTTTGTTTTTCATTACAGAACCATGGTAAAATGTAGCGTTAATTAATATGAAAATATTTTTAGCAGAACTAGCACCTAAAAATCAAACCTTATCAATGCTGTGCTTTTAAACTGAGAATTTATTAATAGGGACCTATGTATAAGTACAGATGAAATTCAGATGGAGGCTTCTCTGCTGATAAACTTGCATTTTCAAATCCAACACACGACTTTCTTTGTACCACTGTTTTTAGTAGTATGGCAGGGAGAATGCGTTCAGGCAAGGAGTTTCCTCACATTTTGGAATTTGCTGCATAAATATTATTTTGCACTCTTTTGGCTTGTGCAAATTACATATTACCCAACTTTTCTACAGTTAACTTCTATGAGTAAGCAAAAGTGAACAAGTTTTTAATCTGAAACTTTAGAGCTTCAGTATAGATCCCAGTTAGGACAAATAGGACTTAAAAATCTTTTGTTATGTTTTGCCTCAAGGCTTATGCAGTTTATTTCCTCTACAAGTCAGGAATATGGATAAGGGACAGAACCCAAGGAAAATTATTTTGATTACACCACAACAGCAAGTAAGCAAACACAAAATAGCCCTGATTTCATCTGTGGCCTGCATTGCAATTTGAACAATGTCATTTGGGGGTTCAGTTGGAAGATAAAATTTACAAAAGCACAAGCCTAAATATGTACTAAATATAAATTATTTTATAGCCATTAATGATAATATCAGCGTCATCACTATTAATTATTCCAAAATACTATTGTTATCACTAATTAATCACTATTATTAGTAAAGTTTCTGATTACTATTAATAATCCTTAGTAAGTATTTAACTTTCTCAGCTAATACAGGTCTCACATTCAAGTCACATGCCTAACTACATATGCAGCTACATATTACCTACACACATCTGCATTCAGTGAAGCAGCTAAACATACATTTATCTTAGGTAAACACAGAATCCTACTGAAACTCACTTTGAAATGACACTTCAGTGCCTATCCAAGAGACTTTTGCCTCTAGCTACAGACAGTTTGAGAACTCAGGATATTAACCATTAAATCAGAAGATTTTAACATGCAAATCATTATTATTCTATCATTTTTGTATTTATCACAGCCTGGAGAGGTGAAATGTACCAGACATTTTTCATACAAGACTTTTCAGAACTGAAAGTTAAATTCTTCTAAGGAATCAAGCTAAACAGGGAGTTGAAACAGAGCAATTTTAGAGCTAATATTTCAGTGCTTTCCTCACCTCTGTGCAGAGTCACAGCTAAATACATGCATGTAGGAGAAGCAGCAAATGAAGATAAGAAAAATAAAGTAAAAGTGTAGATATGAAAAATAATGTAAAAGCATATTTTATTTTCAGAAAATAACTTTAATCAGTGTGATTGATGTTCCTGGTGTATACACTCAACTCTTCTATTGCAATTGAAAGTAATCTGGACACAAACAAGACTCCCTTGGAGTCAAGACTGCTCACTTTTTAAGAGCCTTCTAAAGCTTTCTCAATGGCATTCACAATCCTGACTTCCATGTCAGAAACTTGAAGGTATATGAGACACGTTTACCTGGACATTTGTGGTGGAACTTCTGTGGGAGGACTGGGCTTAAATATGACATGGGGGAGAGAATCTATGCTTTGGTAACACAGGGACACACAGACATGACTTCAGTTTTCCAAAGATAAAGGATGTTCTGCTTTGGTTTGATTATCCCAGTGTGATTGAAGTCTTACCATCTGTACTTCAGGCAGTTTGCTCTCACAAGTTGCACAGTGTTTATGGTGAAGAGGATTTACTGTGCCACACACTTGACAAATGACTTTGCCCTTTTAATCAGAGAGAGAATACATTTCATATAGTATCTGAAAACTCTCAACAAGACAAAGACTTGATCTTACAAAGTGCTGTGGTTATTCAGCGCCGCACATAGAAGAGATCCTTCAAGTCTGGGCTGTTTCACACTTTAGTTAGGCCATGTTGCCTGCTCATCACAAATCTATATAACTTGGTGACTATTTTTTTTAAACTATGGTATAGTTTCCTCAGGACATTATGTATCAATATCTACAGATCTTTATATACACTAGTGTCAGTTTATAATATAATACCATAATACCATGAGGTGCCTTAAAGGACCTCTACAAGGTCTTGGCACAGTCACTATCAACAACTGAGTTTCTACCAGAGCTAAGAATAATTAGTCTGCTATTTTGATGTAGCCACCAAATAGCTCAGGTCTTCCTCTGCATCTGCATCAGGGCTGCCATATAACATCACACTTGGGACAATGACTATAACCCACTGGTGGTGGGTTGATGCTGGCTGGAGGCCAGGTGCCCACCAAAGTTGTTCTATCACTCCCCTCCCGAGCTGGACAGAGAAGAGAAAATACAATGAAAGGCTAACGAGTTTAAGAGCAGGGAGAGATCACTCACTGATTACTGTCAGCGGAAAAACAGACTCATCCTGGGCAAAGTCATTGAATTTATTACCCATCAAATCAGAGTAGGAAAATGAGAAATAAAACTAAATCTCAAAAAGCACCTTCTCCCCACCCCTCCCTCCTTCCTGGGCTTAACTTTCCTCCTGATTCTCTATCTCATGCCCTCCTCAGCAGCACAAAGAAATGGGCATTATGGTCAGCTCATCACACATTGCCTCTGCTGCTCCTTCCTTCTCAAGGGAAGTATGTCCATATCTTTCTTGTACTGGGGAACCTTTAATCCCCTTTTCCATTCAAGATGTTTTTAATCCTACTAACTCTTAAAGCTGTCCATAATGTAATTATAGAAAGCCAGGTTGAATCAAAATATTTGTACTGAAGTCACCTGTTAGAAAAATGCATGCCAGGAGTTAAATCACTATTTTGTTCTATTTATTCTCAATTACCTTTATGCAGATGTTGTTTTGGGGCTGCAGCTGTGGAGCTATTGGTGACTCACAGATAATGCAAGTGGGTGTATTAACTGGCACAAGATGTCTGCATTCGAGGCATGGTGCCATCTGAAGGAAAAGCCACGTCACAGTTATGTTAAGGACCAGAATGAGATCATTAAGGTTATCATGAGATTTCAGTATTTTCCTAGCTGGAGTCTACTTCAGCAGCAAGGTCACTGGAAACATAGCAACTGACAGCAACTGATACTGATACTGATCCTTAAAGATCATAGTATACTGAGAAAATATTAAGACATCTAGAAAGAGAATGCCAGGAAGGTCCTAAGGTAATTTTCAATAACATTAAAACGCTACTATAAAATATGTACAGGTAGTTGAAATTCTCCTAATTATAGACTTAATCTAAAGAGGTGGTGAATCTCAGTCATTACTTAAAACCACATCATTGCCCTAGACCAGACAACTTTCTGATGATACAGGAAGGGAAACACACCATGGGCTTGTTAGATAGGTTATTATCTCTTGGGAAGAGATCAGGGAAGACAGTTATAGGCACCACTGCAAAAACTTGGTGCTCTTACATATGCCCACACATGCCACCGTTTAAGGTTTCAGGACTGGTACTGTTTCCTGACAGGCAAATAAAACAATTTACTTCTTCATTGTTTTCCTTATTAGAATACATGGCACTTGAAGAAATCTATGGTTAATTTTGCCCATGGTTAATGGTTTATGGTTAATCTATGGTTAATTTGGAGAATTTCATTGGGTCCAGTGCTAAAGGTATTGAGCAGAACAAAGCAATTAGAGCAGAACTTTCAAATGGAAGTGGGACTGAGCAACAGGTTTGCCAGCACTGACTGTGTAACTTGCAGAGGCTGTTGTTCTCTCCAAGGATGATGTGTGGATTGCTATGATGTTTTGCTGACCTGTGTTCCTTTGGGGAGTGGGAAGCAGTGGACTGGCACAGGGGGGATCAGAGATCCACATTTCTGGCAGAAGTAAGCCAAGGGGTCCGACAGGCGGGGGGCAGAACAGTGTGCACATCTGAAAATAAGAGCAAACTGGCTGAGCTTGTTTTGGCATTGCACTGCTGCATAATAGTGAATAATCTGGAACTTGTGACAGGACTTAGGCCACTGATTTCTCAGTTGGGGTTTCCAGGCTGTGGTGGGACACCACACCATGCCCTAACATCTGTAATATGAAGTTCTGAACTCTTAAACAGCTTTGCAAGGTAGAAAGCTCTCTGGCTACTATGGAGTTTCATACTTTCCTCCTCATCATGAGAGGTAAACAGGTCTGACAGGCAGTCTGTGTCAGGCCTCACTGCTGCACCACAGGGAGCCACTGATGTAGATCACAGAACCTTTTAAATAATGATAAGCATTAATGGTCTGTGAAACTACTCCAGTGACCAGTGTTCACCTACAGCACTGAGGGTGTACTATAATTTGAAAAGAGAGTTTTCTCCCTGATCTTATGGGTGTTAGGAATTTTTTAAAGGGGTGATGAGACAGCTGATAACTGACAGTTGAAAACTACATTTAAGAGAATTTTTGAAGTCCTACCTAGATTATACTCTCCAGTATGAGCCAATATCTGTCTTTGCCTTCCTAATTTTTACAGAGGCCCACAGCATTATCAGCTTGGTTGCAAAAGGATCAGATACTTTCCAAAGGACAAATATGTTAAAAGGAGAAGGCACTTACTTAAGGAAATCTGTTTCGCTCTGGATCCTTGACACTTGTGTGCTTGCTAAGCTTTTATGGCTAGTCACTGCAGAGGAACTTGCAAACTGAAATAAAGGTAATTCTTTAGGCTTTAGTAAGGAAATATTTGCAAAATGCATATAAAGATAGCAAAATCAGCTACAGATGTAATTTGAAACAAACTGCACTGAAATGCACTGCTTTGATGAGTACCTACTATCCTTGATTCCCCCATTAGCTGCATTAAAGACACACGGCTTCTTCCAATAAAAATAACTCAATACCTTGCCATTTACTTCCACCACAGCATTACTGAATTTGAAATACTGAAATACTGAAATATTAACTCGCCAACATTAAGTAAGTAAGTATTTGCTAACTGCAGATTCAGGAATGTATTAGAAGAGAATTAGTAGGAATGCACTGTTAACTTCCTTTGCCTGGTTTTGTCCATCCTAATGACTGTGTCCTGCTTTGGGCATTCCTATTCTAGTGTGTCATTACCATTACATTTAAATCAGGACTGTAGAATGCAGACAAAAGGTATTAATAGCTGACAGAGATCACAAATCTTTACCTCTTCCTTTTTTTAGAGCTATGTCCTGATGACAGCCTTGTAGTTTTCTTCAGGTTATCCCTCTGCTCACCTGCAATGACTCCATCGGTTGTGCTGAGGTGGATTCCTCTCTGTACTCTGTGGTTCCCAAACGACTGGCAAGGAGCTGTGGTCCTTGAGGGGACTTGTGGGAAGGCTTTCTGTCTGTTTCCAAGATGAAAATTACAATCCTGTTATTCCACTGTCACCCACTTCATGCAGTTAATATATATCTGAACATGAATGTTACATACTCTCGCTAAGCATATTTAAAAATGTATTTGCCATCCACATTTCGGGTTCAAATAAGCTGCATGGAATTACAACAAATTAAACTAGAAGAAACCTCACACCTCTCTGACAGAGCTTACTTTTGTGTTTTATTTTATTTACAGTTTTCTTCCTACAGTTTTTGCAGGCTTTAAAAACCCCAGCTCCTACAAGTAAATTACAGTAAACATTAATACAATTCCCTGCTCTTAAACAGTCTCATTGCTGTTGCCATGGAATAAGAGGCTTTCTCTACAGAGAATTTCTGGGTCAAGCTTTCATTTCTGCTTTGTGTATTTATTTTGGAATCTTACTGCAAGCAAAGAGTAAAGAAACGCTGTAAAGGATTTGCAATCCCATCAATTTAACAGCATTTTCTGGCACAAAGGGAAATACAGAATGGGCCTTGTGTTGCTGAGAAATGAATGACATTTTAATATGTTTTTAAGAAGTAATGTGAAATGTATGGAAGGTAAGTTTTGTTCTCTATTTGCAGTGGTGAGGAATTGAAACTGGAATTTCCAGAGGATGTTCTGTCTTCTGAGATGGTTTTAAAATTACCCACATTTCACAAGTGATACAAGAGGAAAACTACACTATTTTCTGCTAGAACAGAAGAATGTCTCAGTTTTATGAAGTCATACTGTACCTTGAACGTCTTGGGGTGTTTGATCCCAGGCAGGCTTGATTTCTACATTCAGTCTATTCTTCTTAGGTTTTGTAGTTAACTTTCCACCTTCCTTAGTCTGAAAGGTAATTCCATTTGAATTCCAAATCAAATTATTGCTTTTGCTCTAATTCTCTCTTGCTATAGTTATTTGCTGAAAATTTAAATGTACATGCTTAAGCTATATATTTTCAATGCAAGCATTTGAAAAGCTTAAATTATAAATGTATTTTTAAAATATTTGATCTCAATTAATCATAAAGTACCACTGGGGGAAAAAAAAACCCTGTCCCCTTGAAATATTAATATTACACAAAGGACCAAAACAGCAAAGATGGGCAAACAGAGAAAATAAGTTATGTGAATAAAACTGGCAGTCAAAGCTTAATCTCAAAATAATATCATATTTATAAAATTTTATATTCATACAAGGGGTTACAATAGCTAAAACTTACCTGTGTGGCCATATATTTTAGGAAATTCTTGTCATCATCTTCAACAGGGTGAAGGATGTTTGGTTCCTGGTACTCTACCACAAACACCTTTGTTACAACTGAACTCTCCCTGTGGTCCCTGAAAATCAATGTTCACTAGGCTATGAACGTGCCACAGACCTGTGTGCTGCAACAAGTAAATCACTGATGGATGTGGCTCATGAGGTGGAACATCCCTTCCAAGCTTGCCAGTCATTATTTCAGTAGAATCCTGAGCAATATTTATTTGATAAAACAACTGTCATTCTCTAATACCTATTAAATTACAACAGTAACTCTGAAACTGCTGTAAATGTCCAAACCACTCTGTCATGATTTATCGTCATTCTAGAGCATCTCTGAAATCATCTTAATAAAAACAGACTGAAAACAAGTGTTAATCTCAGTAGTGATAGAAAGAAAATCAACATAGGCCAAGCTTTTGTGTGTTATATAATGTTGTTATATTCCAGTGCAGACACAAGCACACTCTGGCTGCAGGTGCAGCTGACAGGGAACAGCAAGCACAAATCTCCAAGTGGAGTGGAAGTTTCTGCTCCCTTGGAAATAAAAGATGATGCAACACAGCACAGACAGAGAATTTATATGTCCTCTCTCTGTCTCTAAGCATGAAGTTAGTTTGGACTAAGTCAGTGGCTGTGCAGCAAAATCCAGTTTTCTTTCTGTGTATTGTATTTTTGCTTCACCCAACATTGTACTTAAGCTGTGAGGTTCAGCACTCTGGGATCCTTTGGGAGGAACTAACCAAACTCATGGGAAGACCAACTTCTATAAATCCACTGAACCACTGGATGACACCAGAAGACACCACCCAGGTTCCTCTGGTGTTTCTGATGATCATGCCCCAAAGGATGAACTCTCAGTACAGTACATCAGCTTCTCACCCATAGCCTCCAGGATCATTGGACACCCACAGTCCAGGAGATAACATCCAAGAGGTAATCCAACCACACAAACACTTGATGGATAGAAAGTATCCAGAGAAAACCATGTCAGTGCAATTCTTGAGGATCATTTATACTGCAAACTGCCTGGGGAAAGGCTCATCTCTCACCTGCAAGGTATGGAACGCTTTAAATAACAAGGCTACAAGCTATGACAGGGATATTTGTCCTTTCCAAAAACAGGCCTAAAATAAAACAGGATACTCACTTCGTAACTGCCAAGGCCTTGACCATTATTTTCCCCACTGGTAATAAGATAGGACCCTTATACTCCAAAGTGTTACATGCCCCATGGCCAGGTTTCTTAATCAGTTCTGGTTTACTTCCATCTAAAGTGTAATAAATAGAGGCCCCAGGTGTATCTGAAATAAACAGAGAAAGTAATTCCTCAGACTGTAGGCGACCTTGGAAAAAGAAAGTACTCACTACTGTGCTTGATTTTTCTCACATAAAGAAAATAAAGCAGTTTCATAAGTGACTGAATATTTGGGACCAAAATTGTTTCTCCCGTGAAATATCAGTTATTCAAAAAAAGCAATTTCATTGTAAGTAACATTTCTGACAGCAAAGTAGCTGTGCAATGGTTTTGCATGAAAACATTGCAGCAGCTTATCCATTCCAATGACAGAAAGGATATTTTCTGCCATAGCGAAAGGTGACAATTCAAAAATTGTAATGACAATGTTGGGAGTGAGCCTGGCACACGATTCTTTCAAACACTGTTTTTGCAGTCAAAGCAAAATGCAACAGCTTAAAAGTTTGGCCTAGGAAGCAATTAAGACTGCTCACCCATATAACTTTTATTTCAGTAATAGTGTTGGAATGCATAAAGTTACATGCAAATACATTTGGTGCATCAAACCTGTGGGTTAATGTTATAAGTTTCTTAATGAAATGCACACTCAAAAAATCATAGTTAAATGCAAAGAAAGAATAGAGGCTAAACATTTCAAATGGACACATAAGTAAAGGTTTGAGATGGAGTCAAAGCTCTTGTTCATACCTGATTTTATTTCTATGAGAGTATTTGTGTCTATTTCCCGTTGAGCTTTCCCTGGAGATGGGATTCGAAGTGGGATGATCTGAGGAACTGAGACAGAGCCAGCTGTCATTTTTCTCAGCAGTGATCTTTAAAATAGAAAAATAAAAAGGCAGACAATTATTTTTCTAAAAAGAAGAATGCACTGAGGAATATGGTCTTTTAGCATGATTCCTTGTCTTTATTTGTTTCTCTTAAAAGAGAGAACATTGGATTCTTGAAACCATCCTGTGACTGTGATTCCGTGTGTTTGAGCTAGAACAGCTTTAGCACCAAATGTCAGTGATAATGTAGGAGTAAGGAACAGGAATCTCCACCCTAATCATGTCAGATGTGAAACCAGCCTCGTTTCACTATGGTCACCTGAATAACTACAGGATGTTCTGAAAAGGACTAAAGAAAAACAGCTATTACTTAAGCTTATGCCAGTTATCATGTGAATCAAGAATACATCCATAAAATAGGTGCCAAACCCAATTTATCCTAATGTACATAGTCATTATCATGTCATGTAATTCAAGAATGAAAAATTGCATTTGGATATGATGACATTTTGAAAAACAAAGAGATGTACTCCAGATCTTGGGAGTTGATGCTCAGGGCCAGCAAACACGTCTATGCTACAAGGGTTTGGTTTTGTAATCAACCCTCCAGTGCTCCGGAAACAACTCTTATGCTACTCATCAATGCAGGCAGGGAGGGTCACTCCTCACCCACTCTGGGCAACCTGTCCCGGTGCTCAGGCACCCTCACAGGAAAGAAGTTCTTCCTCATGTTCAGGTGGAACTTCCTGTGTCCCAGTTTCTCTCTGTAGCCTCTTGTCCCATTTTTGGGCACCACCGAGCAGACCCTGGTCCATCCTCTGACACACACCCACCAACCACGGGCGGATCAGATCTCTACCTGACCTGAGGGGGCTGACAGCTTTTCCCTCACGCTCCCACCTGCTCTTGGCACACCTGGACCAAAGGTACGCGGGGCTCCGCTCCAGCCTCTTGGGATAGCATCCTGGCGGGACGCACGCGGCCCCACCGGCACCCCCAGCGCGGCCAGGCCCTGCTGCCCGCCCCTTCACGGCGCAGCCCCCGCAGCTCGCCCCGCTCCATCCGTGCTGTCCAGCCCCTGCTCACCTCGCTGGATCCCGCTGGATCCCGTCCCTCTCGCTCCCGTTTCCACGGACGCCACCCGCCCGCCGCTCCCGGAGCCCAGCGGCCGTTGCGTAGCAACCGACCCCGCCCGGCCGCAGTGTCGCGCGTCTCTGACGTCATCTCGCCGCGCCGGAGCACTCCGTGCTATGGCGGAGGTGAAGGTGAAGCCCGAGGTGCCCGACTCCATGGACATCGAGAGCAGGTTCTGGGGGCGCCCGGAGGCACGCGTGGAGGCTGACGGGCGGCGGGGTGGGTGTGTGGAGTTCGGCAGGTAGGCCAGGGACGTGTTTTGGGGCGGGGCCTTGTCATTAAAGGCTTGAGGGGGGTGGTTCGGCGGCCGAGTGCTGGTCAGGAAATAGGTGCTGAAGGAGAGGGTTGTTGGAGGCACTGAGAGTTTCGTGCTGGGAGGTGTTTAGGGGGCAGTGGGGGCTGGGTGTTCTTCTGGTCTTGGAAAGGGAAATGGTGCACAGGAGTAGGTGCCGAGCTCCCTCAAGAAGCTACTGATGGATACTTTCCCCTTGACTTGCTCTTGTCACTCTTTTCCATCCTGACTCCAGTCCTGTTTGGATTTGGTTTTGGATGCAATAGAACATGCCTTTAAAGTTGCTTCTCTCCTCCTGCAGGATAATTGAGCTGTGCCACCAGTTCCCACATGGCATCACAGACCAGGTGATCCAGAATGACATGCCTCACATGGAAGCCCAGCAGAGAGCTGTGGCCATCAACAGGCTGCTCTCCATGGTAGGGACATCCCATCTTCCTCATCTTCCTCAGCACATACACAACCACAGGGCCCATTAGTGATGGGGAATTAATTAGATGTAGACAAAAGGATGGATGTTAGTTCTCATATGTGAAGGGCTTCTCTGAACCCCTCACAAAATCCCAAGCTTGTGGATTGCTCTGATGGCATACAGGTGAAACATGCCAGATCTGTAAGAACCAAGGCTGTAACTGCAGGAAAGGGTCAGCTGGCAATGAAAGAGTGAATGTTAATTAGTGCTGTTATACACACTTAAACTCCTAGGCTTGGCTAATTGCTTGCCTCTTCAAAATAGGAAATAAGGATTTTGCCTGGCACAAGTATGCAGAGCAGAACAATCTTTTTGTGTGTGTGTGAGAAGTGCCAGTAATTTGCTTCTGAGAGTCACTGCCCATCACAGTTGGCAGCGTTCCAGTGATGGCCACTTAGTAAAAAGTAGAACTTTGCTGCTGGAATTTGGAATTGTTCCAGAGCTCCACCGTCTCATTTCTGGATTTCCATGCAAATGAGTGCTTTGGTGGAAACTGAGAGCAAAGTGTACAAGAACTTGATGTCCCTTGTACCATGTGAAAATCAGGAGAAATAATAGGAATTGTGTAGATGTTGTGGGAAGGGTCCAGAACTGTTTGTTATTTCAGATAGCTGATGGTAAGTGGATACTTTTCAGGGGAAAAACATCTTCAAGGCTATTATTGTAGCTGTAGGGAGAAAATACCCTCACGGCTGTTATTGTTTCCAGTGGTTAGAAATGTTAGTTTTCATTTTTCTTTATTTAGTTGACATTAAATAAGGTTTTTATTTTAGAATATTCTTCTAAAACACCTTCTGTTTTGTTTGAAGGAAAGTAAATGCATTGTGCCCATCTCTCCTAGGGGCAACTGGACCTTCTGAGGAGCAGTGCAGGTCTCCTGTACAGAATCAAAGATTCCCAAAATGCAAGGTAAGTCTGTGTTTGCTGGGAGATATGTTTGGAACATAATTCTTGTTTGTACTTTAAAACAAATCCAACTTTTAAAAAATGTTGGACCTTTCAAAAATCCTGATGTCTGTCTTGTTTCACAGTAAAATGAAAGGCTCTGACAATCAAGAGAAGCTGGTTTACCAAATCATAGAGGATGCAGGCAACAAAGGTACTTTAAATTGTGATTGTGAATGGTACTAACTCTGTTTACTTAGGGGACCATTCCTGTCCAAAGTCATAAATGCTTGCCCAGACAATACAAATATAAAATCTAAGAGTCCACATACCTGTTAGTTTTCCCCAATCCATTCTGTCCATTCCTTCCCTTTTGCTGGGAGTGCCAGGATCTCTCCTTTGGTAGGCAAGTGGCTCAAACAGTGCTGTGATGTGACTTTTGGTTGGTGAGTACGTACAGAAACAAATGGTTTCTTCTATTTATTTCTGTTCACTTTTCTGGTTTTTTAACAGGTATTTGGAGCAGGGACATTAGATACAAAAGTAATCTGCCTTTAACAGAGATCAACAAGATACTGAAAAACTTGGAAAGCAAGAAACTAATTAAAGCAGTTAAATCTGTGGCAGTGAGTATTTTGTGACTTTGTTTTTAACAATTTCAAACATCTGCTGCATGCTTTGTATGCTTTTAGCAGGGGACTGGAAGCAGAGAAACCTCATTTTGCCTCCAGCTTTCTCTTTGTCTGTGCACCAGTGTTTCACTCTCTGCCTTTAGTGTGCAGGTTTGAGGTGCAACAGATATTGGGTGCACAGATCAGCTTCTCTGCTGTCTGTACACATCCACACACCTACTGTCTGGAGATCCTGCCCTTTTACATAAAAGACTTCTCTTTTGTTTGTTAACTCTCTTTTCTAGCACTCTTTTCTCCTTTCTCAAATCTCCACCCAAAGAAGCAACCTGCCCATAAATACTTTTTAACAGTTGATCCCAGTGTTGCTGCAGCAATTTGGTATTTCTGATACTGAAGCAATCTCAGCCTTTTATGGGTACTATGGTTACCTAGCTGCAAGTGGCTCTGCAAGGTTCCTCTCCCATGGATCTCCTGAAACTCCCTTCAGTTATCTGGTTCACACTGGGTCTGGTAAACCAGAGGGAGATAGAGAAGTTGGATGTAGAAAAGCAGTAGCTTTTTCACGTTCTTGTGAGAGGTGCTGGCTTCATCTAGTCTTCAACACTATAAAATGATTAGGAATTGAAATGTGTTGATCGTCTCTTGATCTCTGTGTTACCTGAGGGTCAAACAGGTTGAAGATAGCTCAAGTCAGGTGGATTGCTGTGCCCCAGGTATAGGAGTAATAAACCACCTCTTTTTCAGATCATCTGCTTAAATCTTCCTTCCTTATAAAGGCTTTCAGCTGTTGAGAGCTGTACATTTTCCTCCAACAGGCATCCAAGAAGAAGGTCTATATGCTGTACAACCTGCAGCCCGACCGCTCTGTCACTGGTGGGGCCTGGTACAGCGACCAGGACTTCGAGTCTGAATTTGTGGAGGTGTTAAATCAACAGTGTTTTAAATTTCTGCAGAGTAAGGTGAGTGCCATTTCTTTTGTGCAAGTAATGGTTTCTTTATAAAACAGGTGCCAGGCAAGGCTTAAATTTTCCAGAGATGTTGGGATTATTGCAGCTAGATTGGCAAATCTGTACTGGACTATTATTTTTGTCACAGCAAGTGTGATGGTGTTGTATGTTAATCATGGATATTTTTACACCCTCGACAAGGAGGGAAGCCTTTCATCTCCAAGGTCCGATGACAAACTGTCCTAGGTGACCCAAAATTGTGTATTCCTTATCTTCTGAATGCCAGCCTGTCCAAGATTATTATCATCCCTAAGACCCAGCAAGCCCAGAAAGAGGAACTTGTGTGTTTTATCCTGGAGGCAGGGGGTGCAGGGTCCCTTTAGAAACGGGAAACGGACACGAGGGGAGCGCTATTGTTCTCGCTGGGTTCCCGAGGGGGTTGCCTGGGGCAGATCTCCAAGTCGCAACCCAAGAAGCTGCATTTTGCAATCTGAACCTGCTCCAGAGGGAATTTCGCAATACCTTTTCCCGCTGCTGCTCAGTACAGCCGAGGAGGAGTCAGAAGGTCTCTCTTGAGTTCTCCAGCCGCCCGCCGTTTGCCGAGGAGGGGCAGACCTGCAACTTGCTGGGAAGTGTTTTCCAGCCTTTTCGGCAGCATTGGAGCCTTTTGGCCAAAAATAGTTTGTCCAGGTTTTGTTTTGTCCCTGTCTCACGCTGACTGTTGCGTGTGGGAGGAGGTAGTTTTGGAACCGCAGAGGCTGTTACCTTTTATCTGTTATCTTTTATCTGATATTTTTTCACTGATAGCTTCTTCCATTTTTTCTCTCTTTATTGGTGAAAGGAGACTGGTTAAAACTAAAGGGGAGGTAACTAATTTTTGAGTCTCTGCCCTGTATAATTGTCTTAAACTAAGACACAAACCAGGCAGCAAAGAGCACAGGACCAAAAAATCTAGGAAAAATCACTGTGTTTTCTACAGAGCACCTAATTTCTGAGAGGGTATAAGGCAGCAGTCAGTCAGTTAGTTCTGCCTAGAAGACAATTGCCCCTAGTCTAAAATGTCCCATTAAATATGTCTGCAGATTGTAGCATTTGTCTGTTCCATTACAGTATGTTTTAACTGGCTCTAGGTATAGCAGAAACTTCTTTATTTTTTTGTCAACAAAGTGCCAGATACTGGTATTCCTTCATATTAATCTGAATTACAGTGTAAATTTTATGTCATTTATTATAAAATTATATTTGATTGTGCACTGCATTGTCTCACATACACCAGTCTTAAGGACATGGGTTTAAATGCTAAATGTGTCCCAGAAATGGAAAACAAGTTTTGTTTTTGACTCTGCCTGAAACTGAACCATGAAGGAAGCTCTTGGCAATGAGTGCTGACTGTAACTAACCTTTGCTTCTTCCCAGGCAGAGGCAGCTCGAGACAGCAAACAGAACCCCTTGATACAGAGGAACAGCTCGTTTGCCTCATCCCATGAGGTGTGGAAATACATCTGTGAACTGGGCATCAGTAAGGTCGGAACAGATTCATCTCACTACTGTTCAAATTGTCAGTGCCTGATTAGCTGTAGGAGCTGAGTACTGCAAACTTGCTGAAGGGCTCATAAGTGTCTTAGTACCCTACAGCTTGTGTAGTGGAGGTGAGCTTTGTGGCTTCATTGCTTTCTGGGGAGGGTCATTGATAATGCCTGGGATTCCAAGATAGCTTGTGCGTGTGGGTTTTCAAAGATGTATAAAATAATTAGCATTCACATCCTTGTTAACCGTCTCAGCTGGTTTATATTTCATAAAATTTCTCTTAAGTTTACATATGTACTTCAAAGAGTTTTAGGGAAGGGAAAAAAATAGAAGAGGAAAAATACCCTGCAATTACTGGTCACTATCAACAAGTATAACTTTAGCAGTCTTGTCTTTTTCTTCTTTTACAATAATTTTCCTGCAAAACTGGAACTGTGTCATGGTAGGATGATGGAGACACCTCAGGTGCATAAGGGAAGTTCTTTTTGGTAAACCAAGGCTAGTGCAAATCAAAAGTGCTCAGGAGGTAGGAGGTATTAGTACTTGCTTTCCTTTTTGCATCTGCACAACTCCATAAAGTTCCCAGTGAGACTGGTGTCTTTTTCTGGACTCGGTTAGAGCTCTAAGGATTTGTTACTCATGGTGTTTGCTCATTTCCTCCTTGCAGGACTCACTGGCATGCATCTTTCTTAACAAATATTTCACAAATTGTTTCTTAGGTAGAGTTGTCAATGGAAGACATTGAGACCATTTTGAATACTCTGATCTATGATGGCAAAGTGGAGATGACCATTATTGCTGCCAAGGAGGGGACAGTGGGCAGTGTGGATGGGCAGATGAAGCTGTACAGAGCCATTAGTCCTCTCATCCAACCCACTGGATTAGTCAGGACGCCCTGTGGACTCTGCCCTGTGAGTAACTAATGCTGTGTATCATTAGTTGGGTGCATGCAGCTCCTGAACACAGTCCAGCAATGGCCAGATGGCATACTGCAGGTTCTGCCCACGAGTCAGCCCCGTGGCTATGCCAGCTGTGCTTCAACCTGCCCCTGATGCCTCAGCTGTGGTGTAACAGGCAGGTTCTGTAGTTGGTCTAAACACCTGCTCTGCCAGGTATTTCCCACTTCCAGTCTGTCTCTTTACTGGACTGTATGTGAGAGGATGCTGTCAAGTATAGCCTGTTCCAAATTGTGTTATATTTCTGATGCCAGGTCTGCTTGTGTTTTTAACAAGCTACCTTACTTCTGTCTAGCTTTTGGTCTCTCCTCCTGTGAACTGGTATGAAGGTAAAACTTTCCAGCATGTCCCTTTGTGGTGGGATCTGTTTTGCTCTTCTCCCTCAGAGCTGCCATAAGGCTTCCTAGAGTTTAGCCTCTGTTAGACTAATGCTGATCAACTGGGGAAGGAGCAGAAAATATGGGAGCATGTTACACACAGCAAGCACCATACAACTGGAAGTAATTACTCTGCTGACACAGGGCTTTCTTTTTTGCAGGTTTTTGATGATTGTCACGAAGGTGGTGAGATTTCTCCATCAAACTGTATTTATATGACAGAGTGGTTGGAGTTTTAGAGTGAAAGAAAACTGTAAACTGGATTCTTGCTTCACAGCTGAGGTGACAAACAGCTTGCTTTTTTTAGAAGCGGACTTCTAAATTTGTAAGCAACTTCAGGACATGGAGTGACAATGATACATAAACCAGAAATGTATCAGTTGTGTGAACTGTCCTGGGAGTGGACTGGAAGTGAAGTCAGTGCTTAAAATCAAGGCTGAAGTGGAAATGTAGATCCATTCTTGAACCAAAATTGGAGATGGCAACTAAGGTAGTTAATGTTAAAACAGATTTCTTAGCAACAGTTCAAAATAAAGTTCAACAAATGTTGAGACATTTTTGTCTTAACATTTATCAGTTCCCCACAGCTGATCAAAAAAAACTTGCTAACAAGTGGTACCAAGAATGAGATCCCAAACTTTGTTTTCAGACTAATGCTACTGATGGATGGTTAAGGTCTAAAGCTGACACTTTTCTCCCATGATAGCTTCCATGTAATTAAAGACTAAGAATCGGATGTGGGAAAGATTTTGAATATGTCAAATAGAACTCACTGACTGTTTATTATTTTTCTTACCTGCTAATTTATCATTAAACCGCTAATTTTTCTTATGTACATGTGTGCTTTATTTCCTGTATTGCTGCCTGGTGATGCATCTGTCATCAAATTTCTGGTGCTGTGTTCTGCAGCTGCATCACGTCACATACATGGATATCTCCACTGAAATTTTGAGTTGATGTATTCTGGGAAGATATGTTTTCCCTAAGAGAAAGGGTTCCTCTGGCCTGGTGATACAGAGAAAATTTTAATAGATTTTTTAGATTATCTGAATACTAGCAAACTTGTCTTTCTTTTGAGTGTGACTCTCTGTGTGACTCGTTTTTCATAAATATGAATACTGTGCATATATGGTCCAGCCAGCTCTTCCAGCATCCAGAGTAGCAGAGGGCTGGAATGACACACTAGCAGGCAGGGTGGGGGTGCACATGGGCAGTGCACAGACAGTCTGGTCCCTGTACTACTTGCTGCCTGTGGCTTCAGCTGGCTCTGTCCAGGCAGCATCTCTCCACAATTACTCAGTATCTTCATAACAGTCTCCCAGCACTGGGGAACAATCAGGGGGTCAAGCAGAGCACAGGGCGTGTTGCATCTGGCTATTTTCAAAGGTGCCTGGCTGAACAAGCCCTTCTTGGACACTGTGTTGGGAGTGTGATGGGAAGGCACCGCTGTGGCTGAGTTAGCAGCACCCTGGGTAACCTGACAGAGGGTTAACATAGATTTTGGTAATCTACGTTAAGATTACCAAAGACTTTGGTAAGAGACTTTACATCAGCATTTTCAATGCTGTCCAGGAGTTTGCACTTTCTAAAAGCAGTCTGTATCAGATACTAAAGTGTTCAAATCTTGCTTGATTTCCATTTCCCCTCTTACAGCATGGATGGAGGACAGAGGCTAATGGGGGTAAGTGCTGTACAAAGAATAAAAAGCCCCCACGGTTCCTGTCCCATGCAGGGAGGGTAGGGATGCAAAGGCTCCTTGTGTGGGAGCAGTTAGGTGTGTACTGGAGCAAACAATGAGCACTGATAAACTGGCAAGTCCATGGAAGGACTTTGATTGTCTCAGCGAGGTGAGAAGCCCCAGCAGGCTCTGCTTTTGCAGCAGTGTTGTCTCCAGGTGAAAGGGATGCATATCTCCTACAGAGGCAGAAGAGCTCTTACAAAAGATGTGGGGGTGATATGATTGGAGCTTTGTTCTTCCTCGGCCACCTTTAACCACTCAGCACAGTGAAGCCAAGGGGAAAATGTGGCTCACTTCCCTGGAGGGAGCCTTGGATCAGACATCCTTTATTCTGCCAAAGGTAATTTCACTGAGAGGTGGGGCTGGGGTTGCCTTTGTCTTCCTGTCTTCAAAGAGGACCTGACACAATGGGGTCCTGAGTCCTGCTGCTGCAGAGATAACACAGTGTTTGTGCTCCACTGCAGCTAGAAGATAACTTCCAGGGAAACAACACGACTTTATCATGCAGGTATGTCACTTTATGCTCTATAACCACATTCATTGGCAATAAGAAAAAGGAGAGAAAGCTTCTCCTCAGTGAAGAGCTTTAGGAAGTAGACAGATGGTTTATTAAGTGCTTTAAATTTTGGCATTGGGTTTATCTGGCTTAGATGACCTTTGTGGTATCTGAAACTGCCCAGTGTTGAAGCTGTAACAAGACTTCTCAGATTTGGAAAAAAGTGCCTATAAGGAAAAAGTAATTTCAATTTCCTGTCTGTAAGATAGGAATCTGTCTGATCTATTTCTATACGAATCAGAGAAATTATTGTTATAAATAAAATGGGGAATTGGTGCTCGAATATGTTTGTATTAAATATATTACTAGTTTAATATAAGGAAACTCGCCTAGAGAGACTGTGGCCTCGCCCAAGGGATTCATTTACATCTTAAAGACAGAACCACAATAAAAGGAGAGGCATTGGGAAGACTACATCTCCAAAAGGAATTTACTGGCAAGACTGATTGAGACCCCTCCCAACCCAGGTGCTAACGGCAGGAATTATTGATTATCTCAAATACTAACGATTGGACCTAAGATTTCCCGGCAGAAATTTAGGTGCTAACGATCAGACCAGGGAGTTCCCGGCATAATCTCAAGTGCTAACGACCGGACCGAGAAATTCCCGGCAGAGCTGATGGACCATCTCAAAATCAAGATAAGGAACATCATGACCCATCAGATAACACCCCCCGATTAATCATATACAGGATATGCTTTGTCCATCCCAGTTTCATGAATACAGGACCTCATGAATATGCTAACGGACAAGAGAAATGTCGAAATCCGGACTTCATGGGAAAAAAACTGTATAAAAACCGGCTGTTGGGAGCAGTAGATGTGAACGGTGGGAGGTTTGATGCAATAGAGGTCAAATCTACGTTCACCCAGGGCCAACCCCGGGCTTGGCACTGTCTCCTTTTCCATCGTGGCTTTGGGTGTTCGTTTTTCTTGGACACTAAATAAATTTTATACTTGTTTCTATCAAATTGGGCGTACTTATTTATTACATTATCTTTCTGTCACTCTGGTTCTTCATGAACCTGGCTAATCTATCAGCCTGTAATTCTTATCTGAAAAGGGAGTAAATGCTAAAAGGTAGCATTAATAGTGTCCTTGCTTTTGTCAATCTTCTCCCTGGTGTAGCTGTCCCTATTCCAAACTGGTATGAAGTGTAATGTTTTGAGGAAGCTACAATAGTAGCTCCAGTAGTCAATATGAAAACACTTGTGTTTAGAAAGCTGAGTTATCCCTTAGAATATGGATGACAAATTGGAAGCATGATCTGTTCATTTATTTATGCAGGCCTCATACAAGAGGTCAGAGTTCAGCTGCTGTAGGACCATGAGATCCCTCCTGAGCTGGAGAGAGCTCATCCTTGTTTTCATGAGCCCTGATCCTGCTGTCAACCCATGAGCCTCTTTTGAGTGGTCCTCTCACTAGCAGAAGCCAACTGTCCAAAGGCAGGTTGGAGGGTGGGCACACCCAGATGCTATTTTCACAGGGAATCAAGTGCAAAATTGCTTTTTAATTCCAACAGAAACATTGACTATGGTAGCTGGCTGCATTGTGAACTGATAGTGTACAGCTGGCAGATATTGCCTGGCATGTGTACACTTTACACTCCAAAGTTTAAAACATTAGGATGAATGGCAAACTTGAAGCTTTGGTATTGAAAACATTTACCCCGTGGCTGTTTAGTTTTTTCCTGGGCTTGGTTGGTTGGGGTTTTTAAATTTTTACTCAGATGGTAACTGGCCCATTGGAGGGGTGATGGGTGATTGTTGTTCCTCTGATGCTGTTAGAGCACCATCTCCTGTCTCTTCCTGGGATGGCTCCCCCAGGGCTCCAACAGGGAAAAAGCCTTTCTTTTTTGCCTCCACATGCAGAGCAGATTTCGAGAAGAAACTGCAGTGAGTGGAGACAGCTGTGTCTCCTATTGCTGCTAAACACTTGATGCTTTGAAACAGGCTACAGACACCTCAAACAGAGCTGTCCTCTGCCACACAAAGACGACCTGTCCTTCCTCTTGCTCCACTTGGCTTGGACTTTCTGTCATTTCACCTGTGAGAAATGCATGGCCAGGCCCTCCTCAGCCACTCTGAGCTCAGCTTAGCTTGCAGTCTGGAGGAGACTAAAAGGTATTGTGACAAGCTCTGCCAATGGTGTCCAAGTTGTTGTTGAAAATGTTCACTTCCAACATGAGAAAGTTGGTTATTGCACTTTGTTCACTCTTTGGGAGATCTTCTGAGGAGTGGGGAGGACAGGAACCAGAGCTCAGAACTCTCTTCTCTTTCAGCTGTTAAACACAAACCAAGTTTGGGCTTGTGTAGTCAGCCTGTGGTATTTTCCTTCCTCCCACTTTTTGAGCAAGCTTGTGGTTCTTCCAGGAAATTCTTTTGGGAAAGCTTTTACTTGGGTTATTTTGCCCAGAAACACACTGCTTATAGATTGTGCTCCCCTTCCAAACTGCTTTGGTTTAACCCAGAAGACAGGTGAACACCACACAGGTGTTCCCTTACTTCTTCCCCAGTGGGATGGGGGAGAGAATGGAATAAATGGTAGTTTATAGATTTGGATAAAGACAGCTTAACAGGGCAGAAAAGAAAGGGAAAATAAAACAAGTGATGAACAATGCAGTTGCTCCTCCTCTGCTGACCATTGCCCAAAGAGTGCCCAAGGAGTGGGCTGGAAACCAGCAGCCAACTCTCCCCAGTTTTACTGTTCAGCATGACACCGTATGGTAAGGAATAAGGAATATCCCTTGAGCCATTTGGGGTCAGTTGTCCTGTCTATGGCCCCTTCCAAATTCCTATGCACCCCCAGCCTCCTGGCTGGCAGGGCAGCATGAGAACCTGAAAAGTTCTTGACTTAGCATAAGAACTGCTCAGCAAGAACTAAAATATCAGGGTGTTATCAACATCTTCCTAATCCTAAATCAAAAATGCAGCACTAAACCATCTTTGAGGGAGGAAAATTAACTCTATCCTAGCTGCAAGCAGGACACAGACTCACAACACTTGCTTAATATTTTAGTTAATCTAATGCTTGCAGGGGTGTGCACTATGGCCTTGAAGCCCTGGGTCCTAGTAAGGCTCTTTGCTGCTGAGATGTGGCAATGGGAGGAAGATGTAAGTTGAAGGACAAACAGGCAACTTCAGAAAAGCAGATATGCTTTGCCTCCCATTTGGAGAGCCAGTCCTGGTTCTGAGAATGCTAGCAATAGTAGTAATTTGAATTTTATGCACTTTAGCATACACACATCAGTAGTATGCTTCTACTTTTTTATTCCCACTGTATTTGGGATGTCAGGAAGCTGGGAAGGCAAAACTAATGTCCACCTCACACAGCATTTAATTTTGCTTTGTTTTGGACCTCGAATAGTACTCTGCACATTCCAAACACAGATTTCTGTTGCATTTAAAAGAAAGAAAACAGGAAAAAAAAACCCCAGAGCTGGACAGTGAATGGGTGAGTGAACCTGATCACAGTGCAATAATTTCCTTTAAGCAAAGGTGGAGTGGTTCCCACCTGAAAGGCTGGGGGATATTTAAACGCTGACCACTGCATGAATTTAAGGCAGACACCCAAACTATCAGAAGCAGATAGAGGTATTTCACTGCAACGCCTCTGCCCCTCGAATATGTGTTAAAGTCTGAAATGGATTCAGGTCCCTGCATTCAGATAGGACAAATCTCACTTGCATGGCATCACACAAAGCTGCAGGGGAGGATTTCTGTCTTGGGCTCACCAAAACAAGGCTTTGCCTCCTTGGATTGGAAGAGACTCTGGGAAACAACAGAAGAAGGAAGCAATGAACAAGGGAACATATTTGCCTAGTTTCAAGGCAGAGACAAGTTCCTGGGGCAAGTCAGGTGTGCCAAACCTCTACCTCATATCCACAGGCTCCCTGAAAATTATGTCCATCCCTGGACCTCTTCTCTCCAGAGGGTCTGGGCACTGCAGTGGTCTTCCCAGTAGGCTGGGGTACAGATTTCCTGGCAGAGTGAAGAACCACTGTGGCCTCAAGCAGACGTGGGGGTGAAGCTGGTTCAGGGAACAGAGCAGGAGGAAAATGCGATGGATTGTCCCTGCCTTGCTCCTGGGCTGGATGGCCTCATGACTTTGCCCAGCGTGTGTCGCTGAGCCAATGTGCCCGGGGACAGAACCCTCGGCCTGAGAGAGGAGCCGGGAACTGAGACAAAGGTGACACTGTGTGGGGCTCGCAGTTTATTTCTTTAAAAAGTGTCTCTGTGTTATTAGTGGCGTGTTACTGATAACCTCTTCCCAGGAAGTTCTGTGCTCCCTGCTGAACACGACAGCCCACTCCAAGCAGCCCAACCTCCTGAGGGCAGAGCTGCTTCCCTCATGCCGTGCCAGAGCAGGAACGCGGCACCGCACCCCACACTTCGCAGGGACGCCCCGTCCGTCCGTCGCCATTCCAACGCAAAACCTGCCACCCTTAGCCAAGATGACCTCTCTGACGGCGCCACCACCGTCCCGCCATGTTTGGTAGGGGCACGCCGCGCCTCTCCTCCTGACAGGTGGTGTAGGCTGCCCTTAGCCAAGATGGCGACAGAGCCTCAGCGGGGGCGGGGTGGGTGTGCCGCCGCCGCCCTCTTGGCTAAGGGCAGCCCGAACAGCTGAGGTGGCCCTGCCGGGCGCGCGGGGCGTGCCGGGAGGGAGTGGCGCGAGCGGCGCAGGCAGGTGGGAGCGGTGGGGCTCCGGAGGGGATGGGGCGGTTTTGTGTCCCCTGAGGGGAGGTGGCGGGGGAGGTCAGTGACGGCCCCTCTGAGGGGGAAGGGATCGGGGGCGTCCCCTGTGACGCATGCTGGGCGCCAGTGGTGTCCCCTACAGGAGGGTCTGGAGGGGGCGGTCAGAGGTGTCCCCCGAAGGGGTGTCGAGCATGATCAGTGGGGTCCCCTGCCGCGGTGCTTGGATGGGGGTCAGCAGTGTCCCACAGAGCGGCACGGGGGCTCGGCGGTGTTCCCTTTGTCCGGGATGGGGTTCGGCAGTGTCCCCCAGGGCAGGGCTGGAGTCAGTCATGTCCCCTGTGGAGGGTCAGCAGTGCCGCCTGTAGCAGTGCAGCCGGTCAGTGCTTTGCCCTGTGGCCGTGCTGGGGGTCAGTGGTGTAGGTGGCGGAGGTGGCACCTATGGCTGCACGGGGGATCTGTGGTGTCCCCTATAGCCATGCCAAGTGCAGCAGCTGGGTGATAACACCTCTCCTGCTGTCCTGACCCCAAAGCAGGGCCACAGCCCATGGCAAACCCAGCATGGCAATCGGGGCTCTCTCTGCCTGGGGCAGGGAAGTGGTGCTGGGCTGCAGCTGGAGGAACATGGAATGAATTTGCCCTGTGGCTGTGCTGCATACCTGAGATGTCAAATGCTTGTCTTGCTGTTCTGATGTGCAGGATCTTTTACAGGCAGACTGAGCTCTGACTTTTCACCCTGACAGACCTATTTGTGGTGGGGATGTGTTGTGAACCCATCTGTTTGTCCATCCAGAGAGGGGGGTGGAATTACAGGGCAATTCTCCCTAAGCTTGATTTACATCCTTAATAGCAAGGAAGAAAAAATGTCAGTGCATTTGGAGTTCTGTAGGAAAATGTTACACCAGAACTTCCCCTCCTTTGAGGGGGAGGTGATGCTTTTGATTTCTCATGCGTGTGCCCCTCCTGAATATCTCACCTGCAATGAGGACCAGGAGTAAGGTAATCCTGGAGCATCTGCAGCTGTAGGTGAACCTCTGAGTTTCCTTGTCTGAAGCAGGTTGTGGAGCTGCTGCTTTTGGCTCTGTGAGTTGCTGCTAGTACTGTGTGGTGTTTGTGGTCTGGATTTAACAAATGAGTTTTTTGGTAGGCTTGTCCTTGCCTTTCTCAGTGAAATCAAAGGTAGTGATGGCCTGGAATCTCTTGTTTGTGTCTTATTTGAAGAGTTCAATAAGAGAACACAGAGAATTACTCCTCTGTTGTGTTGGGGATATTCCTCCTTGATGTTTTCTGAAGTCTGCTGGATTCTTAATTCCTTCCGTGGCAGTGGGACAATGATGCCATGCAGAATGGGTGTCCAAAAGATGTTTTTTGACATTTTATCATGTACTCCTTTCCCTTTGTAAGCAGGTCAGGCTGGCAGTCTGCTGACATTTGTGATTGTTTTGGTCTCAGACTTGGCCTCCTTTTCTCCCTGCAATGTTTCAGCTGAAGGCTCCAGGATGTGTTGCAAATCTGCCCTGTTTTCCTTTACTGACGCAGTCAGGCAGGGTTGCCTTGAGGCCGGCATGAGGCTGGTTAGGTTTTGAGATGTTAAATGTCAATCATAAGAAAAAAAACCCCCTTGCATTCTGACTTTGTGTGTCAGCTTTCCTTGTTTCTTTGTTGGATTTGGTGGTGTTTTAATTGGCTGTAACGTTGATGAGAGCACTGGACAGAAGAGATTAATGGAGTCACGTGGTTCACTTGATAATGGGATTAATTCATTGTACTGTATTGGCTTTGTCCTGCATTGTCTTGTGCCCCCCACCTGTAGTTGACCTGCTGAGCTCCTTTGCAGGCCTGTTGTCCACACGAGCGGCTGCTGCCTGAACGTGCCTTCTTCTGTCCTCCCAGAGCTTCTGCAAGGCCATGGCCACGTACCTGGAGTTCATCCAGCAGAATGAGGAGCATGACGGAGTGCGCTTCAGCTGGAACGTGTGGCCCTCCAGCAGGCTGGAGGCCACAAGGATGGTTGTGCCCCTGGCCTGTCTCCTGACCCCGCTGAAGGAGCGTCTGGACCTGCCCCCCGTGCAGTATGAACCAGTGCTTTGCAGCAGGCCGACCTGCAAAGCTGTGCTCAACCCACTCTGGTAGGAATTGCTTGGCTGGGGCTGTTAGGAGGGGCTAGATAGTACCTAATTTTCATCTGAACTTCACTACTTCCTTATTCCCCTTTTTCTCTGCCCAATGCCTGGCAACCACTTTCATTTAGATGTGGTGGGCTTGTTAAAATCCATACATCAACATGCCTGTTATTAGAGCTGGCAAGGGCAAAGGAGGCAGAAGGGTCTTTGGGGAGAGAGAGAGTCCTCTCTCTCTGACTTGTTAAGTCAGAGAGTCCTCTCACCATCCTGGAGAATTTTGTGGTGAATGAAGAAACTCAAAATAAACAAAGATGTCCATTATACTGATATTGTGCTCTTGACTGTGATGTTCACTCGTTTTCCTGCTTCCTACACATTCTGGTGCTTGTAGTTCAGTTCCAGTATGAGCATGATGAGGTAATTTAAGAGGAGTATCTCAGTCGCAAAATCATGTGATGATCATGCGTACTTGGAGTATGGTGCTAGGCTGAAAAAAAGCAGGGAATGCCAGCAAGAGGAAGTGAAATGAGATCAAAGCCCTGGAATGAGAACGTGGCGAGGCATCCCGCACTAGCAGGATGTTGTAACAGGCTGAGGAGAGTAAACTCTGTGGGACAAGGAACAGACTGTTCCGTGTTTGCACAGGATCTGGATGGATGGCTCCTGCTGCTCTGAGACTGGAGCACTTGTGTGCTACAGCTGCACAAACAATAAGACAATGAGATAAGCCTAAGTAGTGAAAGAATTATTAGACCCAAGTCTGTGTCTATGTCTGCCAAAGGCTAAGCTTCAGAGAGCTGTCAGTGGTTCCTCATGCTGACAAGCCTGGAAATGACAGGGCTGCACGAGCTAATAAACTTCCTGGTAATAGAACAAGAGCTTGAATCCCTAGAACACTTGCTGTTCAAGCTGGAGTGTCTGTTTCTTCCTCAGTGCTGTTAACCAGCATAGATTAATTGTGAAGCCGTGCTGTAAATTTTTCCTGAAGTCATGCCAATGCCTCATCTTTCCCTTGCAGCCAGGTTGACTATCGGGCCAAGCTTTGGGCTTGTAACTTCTGTTTTCAGAGAAACCAGGTAAGTTGGAAAAAACACTTCCACCTTTGCAGTGAACACTTTATTGATGGCCTTCCCTGGACATTAAGCATAAATTCTGCTTCTCTAGATCCCTTCCCTTGGCCTTCTTCTCTTGCTGAACCCAGGCTGGAGTACAGTCTGCTTTACCTGACATCTTGTCAGTGATTTTGTTGGCATGCAGAGCATAGGAAGGAGATAAAATGCTATTTTGTTCCACGTGCTTCAGTTTCTTGCATTTGATATTTACTATTCTTGCAGAATATGAAATTCATTAGATTTGAATGGACTTTTGCCATCAGAAACTATTGTATGGCTAAAAGAATTTCAACTAATAGATTGTTGCTGCTGTAGTCCTATCTTTTATTTACAGTGGATGGAGCAGCTGTCCAACCTGCTGGCCACTTGTTTCTCGTCAAACGGAAACCTGCTGGCCACTTGTTTCTCATCTCGGAAAACAACACTGTGGGTTTCTCGTCATGAATTAATCAGATTGATGCAGTGACAGTAAATAAAGAGTTGAATAACCACATCATGAGCAGGGCAGGCTCTGTACTGCAAAGGAGAGTCCTACATTTTTGTCCTGCAACCTCCTTGTCCTAATTTTTTGTTCTCTTTTTCAGTTCCCCCCAGCGTATGCAGGCATTTCTGAAGTCAATCAACCAGCAGAGCTGATGCCTCAGTTTTCAACAATTGAATATATAGTGCAGGTAAATGAACCACAGGCGAGTTTGAAGCCCCCAGAATTGTGTTGTTTGTGACAGATGATATATGTTTAAAATTTTATTAGGATAATGCAAATAAACAACATGTCTGCAAGGTGCTTAAGAAGGGGCCCATTCCTCGGCTGGAGGCTTTATAAAATATAATTTTTTCCCACATCAGCGAGGTCCGCAGACACCATTGATCTTCCTGTATGTTGTGGACACGTGCTTGGAAGAGGAGGATTTGCAGGCCCTGAAGGAGTCCCTGCAGATGTCCCTGAGCCTGCTGCCTCCTGATGCCCTGGTGGGGCTCATCACTTTCGGCAGGATGGTCCAGGTTCACGAGCTGAACTGCGAAGGGATTTCCAAGAGCTACGTGTTCCGGGGCACCAAGGACCTGACAGCCAAGCAAATACAGGTGTGCTCTGCCATCCCTCAGGCCAGGGGCTTGTAGCTGTCAGCTCTGTTGGGCTCTCAAGCACAGGGCTCTCTGGGAGAAATTATGGCTCAGTGCTCTTAAGTGTGAGCCTGTTGCTCTCCCAGTATCTGTCCTGTCTTTTTGCCTTTGTAAATTCTTGGAAGCTCTTTCCAGGTTGAGTTTGTGTATTTCACATAATGGACCTGTGTTCCATTCCTAATGGCAGTACAAAGATGAATAATTTTACAGGTTTAAGTATATTTAATGCTGCAGTATTGCAGGCTTCAGGCTATATTAAATAATAATGTAAATAATATGTTTAGTGTTTGATTAGTACATCTCCTGCCTCCTCTTTACTGTTCTCTAGGATATGCTTGGGCTTTCAAGGCCAGCTGTCCCCATGCAACAGGGAAGACCTCTTCAGACCCCAGAGCAACCTGTTATTTCCAGCAGGTAAGCTTCACCAGCACATCACACAGCAGGGCAGATGTTTTATGCCCCTTCATGCCTATAGGTCACTCTCCTAACCCTGGGTTTCCCAAGAGGGGGAAGAATATTGAGATTATATTGTCTTGTCACAGTTATTTACCTGTCTTGAACACAGTTTTCTCTTTCTCAGCTCCTCTTTTTCAGTGGCAGCTCTCATGCATTTTAGCAAACTAACTCACCTTTGAACTTCTTTCCTATTCTTTATGTGACTTTGCTTTCTTGTCAGTTCCTGATGTCTTGCTTTGATCAAATTTTTTATTTTGCATAGGCTTGTTATCTTAGAAAGTTTGGATGCAAGAAGGCAACCTGCTTCATGTCTCTGCTTCTGATTCCTGTCTCAGTGCAATTTATGTGTGCCAGGAACAAAGAGGCACTTTTTTCCTTCTCTGAACTTAGAAGCAGGAAAACATGGTATTTGAATTTTTGCAGGTTCCTACAGCCCGTGCATAAGATTGACATGAATTTAACGGATCTTCTTGGAGAGCTGCAAAGGGACCCATGGCCAGTGACCCAGGGAAAGAGACCTTTACGTTCTACTGGAGTGGCTCTTTCAATTGCAGTTGGCTTATTGGAGGTACTTCTAATGCTGTTGTTTGAGATGAGCAGGTCAAAGTAAGCACATGGCAGTGCTTGCTGAGATGAGTGCAGGTGTCAGTGCAGCTGGGTTACAGTGGGGTGCAGAGGTGCAATTTGTCTCTACTCACATTTGAGCTCTGCTAGCACCAGCTGATGTAGAGTGGGCTGGAAGGTTCCATCTAAATGGTAAAATTTGTAGGTCTTTAAAGGTCTCTGATTCTTGTGTGTATTACCACACAAGAGGTGATACTATGCACTGGATTTATCTGAGTGTCATCTAAGATACAAGTAAAGAGAACAGAAACTGCCTGCTTCCTCTTTTGAAGACATGAAGCTTGACATGGTTTGAGTTTAAACTCACAGAGTGCTGTGACTGTCAGGAGATGCATCACTATTTATCGAGGTGGCCTCCAGCAGGGACAGATCCCCACTGACATTACAGAAGCACATGCAGACCCTTCTCTAAATAAAGCACTGTTGCCATTTAATCAGTTTCCTTTTTTTTTTTTTCCTCCTCCTTCCCTCTGATATAAGTCTTTGTTTTTATTTTAGGGCACATTTCCAAACACAGGGGCCAGAATAATGCTCTTCACAGGTGGGCCACCAACACAAGGGCCGGGCATGGTGGTGGGAGA
Organism: Daphoenositta chrysoptera; assembly: GCA_013397915.1. Classification (NCBI taxonomy): domain Eukaryota; kingdom Metazoa; phylum Chordata; class Aves; order Passeriformes; genus Daphoenositta; species Daphoenositta chrysoptera. The sequence continues at coordinate 238,461 of VZRO01003864.1, forward strand.
TGAACTGAAAACACCCATCCGTTCCTGGCATGACATAGAGAAGGATAATGCAAGGTTCATAAAGAAGGCCACCAAAGTAGGTGCTGGTGCATGCTGGGTGTGTTTAAAAGCTATTGTGTCAGAACACTATATGTCTTTCATGGTTGTCCTTGAAATGCCTAAGTTTTTGTCTATGTTAAATTATGAGAATGGTCAAGGGAAAGGATAAAAAAGACTTCCTCCTTGTTCTCCATCATGGTCTTGTGCTTTCTCAGAGAAGAAGGTATTTCAATGTTGTTTCTTAGCTGATGGTGGGTGGAGAGTTTGTTCATCCACATCATTGTATCTCCATCTGGGGGGGGAAAAAAGCCTGTCTCCAAAGAACTGGTCATTTCCAGAAAGCTTCCTTTGTCTTCTTGAAATATAAAATTAAAATGGTAAAAATGTCAGATATGAAATGTGCCTGTCAGCTTAGAGAAAGCAGGTTGATACCTGTTCTCTTAACTATCACCTGGAAATCTTTGGGTTCCCACTAAGTCATCACAGACTAGATGATCCCATGTCATTTATGCACTGTCTGTATTTGAGACCATAACCTCAACCTCATCCCAGTGCATCCCTCACCCTATAAGGAAACAGTGTGCTGCAGCCAACATCTGTTTAGTTAGCACAGCACTGGTGATTGCCCCATGTGTACCTTGTGTTGGCCTGAGATGGGGAGCAGCAGAAATCCTGCACACTGCAGCCTCCTAACCCCGGTGTGTGTTCCCAGCACTATGAGACTCTGGCCAACCGCTCTGCAGCCAATGGGCACTGCATTGACATCTACGCCTGTGCCCTGGACCAGACGGGGCTGCTGGAGAAGAAGTGCTGTACAAACCTCACTGGGTATGTTCACAGCAGGGCAGCACACAGCTGGCACCTGCTTTTTGGGTTTTTTTCGGAGGGGGAGAATGGTTCAGAAAGCAGTTAAGTGTACTGTCAAGCCAGGAGGGTTTTTATCATTCTGTTCTAAACTGTGGTTTGAATTTGCCAGGAATTATATGGCAAGCATCACCTGATCCCAGTCCACATTTCTGGAGTCTCAAAGCAGCATGTGAATTAGCACTGCTGTTAAAAAACTCGATGGTGGGTAGAAACTTTCCTTATGTGGGCCAGATTTTCTCTGTTTAACAGCTCGCTTATGCTTTCTCCAGGGATTCTTGACTTCCCTGGCTCCAGTTTTAAGTGACATCTGTAAGGTGTTGTCTTGGTTTGAAAGACAGGTGCCTGCTAAGAGAGGTTGAACCCTCCCTTAGAGTAGAAAATGTGACCCTCCTTCCCTCCAAATTATTTGAACTTCGAAATCAAGGGCTCTCAGGCAAAGGTATGCAAAAAAGGAATAACAGTTTTACTAGTATATATAGCAGAGTAAACAAGCAATAACAAGGATAACAACGAACAAACAAAACCAGAAATCAGTAGCAGGTGTCTTTTGGGCTGCCACGCGCTTTCCTGTTTGGTGTAATCGCGGTTGCAAGCAGCAGGGGCGCTGTGGAGCTCCCGGCCGGGCAGGGCAGGTGCGGTGCCTCCCGAGCAGCAGCAGGGGCGCTGTGGAGCTCCCGGCCGGGCAGGGCAGGTGCGGTGCCTCCCGAGCAGCAGCAGGGGCGCTGTGG